>BMAV01012040.1:560577-582299 GCA_019973955.1 Trichonephila inaurata madagascariensis
GAACAACTGGAGACATGTTGGCAGAAGGTGCTGGATGCCGATGGTAAACACTTTGAGGACTAACAATAGGCTACGCTGTTTGTATGTCCTGTTCTTTCGGGTCATTAAAAACGGCAAGAACTTTGTTTACCTTGTACAATATTTTGGGAAAAATCCATTTCAATCGTAAAAGAGGAAAGACAATCTTCTACTGAAAGCGATGAAAATGAAAACGATTTAGACTTTTTAAAAAGTAAAGAATTGGCAATTAAAAAACATAGATCCTCTTTCTAGAGATTGACATTGAATTTATTTTAAATAACTTTGACAATGTACGAAGGCTCGATGTAAAACAAAATATTTTAGAGATTTCTAGGAAGAGAATATAACTACCTATAAGACCTGTATATGATTGCAAAGGTGATTTTGGCAGCTGTAGCTACAGCTAATACACATAGTGTACCAATTAAACAAAAAAAAGAGTAAAATCTTCTAAATTTTGATCATGATAGAATGTTTTAGTAAAAATATATAAGATAAAATTATTCATTCGGAGTTGAACCGGAATGAAAAAAATTACGGTTTGAAGCCCTGCTGAATTTCGTGGCATCTTGCATGCGACTTAATAACGATGCTGTTTCCTACACGATAATTTAAATAAGGCATGACGTAGATCAAGAATAGATATCCTTATTTTTATGGGTGTCCCAGCACTTATTGGTATATAGTGTATGAAGATTAACAAAACTTCGTAAGCGTGTATTTTTTTCTTTGTGCCCAAAGTGCATTGTAAAGTTCCCCTCTAGAATGCTTAGTTAAAATTTATTTCTCTTGCATCATCTCATCTATATTTTTTGACTTAACAAATACACACAAGCTGGGAATTTAATCTGACGATATTTCTTTTACTTTCAACAACAAACTAAAAAGCAGCACAAATCAATCATTCCTAATACCCATTTAGAAATCAGATTCCAATTACACTTCGACTCTTCATTCGAGGTGCATTTTTTTGACTTTCATGTGTTTCTCATCAATTTTGAAGAGAGGTGAGTGCAAACCACTTTTTTGTAAACAGCCCACACAGAAGTTTGAATGCAAACAATGATTTAATTCTTCGATGTTTTCTAATCGTTTTTCATACGGCAGTAGAACACCAAAAATTCATTCAAAATGTCCATTTATTTCATTAATGGTCCTGTTTCTAAGTGGTTTATATACTCTTTAGATCTGGTACCCAGACATTAATAGGAAAAGTTTGCGTTCAGCTTTTAAACGATTTAATGCAATCATTTGATGAGAATTCAAAAGAGATTCAAATTCCCTTTTTTTACCACCTTCTAGCTAAAAAAACTCACTTCACTTTGTGTCACGAGCACTGTAACTTTTAAATATAAAACCGTGAGTGTTGCAATGATTTTATTATTTTCAGACATTAACATATTCATTCATTTAGGGCCTAGAATATTTTAACTTATCTTTTGCATTGTCGATGATGTCACCGTCTTCGACAAATTTGTAAATGACGCCATCGTCAATGATTAGTTTGTAAAATTACCACCACATATTATGCGTGATACCTCAAGTATGTATTAATGTAACGCTTTTTCATGTACGGTTAATTTTACTTTAAAACTTGTTGCTCTGATACATTTGACAATAGAGATCATGAAGTATCATCAGTACAGGTACTTCTTATTGCTTATCACTTCATAAGAAATGTAGTAGGTGGCACTAGCCTGTGTGTAAATAATGCGATTCAACCCTGTATAATTCGATGTGGTTTTTTTGCACATTCTTTTGGAAGAAATAATTTTACAATCAGTATTTCATCTTAACTAAATATTATTTGCAAATATATGATTTTCTCAGTTATAACGAATCATTCAACAATTAAAAATATCAACGATACATGACTATTGGTTTGTAACAAAACCATTTTAATCTATTTATGTAGAAAAAGTTTGCAGTAACAAAATAGCAGCATGTTAAAAAAACAACAATAATTTTTTTTAAAGAAAAAGTTAGCTTTTTAAATAAATACACTAAAAATAATACAAAAAAGACTTAAGTAACATAAAATATTTTTATTTGTTCGACATAATATAAGTTGGAAAACAGTTCTGAATACTTAAAAGAGTTTTCTCCAAGCTTCACATAAAAGTAACACACTTATAAATATGCAATATAAATTACACAGCTATACATTTAAAATTTTCAATGGAAGATCAATCTCTCTTTGCAATTGGGCAACTTTAAAATTGGAGCATCGAGGGCATCAGCCATAATCAAGATTGCAAAGTACACATATTCTCTTACATGGTGAAAGACACCATGACTGTGACTGAGCAAGAGAAGCAAACACATGTGACCCGATATTCCTATTTTAAAGAGAGTAGACTATATGATATTCATCGTATGAACCGTAAGGGTGTTTCCCGCAGTAAATTAAAACATGAGAAACACAATCCAAATAAACATAAACTAAGTAATCACATTTTACAATAAAACTCATAAATCTGAGTAATTGCGGCCCTGCTTTAGTCAAAGTTACATTTAACAGTACAAACTAAGAACACGTCATAATTACAACCCAAGATTCCCACTCTGAAAGTTCGTTGAATTCTAATCTACAGATTCTTCACTTCAACAACAATAAAAAAAATTGTCTGTATCCAATCACTCCTATCCCCTACAGAGAAGTTAGACTTTTTATTTATTTACTTTGTGACGTCAGACCATGGGAACCCTGGCTAGTCTCTGCACTGTCCTTAATACACATTAGAAGACAGCTAAAAGCCAAGAAAACAAGTCTCTAATCAGTTAGTGACTAGGATTAAAAAAAAAATTTTTTTTCACTTCACAGTATTTAGTACAAAAACATTCCAAAAAAAGCAAATATCTTGCTGATTACAGAGTAGAACTTTGGAGTCAAAATTTATGTTGAATGACAAATTTAAGTGAAATGGCCACACTTCATAAACTAAATGACCAGATTAATTTGAGTTTGAATTATGGAAGCTCTTACAAGCTTCATTTCAAGCTCTTACTTTTATTAGACAATATGAGGAAATTTATCTGCCCCTTCTTTGAGGTGTATAACAGTTATAAAACACAATTTAACAAGTGTGATTAGAGAATACTGAGAAAGTAGACTATCCAAAAACACCAAATGAATATTCCCCTCACATGTGTAAATTTTTTATACCTATAGCTTTAAAAAGATTGTCTAGAATAAAAAGTTCCACAATAATCAATCAATTACTCCATAATACAAAAACTCGGAAAGATTTTCGAATTTACATAATCTTAAATAATCAAACAGTATAGGAGGTGGAGAATTCCCTAACATTATGAACCAGCAAAAATATACTATTGATAGTTCTACATTAAAATGGGTAATCCTAAAAAGTGATAATGAATTTTGAGTAGAAAGGAATCTAAAAAACTAAATGAAAAACATCTTTAAATCATTATCATTTCTACTCCAATGTTAATGTTATTTTACAATGTTCAAAAGGTGTCGTCATAACTGATTAATCTGCAATGCTCTTTTTATTTTATAACTTACCGAAAAAGAATAAAACCACACTAACTAGTTAAATAATTTAAATCGAAAACCAAGGTTTCAGCCACAACAAAAATTTTAAATGATAACTTTGTCTATTCAATTTTTTTCTACAGGATTTCAATCAAGAGTACAAATGTTTATATATTCACACAATTTTAAAATGAGTTTACCAAATATAATTTAATTTTCAAAACAAAGAAAAATTTGAGGCATCTGAATTTTTTTTTTTGTTTACAAAAACTTTAAAGTTCTCTACATATAAAATATAGTCCAGTTCCCTCTCTTGATTCTGCTTCATTAAAATAGTTTTATTATGGTTCCTATTTTTATACTTCAAAACGAAAAAAAAAAAGAAAAAAGTTCAATATTAGCACTAAAGAGTGGAATATAAGATTCTTTTAGACTGAATAATGGAAACGTATTAAATTTAATTTTTTTCTTCAACAGACTCAATGTGAGAAATGTATCTGATATTTCTCCAAGATAATAACTTTTTTTCTACTTGTATTCAAATCATTATAATCATATATTGTAATTTGTGTGTGAGTTTTTACATTTGAAATATGCAGCATTTTTCTTTTTCATGTAGCCAACTTTTTATAAATATTTCAATTGTTAAACATTACAGCTTTATGTCAAAAAAAATAAGAAGCTTATTTGATGTTTTCAGAGCAAATGTTTTTTGAAGGTTTTTATATATGACCTATAACAAAAACAAAATTTTCTCATAACAATTTGATCCCCTTCTTACCGAAACTATCATTACAGAGGACGAGGTAACATTGAAATCAATATAAAAAGAAGCAGTATGAAATACCAGTATTACTGTACATATCAAACACTGAACATAGACACCATTTGAAGAAATCTGGACATAGGTAAGCTACCGGATCATACAGAAGAGAGTCACCACATTTGGCACAGTGCACCCAATAGGAGAGGTGTTTTGGCTGAAAATAAACATGTCAGCCACAAGGCACAAATATCAAAATATACTCATCATAAGATAGTTCTATCGAGGGAAATAATTATTTGCCAATTAATCATCTGCTCTTTCCTTAAAGCAAATTGTATGAATTAAAAATTTTACAAAGGAAAAACTTATGAGGAGTAATGAACATATCCATATAATAACAAAAAATAGATAAGATAGATAAATAATACACATAATAATATTTTATAAATAATGTCATTTAATTTTGTTCGAGCATGATCCTCTGCATTAAAATGTTATTCATGAAACAGATTCATTCTATCACACATTGCAACAAAAACTCCATTTTCCTACTCTGTACCAGCATTTTAACAAGAACACGACTGACTGGGTTCATCTTGGGCACACACCTTGAACGAGTCCTTCATCTCCTGTTCTATGTCCTTCACTCGAGATGTCCCAATGAGTTGCCGAGCAATGTCTTGAAACATTTCTTCGACACCAGAACCTGTCTTGCAAGATGTTTTGTAGACTCCGCTCACCAAATTGTGGCACTGTTCACAGAAGTTCTCTATATCAGCATCTGAGATGGATGATTCAGAATTCTGACTCACCAGGTCTGTCTTATTGCCACAAAGAAATATCTTGGCACTCTCAGCATATGTCACAATGTCTAGGAGATGCTGGGACAGTATGTTGAAGGAGTCTGGGCTATCGAAACTGAAGACAAGGATTGCAGCTTCTGCAAATTTGTAGTAACTGCTGGTAATGGAAGCAACACGCTCCATGCCACCTGTGTCCCACAGTTGCAACTAGAAGGAAATATGACATTCCAAATATTATTTCTGATGAGCACCATCAATACAATATACATTAATCCAAGACTGAACAAACAAATTATATACATGAACTCAACTAGATAACAGTAAATATAAAATTTAGGAATAAATAATAATTATTAATACTTCCAGACTTCATAAATGTAATACAACTTAATTAACTGAATACAAAGCAAATGAGTAGAAAGGAGAATGCCCAAAATATAAAAGATTCACAACAAAAGCCAATTAAGAAATATTTTCATTATATTAACACAGAAACTGTTTTCTGTGTTCTAACATGGTAAGATAAATGGATCATTGGTTAATGATCATAAGTTTCCTTCACACTCTTCAGTTTCTAAATGTAAATTTGTTTGGAATATTTACCAACTATATTGGCGTGAAACAAATTTGGGGGTTACAAATATAATCAAATTTTGATATATTACAATTCATCTTTTCACTGTATATTTGATAATTTTTTGTTCAACAAATTTTTATTTCAGCAGCTTTTAGTCCAGTTCATGACCAATAATTTTAGGAATATGTAGTTACCTCAGGTGCTTAAAACGAGTTTATTGGGTGTTAAATACCTTTATTTCCGAATACAGTCATTATACCAGCAAGTTTCTATTAATAGAAATTTTCTTTCATTAAATACAACTTTTCCTGCAGCTTTTATTGGATTAAAAGAAAATTTGTGTTAAAATATGAATATCTTTTAAATTGTCAATTCGTATACATTTCCTTTAAAAAAGTTATTTTTTTTTACAGAATGCAGCAAACTAAACATTTAAATTAAATTATTTGATTAAAATTTTTATTCATAACAAAATCTGCCTGTAATTGAATTAATATAAATAATTTGTTCAATAATGATTAAAACAGATATTTACTAATAAGCAACAAAAAGTAAGAACAACTCAATGACTGCTGCAGATGGAACTAGAAGTTTCTGCTGTATTTAAGGGGATTTCTCTCCTTTTCTTAGTCTTATGGAGGGGAAAAAATGGAATGTTAATTAAGTTTTACATAAGTATATCTTTAAAAAAAAATTAAACTTTATCTGTTAAAAAATAGTGTAGAATACTAGGGAGTAAATTTTCTTTATCCATACACACAAGCAAGGGCAATTAATATTGTACCCATCTAGTTATTACTCATTATCATAAAATAAAGAAGCCACTTAACCAATGTTTCAGGAATAAAGATTTTTAAAATTATTTAAACTGATTTGTATATCTAAAGTAAGGATCTTTAACCTTTCAAGCCCAAGGACCCTGTCAATAAATTCACAAAGGTCTGCGGGCCATGTGTTTGTCAAAAAGTAGTGGTTAGAAAATTTACATAAAAAGGGAGTTTTTTTCTTGTAGATTTATCATTAATGCTTTGGGAAGAAATGATGTGTTAAATGTTTGTATATTTATATTGGATACAAAGAAGCTAAATGGATGTTGAACTAAAAAACTTGGTAATTTGTTTTAATCATGAAAAAAATGAAGATGTTTGTGCTCAATGATGTTACAGAATACATTCACACACACAAAAAAACAACCATCACTTGCATTACTGGGGAGGAGGGGATTGTTAATTTTAGTCTTAATGTGAACACATTAAGACTAATTGACATAGTTTTTGCTTGATTAAAAGCTTCAAGATCCAGTTTATTTTGTGTTTGGAATCTATGAAGTTTTCTTATGTCTATCTATCAGCCTCATTCTTGTTTTTGATTTTGTGTTCTTCATTTTAACTAAAAAACTTTTCACAGATGTAGGTACTGCCAAAGATAGAATACATGAACAATACATGTTTATGATTTCCAGGATACTTATCATTGGTTACATACTTCGAATAAAAAGTTATTTAAGTGGAATTTTCAATAAACATACTTTAATGAGGAGTCACACTGCAAATAAATTCTAATTCAAGTTCAGCTGCAACACTTCCAGTGTCTATTGAAAATGATGAGGAGAAAATTCTCATAAAAACTTATTCTCACAAAAATTGGAAAATTTCCTTTTGAATTCCTCTTTCAAATTTGGAATACACTGCACATAATCCTTTGTGAATTCCATGTTGAAGAGTTCTTTATACACTCCATCCATTTTGAAAAAAGAAAGAAATTATTAATTAGATTTTCCCATAGCATTAAATTTGTCTCAAAAGCTTTCACAGAGTTAAAGATTATGAATAAGTAGATTTTTTCTAGTAAGCATTGGTTCAAATTATTGAAATGTCGTGTAATATCGGCAAGAAATGCAAAGTCTTTCAACAAGTTCTTATCTTTGAACTCGTGAATAGAGAGAGATTTCCCTGTAAATACTCTGAATTGTTGAATTTTGCTTTAAAAGAAAACAAGTGCTGAAACATCTTTCCTCAGTTTAACCAATGAACTTTCACAAAATGCAATCACCCCCACTGAAATCTCTCAAGCTCTTTAAATCGTCAGCGATTAAGTCCTGTACACTAAATGAAATTGATCACTTTTACAACATCAGTCATCATACGTTTATGTTCTTGCACATATTTTCTTAGTGGATGATACCTTCTTTTTCTTCTCTAATGGGGATACGCATTGGTATTTAACCTTTGCAGATCTAATACATTCCCCAGGAGCTGGTATCATTTTTTAATGTGGCACCATATAGGCAATACCAACTACTGCAAGTAATTTTGATGCCCAGTTTCCTCCCCAGAGGGAGGCATCTGAGCTCTGGTGATGCAAAGCCATGCTTAGGTTTTTAATTTTGCCAAGAGCATCCAAGCCAAACAGGCACTCAATGGATTACATACAGTATAATCATATGACATGGTCGCTGTTGATTTTCTGCATCATGAAAATTCACCAACTTGGGCCAGGGTCAAACTCACAACCTTACCTGTAGAAGGCCAGCGACAAACCAACCACGCCACCCAGCCGGCACAATGGATGATATCCTTATTGTTTTTCTGACAGCATAACAGAGGAAATGCTCAAAATGTTGATTGCAATGACCATCCAGAATCTTAGTTATAGCCCTATTTAGATTTATTATTAGAAAGGTTTATTTATAGCCCCTCTACATGGTGGGTTTTCAGTGATACTAGGCTTGAACTCCTGACATGCCGGTCATGAGGTCTGTTACCTTGACCGTTACTGTGGCTACCACAGTCACACAATTGCAATTCAAGACTTCATGTTAATGGAAGACAATTGCAGGCAACATCATGCTAATTTGGTGGATCACTTTCTTTTTGAGGAAGGAATTGCATGGATTGAATAACCAGTGTATTTTTCAGGCATGAATCCAAAACAGCATGTTTGGAACATTCTTGACAGATGAGTTTCTGGTCCCCAAACTCTCAAAAATATTTTTTTGGGGGCGGAGGGGAGGGGGGGGGGGTGGAGGTCACTCTGATACATAAAGGTGAGTCACTGCTATTGAAAGTTTTAGAGTCGCTGATCTAAATAATACCCCAATTGCAAAATTCCCCCGCAACCTCAATATCATTTAATTGTTTTGAGCAGTGTATAAACAAATCTTGACTCAAAACCCAAAAATGTATTTATTTCTACTATGCTAAAAAATGTAAATAATTTCAAAATTATAACTTGATTTACTTATAATTATTATTGTGAGGCACTAAAAATGGTAAATTCAATGTCCCTCTAAAAATTTGTTTGTGGGTAAATTTAAGATTTAATTCATTTTGTAATGTTTTTATACAATATTTTTTTTTATTACAAACATATTTAGAACTTATATTGCCAAAAAAAAAAAAAAAAAAAAAAAAAAAAATCCCTTTATTTTACATTCCAGTTATTAACTTTGGTAATGCAAAGAGTTGTAGGTATAAAACTTTTTGTAAAATTTTAAATTCATAATTTATTTGTTTATAAAAATAAAAATCATAACTTTAAGTTACACACAAACTAATTATATAGTAACATTGACGATTTAATCTACTGGAAGATTTTTTTTTTAAAGTTACAAATATTTCCAACTTATCAGATAATGTCAAATAAATATTTTTTGCATTCTTGTTTTGAACTTGTATTTCACTTTTCGTATCTTTTTATTAGGACTTTAATTTCTTTTGTCATCCAAAGTGCAGATTCTACACAACGGCAGCCATCTCTGAATTAATGAATTTCAGTCACAATGCATTATTGGAAAATTTGAAAACGGTAAAATGCTGGCTCATCACGTAAACAGGTCTAGTGAGGTTTAATGCAGGTAGTTTTCAACCATGTTAACAGGCCTTTACACAATTGATTACAGCATCACTAAAAATACAACTTTGTTCATTTATTCCCCCTCTTTCTATAGTAGCAGAATGCAAAAGGTCATCTTAGGCAAAGTATTGGAGAAAGATCGATATCTGTTACAAACCTGTTAGAGATAAGAATCCACTCTTTTTCTGGAAATTGTTCAGATTTTATGTACAGTCAAATTTTTCATTTAAAAGATTATTTTAGATACAGTGGAATTTTTGAAAAATTCATCATCTTTAGAAAATGCTATACCAAATGGATATCAAACACATCAGTGAAATGTGTTAAATGTCAAGAAAAACAGAAAAAATTAAGTTTTACGACAAAAAGATGACAATTTTTCAAGATATTATCACAAATTTAAATGTGGAGACAATACAGTGCATGCAGGCCACTAGCAGACTTTCAGTGGGCTATTAGTGACCCACAGGCTGAGGACTCCTAATCTAAAGCAATGAAAAAATAGATATGTAACAGAATATTTACCTGATTTCACACAACAAATTTATGTATAAAAGCATAATTCCTTTAAAAAAAAAAAAAAAAAAAAAAAAAGATAACTGCCATCTTTTCTTAAATCTTAGTCAAAATTGAAAATATTTTGGAGAAATCTGGCAAAAAATACTTCAACTTTAAGGGATTATTACTTACTCGAACATTTCTACCATGAATTCTAAAAACCTTATCAAAATGGTCCAGTCCTAGAGTTGAATGTCGACTTGAGTTGGAAACAAAAGTATTCATTGCAAAACGTCTGAAGAGGGAGCTTTTCCCAACACCGAATTCTCCACATAATATCACTTTTTGTTCTGGAATTTTAGTAGTAGCCATAGCACCAAGAAAGAATCACAGATCAGGAATCTGAAAGATAAGTGTGTTCATTTGGGATTACAGAAAAAATAGCAACAATAAATAGTTCACAAGCTGCATGAAAATTAAGGGAGCTTAATTTTTGACAAGAGAAATCTCACATATATACACAACATAACTTTTTTTTTAATACACACATATAAATGACAAACATTAATTCCTTTTCTCTGAGATGCTCTGCAAAATTTCTTTAAAATGAGACAACTGCACATAGTACCATGAGAATAAGCAAAAAATATGAGAATTAAATGAATTATTTTTAAAAAGTACATTTTAAACAAAGCTATTTTTTTTTGCACAGTTGAATGAAGAAAAAAATATATTCGTAGAAGCAAAAAATCCCAGTAACTGGCACAATTATATATATATATATAAGGAAATTTATAGTGGTGCATACTATGCTGTATTTTGTCGTGGCGAGTGGAAGATTTTAATGTGGCGAACCAAGGTAGGGTGTGGCCGATGGCGAGTGAAGACTACATTACATACATTTTTCATGTTGGTTGATGTTACGTATTCAATACTACTGATGAGGATGTTTGGAATATTAATCCAGTTTATTCACATCTTGAAAACACATAAACATAAAGCAGGACAGCATTACTCATAACAAAGACAACACACAATGTGCAGCAGACGGCTAGCTACATGATTGCAGAGAGGCAAGAACAGAAGAGAAGAGAGCAGCGCGATTTCCAGATCTCGGTATTTATGGGCAACGGGGCGTCATGTGATTTTAGGAAGTGGATGGAGATAGTTTCTTAAGCCCCTGGTAGGTGGGTAATCAATTAAAATAATTACATGATTGTCCTGAAGGACTGGATGTTAATAATTCAAGAGCTATTACAGATTATTGAAATTATTACATATATATATACATTCAAAAAAAAAAAAGGAAGAGGGAGGGAGCAAAGAAAGTAAAGGACGCTATTTCCAAACTTCAAAATAATTAGATGAGCAACAATCAGCAATATAAAATGAATCCTTTAATCGACTTTTTAAAATGACAAATTGTGAATTTCACAAGCAATTTAAACTAATAATCTTATTTATTTAAAACTTTATTTAAATTAAAATATGCATTTACTTCCTGTATTTATCAAAGTTTCTCCAATTTGAGAAACTTACTACATTTTAGAAGAAAAAAAAAGTTTCGAATAAAATAATCAAAATTGAAAACATAAGAGGCTATTTTATAGGAGATATGAAAAATTTATTACCTAGAGACTGAGTATATTCATTAAAAGTAGCACATTAACATGCTGATATTATATTTAAACTTACAAACATTTTTAATAAGACTTCTATTACAGTAAAAATGGTAACATACGAAATGTGAATAAAATTTTATATATATCTTAAAAGAAGCATTATGATTAAATATAAATTAATAACATCAAAGTATTCAAATAACAAAAAAAATAATAATAATAGAAACATACCTAAGGAATAATTTAGAAAAAAATTCACAGCAATTAAAATAAAGAATTCTCAGAATTTCAAATAAAAATAATAAATGGACATAACTAGCCAGCTTAAAGGAATAATTTTGGTATATTAAAGATGAATACTGATCTAAAATACCGTAAAATCCGGCGTATAACGTGTACTTTGAACACAAAAAATAAGACTGAAATTTATGGGTGCGCGCTATAGGCTAGGTATAAAAATAATATCTTTAAAAAAAAAAAATTATTGAGTATAGAAAAATTTAGGCTTCTACATACATCAAAATACTGTTTATTTAAAAGATATGACATTCCTTATGAACTTAAAGGGTCATTTACAAAATTTTGGAATAATACCTGGTATAAATAACTTCAAAACCTAAAATGATTGCATGCATACATTTCAGGCTTCTTCATAAAAAAGAGGGTGCGCGTTATACTGCAAATATACCTAAAAATTAAAAACTGCAGCTTGAAAGTGTAGGTGTGCATTATACACCGGATTTTACGGTACACATATTTAAATAATTTTTCTCAAAACTTATAATAAAAAAAATTCTAAAAAGTATTTTTCGTTTTTAATAATAAAACAAAAGAATTGTAAATGATTTTCATGAGATAATTAGTATAAGTTATAAAAACAATATTCTAAAGCTAAATCTCTAACTCTCTTCTAAAATAATATTTGTTCCATGATCACAAGCATATTTAGATAGACAAAAACTTTGTTTCAATATTTTAAAACACAGTGACCATAACTAATATTTATAATTTCTTTTGAATTCATTAACATGTGGTCCAAAAAACTATCAATAATATAGAAATGAACAGTTGAATTTTACAAATAAGATAGTAATTGACTAAAATTCATATGAAAGAACATGGCACATACATAACCTTTTAAATTGAAAGGTTTGACAATTCGGTGCTAATTTGATGTCGGAATACAACGTTCCCAGTTGTTTATATTTGCCAAGATGGGCGATAACATTACAATATGGTTAGCTTGATATTTTCATTGTGTGGTCATACGGTTGCCATGGTGATGACGTATATTATAGTTGATTTATAATGTTTTCCCCCCTCTGGTAACTTAATTTCAGACAACTTTAATTCAATTTCTAACCATTTCCATTGCAATCCTTCTTCAATTTACTGCTTCAGTCTTCTGTTGTACTTTGCGCTATTTTTGAAGATAGATATTTCTAATATCATTGGCGAGTACCAGGATATTTTTTTAAAGGAATACGATGACAGTACTTTAAAATAATACACTTTCTAAATGTTTTTTGTTCAATGAAATTCATTAAAGGAATTTGCAATTTTTGAAATTGATTATTTTCAGTCTATTCCTACATTCTTTATTTGAAATGTATTTCAAAACAGTTCTTTAAAATTATTTTCCTGATGTTTTGTTACAGCTAGGCCACCATCTTGCATTCCATATCTTTGGACAATAAGTGCGGCTTGACACGTAGCACTTTGATATCAAATTAGTTCTGACAATTCTTGTAGAAATTAAAACTAAATGCACCCTTTTGATGAACTACAAAAAGCAAGCACATGAAATTTATTCATTACTACCCTAATGAAACTAAGAGACATTAAAAATAAATCTTTAATTTTTTTCCCTCCTAACTGTACAGCCTATGAAACATCATTGACTTCAAACAGATGTGTTGTTTGTTATTTGGACTGCCATTTTACTTTTTAACCTTAACTTCCTTTATAATTTTAATAAAATTAATGATAGCCTAGTATGGATAATACTGTCGATCGTCTTCTCCAAATTAAGAGACAATAAAATTTAAAAAATGGCACCAAATACAGTCATCATAATTATTTAAGTATTCAAACATATGCAGAAATGGTTTCCACTATTGGCTGAATATCACAGCATTTGGTGACACCCTTTGATTTGACAAAATTGGTTGATGGTATAATGCACAAGTACAGTAAATAATTAAACAGTTGATGAAAAAACCTGCAAGGACAAAAAGCTAACAAAAAGGTACTATTTTTATATATTACAATCAAATGATTTATGAGACAGCAAAAAATGAAGCAGTGTTTTTTTTTGGAAAAAAAAATTCAAAAGGAAATAATAGATTTTCTCAGTATTAAAATAATATCAGAATTTTACAGTTAAATTAGCATTAATTAATTTCAAAAAGTTTAAACATTTTTTTATTTTAATCAAATTTCATTGTTGCATACACAGTTTTGCTAAAAATTGTTCTAGCCAAAAAAAGACCTATTTAAAATATACTTCAATATGACAAAGCATAAAAGAGAAATTCTTTTATCAATAGGTACAATACACTTTTAGAATTAGGGCTCTTATTCGTGAAAACAGATGTGAAAAGTCACATAAACAAAATTAAAAAGTAATGAGCTGACAGATTTATTGCAACTAAAACAATACTTCTCCCTTGTTGACTCCCTATTTGAGAGCATAAATATATATATATACAATGTATATAAAAAAAATTCTATTAATTACAAAGTACAAAGGGAATGCTGTAATAAATGGACTTTACCTTGTATCTTAATACTGAAACCATCAAGCTTTTAAAAAAGACAATTGTAAGAACTACATGAGGAAATTTTATACTTCTTGCATATTCATTTCATATTAAGAGAAACAAGCTGATTAATTCGCATACATGTTTTCCACAACCAAAATTGAGAAACTGAAAAAAAAAAATTACTATTAACAAAGATTAAAATAATTTATTAAATCTTTACAGTTATTTCAAAACACCGAAATCTCATTAACTCTCAAGCATAATAAACTATTTAGATTACATATATATATAAATATTTGCAGAATATGAATAATGTATGCTTTTGTTATGTAAACACGATTCACAAGTCACCTCTCAAAATCAAATTTTCATAAAACTAATATACAGTAAGAATTATTATAAAGTTAATTATAATTTTAAATCATTTTTAATTTTATTTAAATATTAGTCATATTACATTTCTTCTTCCAGGAATTAATTTTTAAAAAAAGCACACAGGTTCAAGTATAGTATGGGAGAGCGCTTTGAATTCGGCAATTTATATCTAGATATCATGGTGAAATAATGAATTCATTCCAGCTTCCGGACACCTATCGCTGAATGAAACTGCTTGGCGAACGATTTTGGTTGCCAATAAAAATTGACATTGCCCCCATACTACAATTTAAAAAATAAACAAACATTTTTAAAGGAATTCTTATAGAAAGAAAAAGGTAAACTAAGACATTAAACTAAAAATTACAGAATTTTCAAAAGAATGATAGATATTGCTCTAACTCAATTTTCTTAAAAATGATAAAAACACAATTTAAAATGGAGTCAGTAATACATTTGACAGGGAACAAATTTGTTTTAACAAAGAAATAAAATATAAAATTGCTCTAAATGCAGCTAATCTATTAATATTTTACTTATTTGAATAAACCTGAGTATGAGACAAGTTACAGCACAAAATCACTTATTTTTAAAATTCAATTTACATGAAAAGTATTATTTTATATGAAATGTAACATTATCTTATGTATGTTTTTACACCCAGATTTTTATATCAAAAAGAGTACACGAAGTATCACAGATAATTATATATAAATTTATATAAAGTGTGCATACATATATATAAAAATACAAATAAATACATTACACATAAAAAATTCGACGAACTTTTAAGTAATTTTTACGTTGATCACATAATAAATTCTACACATTAAAAAAACACACACATTCAACAATTAGTATAAAATTAATTTACGTACTAATTAGAGTAGAAAAATATTAATAAAATCATAGATTTTAAGACCACAAAATTTTTTCAATTGTTTCAACTGTAACACGCCTGATAATTATCACAGCAATTATTCCACAAAATAAGATCACTGACATCACAACTATTATTATGTGGTAACAATAATATTAATTTATTTATTTGAGAAAAATGCTAATTATTCAATTTATTTTAAATCGAACTTGTATAAGAAAAAAACTAACGCTTTTGATTTTTAGTTTATAGAAAACAGAGATAATGTGTAACAGATGATCCGCAGTCTTAAGGGGAAAAATTGTCACTTAAAACTCAAAATCAAAACAAGCAATTTCATTATGCTATAATATAATGATTATACCTCCCGCGAATTCTATTTCTAAGGAACAGCTGTTAACAAACGGAAGTTGTCTTGCCTTTTTCCACGACATTCACATATTAAAAGCAATAAGCCACAAATTCCTCTTAAAGTTAATTATCTATTATACAGTTCTTGGTCAAAGTACTTGGATAAGTCATTCTCTAAATAAAAAACAATTGTAGTTGTATAAGCTTCGTTGATAGAGCATGACAAAACAACTTATTAATCGATTACGATGAGAACGATTTCATTTAGACTTGGAATAAAATCGAAATTAAAATTTTAGTTCAATTTTGTAATCAAACATTAGTGTAATTAAATTACTGTAATAATTAAAAATATAACTGATAGCTTTGATGAAGCAAACAGTGCAAATAAAAAAAAACTAATAGGTTTTGGTCTTGAATGAGTCACGAAGGGAAACACTTCGAATTGGAAGTCTTATGGATCTTCTTTTTTCGTTCCTCACAGGATTTTTGAATAAGCTTTAAGGCCGTATCACACGTATACGTTTCAAGCAATTATTCGTCCAATTCGTGCAATTTTTCCTAGTTGCCATAGCAACGGCTTTCGAACAATTTCTTGCTAGTGAGCTCAAGAAATTGTACGAAATAAAAATTGCTTGAAATTCCAGCCAATAGGATTCTTCGTCTACAACGCGAAAACAAGATGGCTGCTTCAACTTCATCACTCGTTTGCTCGTCGTCGATGTTTGTGATGAAGTGGAATGGGATTATGGAGAACTTTTTAATCGATGGGGTTGAAAAGCTCCCATATCTGTGGAATCCAAGGCATCCTCATTTCACTAAGAGGCTGAAAAAAAAATTAGCATTTCAGCAGATCGCCATGAGGATGAGCGAGAGGTGGCCGGCTCTCCAAGTTTTCTTTACGCCAGGTAAGTTGAAATATTTTTAACAATGCCTTTTTTCTTTTTACTTTCTTGTCAAACTATTAGTATAACGTCTACTTCTTGTTGTATTTTAGAAATAATATGTACTTTTGTTCTGTAAGCGGATCTCATTGTTTTGATGAAATTTCGCCAAATTATCGCCAAACTGGCTTTGGCGTAGACAACAATGCTATAGCAACAGGCTATGTATTGAAAAGTTTATAAGTCAGTAATACAGACTTTTCTTATTCATTTTTATTTGTTATGCATTTGAATTATCTTCAGCAGTATTTGCGAAGTGTTTCATTTTAACCACCTGCGCTAGATGTATTATTAATGTTGGAGTAAAATGTTTGGAATATATATCCTATATATGTTTGTGTGTGTATGTATTTATAAATTCTCCAAAGTTACATTACATAATAGTAATTTCAAACAGCAATTAATAAATTTACCATATACAATTAATAATAAAAAGATGTAACAAAAAATATTGTTTGTCAAAAAATTTAGTACAGCTTTCTAGTGTCACAAGTTACCTTTTCTCTATCCATCCTGTTACCAAAATGGGCAATTTGTTGCACCAGGAAGGAATATTACATTCAAAACTTTTCTCACTTATGTAGCAATGAGGTATTATGATGAAAGAATTCATCGTTTGCAGAAAAACTTAAAATTTTAATTTGGGTTGAAATTTTGATGATTTATCAGACGACTTTTATGTCACTGGATTTCTAGTTGGAAAAACAAAATGGAATGAAACTGTTTTAAATTTTCAGAAATTATCCATGGATCTGTGTATTTCTTGTTTACTTCTGGAATATTTACTATATTAAAGCTATTATAACTATATTAAAGCAGTGATCTTCCATCTTTTTCGATTCATGGAACCCTCATACCTATATAGTGTTTTCGGGGAACCCCATTCAACACATTTAAAAGAATATGCCTTAAAATAATATTTAAAATAGATTAACATATGCTAGGTACTGTATGTAAAGACAAAAAAGTATTGTATTTGGAAACCAGGGTAGTAAACAACAGAAAATTCAATTAAAATTCTTATTATTTTCAGAAATTTGCACTGCAAAATTTCAGAATCTCCGCACCTATTACCGCAACGAAAAAAAGATATTGTCTTCTTTTACTAGTGGAACAGGTGCAAGAGATTTTGCTCCCAAGTGGGAACACTTCACTCGCCTCCAGTTCCTTGATGATACTATTGAGCCACTTGATAGTACCTCAAATCTGGATTATATGGAGCTGGAAATTAATGCAGTACGTATTTTTCCCCCTGATGTTATATATTTTTTTCTTTTCATATGTATACTTCTTCTAATTCTTTCATGTATTACAGACTCCATTGAATGTCAGCATGGAGGATGCATTCCAGAATGTTATGGAACTACCTCCCATTCCATGCAGTGAAGAGCCACAAGGGGCAAGGGTGTCCCCCTCAACACCTCTGTTGTCCACCTCAAAACCTAAAGCAAAAAAAAGAAAGGTCGACAACAGTCGTGAAGCTTTCTATGAAAGCATGCAAAAATGCTTGGGGGCTGTGGGCGAGAAAACAGTGAATGACAATTTTACTTCTTTAATAGCCTCGGAGCTTAATAGTGTGCCCTGCCCAAAGAAGCAGAGAGCAATACGCTTTAAGCTGTACAAAACACTCTTTGAGTGTCTTGAATAAAACGTTTTTCTTACCATTGTAGCAATATTTTCTTTTAAAAAATTATTTTATATAAGCTAGGATGATTTTAATCGACTTAATTTTAAAAATGAATTATTTATATACATAATCGTGTATGCGTTTTATGTAGTTAATTATCCCAGTTCTTGTAGAGATGAGATTTTTTTTTCCAAAGAAACATCTTAATTTATATCTAGCTTTTATATATTCATGGTGACGCTCAAACATATTTGGACAGCACAACACAAAAATACTTGCGCGTCAGCCCATGAGGGCCAGGGCCTATTGCGCTCATCCGGCACTGAGGTGCATGAAATTAATTAAATTACAATAGAAAAATACGATAAATAAGAAAATGAATTTCTTTTCATAAATCCTCTTTTAATTTCTCTACAAAACGTTTATTGTTATCCACACAATTTGCCTGTCAGATATTATTTTTGTGTTGGATCAACATTTTTTTTGAACAAGTATTTTCTATAAAACAAGATACAATTAATTTCTAATACAATTTTCTATTACATATATATAACACTTTGCTGTTTGTTTGTACCAAATAAAAAGTAAAGTTGTATATTGTTTTAACTTAATTTTTATTGACTTTTGTAATATAACATAAGTTACATTTTGCATTACATCTTCCGATATTTAAAATGTGAGTTTTGTTTTGATGACACAATAAGCAATGTATATTACTATAAATGGTTCAACACAAAATGTTTATTAACAGTTCCTTTTCGACAGTGATAACACAACAGAATATCTTTTTTAATGGAAAAAAATTTAAACGGACGGTGATGGTTTTTAACAGGGGTGGGCAACATCTTAGCTTTGGCGTGCAATACCAATATGATTCAGCATGCCACACAGTAGAATATTTTTGAAACAATTTGATTCCCGCTTTAATGCATGTAGAATAAAAAAAATAGAAGTCAATAATATACATTTACAGTTTTATTATACATTAATTTTGCATCATTTAAAGATATTTCTTCACATAAAAAGTAAACAGCATAAAATATAACTTTTTTTATCAACAAAAATTTAAACAAATTAAAATTGTACTTGTTAATCATAAGAAAAAACATAAAATTCAAGTATTTCTCTTCATTACAGTTAAATAAAAAGAAAAACAAAGATAAATAATTATACATTGCATTAATATGTTATAATAAACAACTTTATTAAAAAAATATTAATGCAATGTATAATTATTATCTTGCCAGGGTACAGCACCTTCAGCGTTAAAAAAATTACAAAATCTGTCCCTGACATCTTTTGCGTAATTGGATCCCCTGATATCCTCTCTGTCTGCAGAGTCTTTAGGAATATATGTATTTTTTGACCTGTTAGTCAAAAAATTGTGAAGGGAACAGGCAGCTAACACAATTAATTTAGTATTTGGCACAGATGTCAAAATGGTGGTACCAAATACTCTGAAGCGAGCAGCTAAAATGCCAAATGCATTTTCTGAAACCCTCCGAGCTCGAGAAAGTCTGTAGTTAAAAATTAAGCATTCCTTACTTAAATTACTCCCCGGATAGGGTTTCATGATATTTGGCATCAACGGAAAGGCATCATCAGCCACAATGACAAATGGCAAATTAGATGCCAATCCTGGTAACGTGGCTGCTTCAGAGATATTCATGTCACCATTTGTAATAGATTGCCTCAGTTTAGATTTCCCCCATACTCCTCCATCGCTAACTCGTCCGTTAGTGCCAACATCAACATATAAAAATTTTAAATTGGCATCTACAACGGCCAACAACACGATGCTGAAAAACCCCTTATAGTTTCTATATGTTGCTCCTGAATGAGGTGGGGGTTTTATTCTTATGTGCTTCCCGTCCATTGCACCAAGGCACAATGGAAAATTCCACTTTGCCCAAAATTCTTCTGCGACCATCTTCCACTCATTTTCGGATTCAGGGACTTGGATTTCTGACCCTAAATGGTGATAGATGGCTGAACAAACAGCTGGTATTATTCCAGATATGGTATTTTGGGCTATACGGAACTGATAACTCAAAGAGGATTGCGTTTCACCTGAAATGAATAAAAGAATATTTTTAATGCATTGAAGGAGTTGAATAATATAAATTGATCTAGAAAAGCAAATTTTCAATAAAATGGTAATATTGATACATAATTAAATATGTTGTAATACCTGTTGCAAGATATCTCAATGTTAACGCAATCCTCTCAGCAGCAGGAATTGCCTCCCTCATTGATGTGTTGTTTCTCTCGATACTGGGAGAAACAAGAGCTACGAGCTCCTCAAAAGTTGATACATCCATTCGTAAAAATCTACGATAACTTTCACTGTCCTATAAATAATAAAATATTTAATGATTTATAGACAAATTAAATTTCAACGATGCAAATTGTTAATATATGCATATATAACTTTCATAAATATATTTTACCTAAAAAAGATTGTAATTTTAGGAGTGCAAGGCTCTGAGGGCTCATCCCCTAATTTTCAATTATTTAAATCAACTATCTATAACACTTTAAACAATATCAGCTAAAAAATGTTAAAAGATAACATTTTTTTTTTTTACAAAAATAAAAAGACTGAGAGGATATGAAAAACTTAATATATATATATATATATATAAAGTAAATAAATATAGGTACTAATTCAAAATTAATGTTTTTCATATATATGTAGAGATTTCGTTAGGTCATTGTACATATATAAATAAAAAATTTTCATAAAAGCCATCTTATCATAAAATATATCCAGGTATAGAAAATGTTCAAATATGGTTCCAAGGTGGTTAATTAATATCTCCAAATTTCATGTAGACCATATAAAAATAATCAATAGTTTATTAAAAAAAATTCTGGCCGTATGCACTTCGCACATACAAATATATAAACATTATTTATACCTATGCAGTGGCGGCTCATGGAAGTGTGAGGGGTGGGGGTGCCTGGGCTTCCTTACTTTTTTGCAGTTTTAAAGTATTTTTGTACAAAAGAAATTTACAACTAAAAGAAAGTAGAAAGCTTGGGCTCCACTTTTTCTGTCCAAGAGCCGCCCCTATACATATAAGTTTACTGAAAAAATAAAGACTTACTTCAAGAGCTAATTCCTTCATTAAATTCT
>BMAV01012041.1:0-18114 GCA_019973955.1 Trichonephila inaurata madagascariensis
CTTCCCCGCGGCCCCCTCTCCCGGCGGGTCTTAAATGGTCCGGACTCGAATCCACGACAACCGGCCACGATTTCGCGATTATACCACTAGGCTGCCGTGGCTACGGGGTTCGTATTCAATGAAAGTCAATAAAACAGTTTGGGTGATGCTGGAGTTTACAAGAAATTTATGTTTGCATTATACTTTTATTTCAATCTAATTTATCATCATGTCATTAAAATAAGATAAACGGAAATTGAAGACACAAACTTATTCATTAACCTATTCATTTGCGAAAACCATGTAAATTATCGTCAACAAATATTTACAATTAATGCGTTTTTGAGGACAAAACAAGGAGGATATATTCGAACAAGTAACACTTTTTCCCAATATAGGTTAGCAACCGCTCTTGTTATAACAACTGTAGTTGAGTGCCCCAAGCAGTAGAAACACCCTCTAGCGCAACGATTTCAACCGGGGCCCCCCCTTTTAATGGCCCCCGGTCTGACCCATTGCTCGAAAATTGTTTTATTTAAGACAATGTTTTAAAAAAATTTGGGGAAATCCTTTTGACACAAGGGAATCAAATATATCAATTTTTTCTTTTTGCTGTCGAATTGATATTCTTTTTCTATTTGTAATAGTTACAGTTAAGTCGACAAAATGAAGCGACAATTTTATGGGTGAAACAAATTTTTTTGAACAATCTTTCATACCTTGGTGAAAAATATTGAATGTTTTGGGAGGTTGACTGTTTTATAATAAAAAAACAAACATGGATCAGTACTTGTTTGATTTGTTGAAAAGTGTGTTTTTTAAAAAAACACAATAAACAGGAATTTTTTAAAGCATTTTTTCCTCTTATAAGAATAAATGGTTTTTTGGGTATTCTTTGTAACAGCAACAAAGTGTTTCTCTCTCTCTTGGTTTTTCCACTGCTTATTAGTAACAAGACATCCAAAAATTTGCTATTTTATTGGTAATCATATGAAACCATTTACTGATGCAAAATTGGGAAAAGGGGTGTTCCCTTTAAAATTTTTTTAATTTAGGTTTGTTGGGAAAAAAAATAATTTAAAAAAGCAAAAAGGGAGTTATAATATTTTGATCAATTTTTCATATTTTAAATTTCCAACGTTATCTTTGTCTTAAGCCTTTCTACCCCCCCCAAATTCCCATGTTGCGTCCGCGTGAAAGGAAAAATTTTTGTATCGGGCCCCCGTGAAATGGTGAAATGTATGCGGCCCGCGTGAAATGGCTGACATATGTATGCGGCCCAGCAGAAAAAATGGTTGAATACCCCTGTTCTAGCGGCTACTCATCTTCAGTCGAGTATAGATAATGAAAATGGTTCAGAAAAATCCATGTTCTTTACCCATTATTTTTGTTCAAAAATGCTTTGATAACCCTCTTAAAATAATAAATAATTGTTACACGAAAGGATACTTCATCGAACCGAACCCCGAATTTAGCTCTCTTAGTATAATTTTTAACATGCCATTCTCTACAGGTTCTATTAAGCAACTGCATTCAAAAGTTTTGAGATTGAATTCGTGTAAATCACATTATTATTATTTATGTATCACAGACTAATATTTATGGATGCAATATTTCAAAAATAATAAACTTCAACACAGTTTAAACATATTTTTTTATAAAGTCATAAATACAATGAAAAGGTAATAAATGTGTATGTGGTGTTTTTTTTTAAAGGGTACCCAACTACTTTTGGGAACCGTGTTTTTAAAAGCATATAAATGGATAATATTTATGATATTTAGTGTCATAGATTAGAAAATGTATAAAAAAATTTTTTTGAAAGTTTTTTAATATAAATTATTTAAGAAAATATTTTGAAAAAAAATGAACATAAAATAATTTTCAAAATGTTCTCCTTTTGTGAAAAATGCTTCAATTATAATATTTTGCCTGTATATAGCTCAGACCTCTGTACAGAGCTCAACTAAATTTTTAAATATGTAACTTAGAAGTGGGTGTATCCATGTTTACAACAACAAAGGGGGGAAATTTTTAAAACAAAAAAGCCGATAATTATTTCAATTGGTTGTAACTCCCAAATTAATGTGAATTTTTCAAAAAAAAAAAAATTTAAAAAAACAAAAATTTCAGACTCTCTGGAGAATCTTTCCACACACACCACACTATTTTTTTTAAAAAAAAAAGAGAACATTTTTAAAAAAATTATTCTAAGTTAATTTTTTGAAAAAATTGTATTAAATAATTTTTTTTTTTTCCTTCCTTAAAAAATTTTATACACGTATTCCCAATTTAAATGACATTAAATATCCTCAAAATTATCCATTTATGCGCTTTTTTAAAATCACGGTTCTGAAAGTAGTCGGATACCTTAACAAGTCGAGATATCGGTAAAAGAAGCTTGGAATAGCTTTTCAGCCGAAAATAACAGATTGGACAGATGAAATATTCACCAATTCATGCGATGGGTCAACTTTTTAAAAAATTTTTGTTTAGTTTAATTTGATTGGTGGCTGGTACTATAAAGAACTGAAATCACTACGTACGAAAATCAATAAGCAATTTGTTCAGTAAATCCATTATTTTAACTTAGAAATCAATTCTTAAACACACTATCAGAGCCAAACAAAATACTACCCTAAAAAAAAATACCCAAATTCATTGTTGCAAAAATGGAAAAAAATTACCTTGCATGCAAAAATAGGATCTCTTACACAAAACAAGCCAAGAAACCAACACACTTTGTCATAATCTATCTCTTATCCATCATAATGTCACTGCGGCTCAACAATACATCATTCTGCGGGGGGCCTTTTCTTCTACGTTCAAGGAAGGCTTACTTTTTCGAACAAAGGGAAATTTAAATTATGATAACCCAAAAATTAAATCTTTGATAGTTAAACTGATTAATTTTACAGCAAGTCTCATATTGATCAGTGACCATGTACTCTTATCTGATTAAAGGTATAATGTTTGTACTGTGCAATATTAAAGTAGGTGGAGGAAATTGACTGGGTGCAGAGAAAATTAATCAGGTGATTTGAACGGGCTACATTACTAATACTACACTTGAACACGAACTTGATGTAGTTGAGTGAGCATAATTAGAAGGTATACTTTACATGGGTACTTTGATGACTGTGACGCGCAATGCTTGAATTACATCGGAACTAATAATTATAAGAGAAAAATTTTTGAACGATATTTTTTGTATGGTTTGGGTAGTTAATTTTTTAAGCAAGATATGTACTACTAGATGTTGGTATGATAAATTAAAATTTATTCAATATGGAAGATTTTAAATAAATAAAAAAAATGATATATATTAAATTGACAAAAAATTGAATTATTAAATTGAAGATATAATGAAGCAAAGAAGTAACTTATTAAGAGTTATTTGAACGCTTGAAACAAACCAAAGGGGGGAAAAAAATTCTCGGAATTTTTATTAAAATTTCTGCCTGCTCACACACACAAGTCTGGTTGTTTTGGGAAATTTTCGTTTTTTTTTTTTTCAGTTTTGATCAATCACATTCGAAAACACAATAAAAGTGGGAAAATCACACAATGAAGGAATCCCTAAAAATTAAAATTATAAAGCGGATGTGCAGTATTATAAACATAGCTGACTTAGGACATAATATATAAAAAATTATATAAAAGGGGGGGTTGAAATGTTTTGGCCCGAACCCTTTTTAAAAAAACTGAGCAAAAACCTATTAAAAGTAATGGATGGGAAATATCTAAACCATTACAAGATGATAATTTACCAAAAAATTGACTTAAAAGAGCCCCCGCGCTAAATGTGAGTGAAAAAAAAATTTTTCTTTTGGACCAATGCAGTTTTAAAAAATCATGAAGGGTGAAATGGGATTCAAAAGTAAAAAAAGAATGCAAAAAAAAATAAAAAGGGTTACACAAATTATAGATAACTTTAATAACACTAGAGTAAATAGAAAAAATAATAATAAAAAATTTTATTTAATATTAGAAAATGGAGATAACTATAACTATGAAATTTTTAAGTTTATTGTAATAAACTATTATCAATCTCAAATTTTTAACCCTTACTATTTTGAATAGCTTTATTCATATAACTACTAAAAAAATTAATTGGGTTTTTTTTGATTTAAGCAAATTTATTAAAATGTTTTATATATAAAGGGGGGAATTCTTCTGGGTACCTTCCATTCCGAACCATACTAACAATCACGCCAAAAGATCGTCTTCGCGTGATGTTGGTAAGATCATATAAATCACACCACCACACCCCCCTGCCAGTGTTTCGGCGAATAGGCGAACAAACGATACCATATTCGTGGTGAGCATGAAAGGTGCGCACTTGGTGGGTTGCGCATTCGGGGGCGGCTTTGAGAATTGCGCGGTGACGGTTTGATTCGTCATTTGTGTAAGCTTGAAATTCGTCATTTGTGTGACTTTTTACTTTGCGGTGGATGATGGCACCACGACTGCGGCGCGTGAAGGGTGTGGTTCCTTTGCACGGCCAGGGTCCCCAATGAAGGAGGAAGGTTCGTTCTGGGTACCTTCCGTTGACGCAGTCTAACCAATCACGCCAAAACGATCATCTTCGCGTGATGTTGGTACTAGTTCATATAGATATCACACCGCCATTATATATATATTATATATATATTATTCTTGAATATGCTTGCTCTTTTTGAGTATATCTTTTTGCTATTATTTCTATTCATATGCATAATTGTCATTCATATTAGTTTAATTGTTTAATATACTAATGTTTGTTTACACGTGCAAATTTTAAATCTAATTGTTTTTCAATATTTTAATTCCTTTCTGCTAAAAGGAAACTGTTAGGATCCTGTAAAGCTAGTTTAGACCTACTTAACTAAGTCAGTGACAGCTTTAGGAAACATACTGGTTTTCCCATTTTGGTTGATTGACTTTTTTTCGTATATTGGTGTGGTGTGCTCTAGGTATTTGATTTAAGAATATAGACCTTCTTTGTGCTGCAATATATTTAATTTGTTTACCAGTCCCTTTATTTCTTGCATATGTAAGTTCTTGAAGTAAATCCTGTTACAATGTCTATCTCGTGTGTGTATTTTATAACAGAGATTTATTAAAGACCGTTAATAATAGCTTATGGCAACATTGTTCTATGATACAAATCAAATAAATCAAATTGAACTGAATGTGTGCAAATATCAACACATAATTGAATGAAAATTAGCGTAGAATGTATGCAAATTATTTTAGAAGATTAAAAGTTATGTGGTTTTAAAGTGCCAGTGATAAATATTGAAAATTTTTCGTTTTAAGCTATGCAAAATAAAATCAAAGGAATTTCTTAAGGAATGCTGCCAATTTAAATTCATTCTCTTGCAGAAGATGACAACTATATGACCTAATAAAGTATAAAATTTATACTGCTATAAAATAAATGTAAGATGCTGCAGAAAGGGAGAGGTTGCAGTGAAACTGTAAATTTTTAATTTACCACGCATTTTTCTGTTACAATAATTTCATTTAAGTAGATATTACTTGGAAAGTGAATCGCAATTTTTTGTACAGGAAAGATAAAGTGAAAGAATTTTTAAAAAATATAGCACCTCCAAAAACACTTTCATAGTAATTTCAATATCATACAATTCACAATATATATATATATAAGCACAGCGAAGCACACAAGGTAGGGGGCTGGGTCCAGACCCCTTCCCCCCATAGCCCTTGATTTTTTTCCCGATTGATTATAATCCTATGTATATGGAAAGTAAAGTTTAATTATTTATTATTAATAATTGACATTATTAATTAATGATAATTATCTATTCAATAATTATTTTTTTAGTTTCTTGTTTCCGAAAATGAACAAAATCAAAAGAATACGTTGGGTGGCGCTCTCAAAACCAAAAGAATATATTGAGCCCTGTCTTTTACAAGGAAACCAACATTCAATCATTTTTTGATGTTTCTGTTCAGTGCGACATTTGAAGAAATGAGTTGTTTTGAGACAGGATGACATTAATTCAACATCCCTCATCGAAAGTAAAAGAAATGTCACTTATTGCACAGTCCAGTTAGAATAATGAGATTACTCTTGCCAAAGGCCTGAATAATCACCTCTCGTAGCGCAGACTGCTTTTCCCTTCCCGTCTTGCTGCAATGTGGTTCTAGAAGCCACTCACAAAGATGTGGAGCCATGCCAAATTCACTTTTGTAAGCAGCTGCCCTAGGATGCGAGGTAAAGGATCAAAGATGCGAACAAGCCGGTTGAGGACTTCCTTTTGGATTTTCAATAGGGTTTAAGTTCGAGAAGTTTAGGAGAATGGAAAATATATGGTAAACTCATTCTGATGCTCTTCGAACTATGCATATACACTGTGAGCAGTATGACACAATGGTGGTGATGGAAGATGTCACCGTGTAAAGGAAAAACAATTCGGGGCATGGTATGCTAAGACGAACCATTTTGCCTTTCATAATAATGAATGTATCGAAGGAATTCAAGACACACTCTTTATATCATAACGCTTCATCCTCCTACTTGGATTCTTATGACAGTCGTAAGTGGTGTAGGGTGTTTCGCGCAAAATACGCCAACGACTACAATTCCATTGGAGTATGCAACAAGATTCACCTGAAAAAGCCACCTGTCCCCACTTTTAGGATTTCCAGTTGTAGTACTGGCATGCAAATTCCAGCTTTGTATTAAAATATCGTCTGCGTCGTTGATCCATATGCAGCAAGGTTCACTGAATTGCCCCGTAGAGGATATAATTGGTTTGGCTCATTTGGGAGATTAATTAGCCGACGGTTGAACGTATATTCGCCCAAAAGCATTTCTACATCATTCATTTCTGTCCTGTGGTGCATCACATTTACCATGTTGTTGATTTTACACAATTCCATTTCTCATGTTCGGTACAACATTACCATGGCGGCAAGATAACAATTGATAAAATTAGCCGTTTCGGAAATGCTTTCAACCATTGGTGCGGAAGTCAATGATCATTCCCTTTTAGACGTCGGACAAATCGTTCAGTTTTTGTACACAGATGATTGTAACGATTTTCTGTTCCTTCGACAACCAAGCTCTGTTAGAGCTTTTCTATGATTGGATACTTTGCCCTGCAGTCGAAATTAGAATGTCACATTAATGCGATTGGTTTGATTTGATTCTGATTTACTTGCACTGAGAAGCAACACGAAGCTATTCGCGACGGACCTCGTAATTTTGAACCACGGTTAAGTGACAAGGACAAAACCAGTTTTGTGGTTTCCTTAAACGACCAAAACCAAACCGCTGGCAGCGCTACGTGACCATTCGGATTTGAAATTTGGATTATAGTGGTGGTATTTCAAGTATTTATCCATAAAATAAACAAACTGTAAAATGTGTTGATCTATGTGTCAATGCTAGCCGGCTGGGAGGCGCAGTAGGTTTGTCACTGACCTTGTACACTTAAGGTTGCGGGTTCAACCCCGGCCCAATTCGGTGGATTCTCAAGATGCAAAAAATTGACTGCGTCCATGTCGTATTATTTTGCGGCATGTTAAAGGTCCCTAGAATGCCTATTTGGCTCGGGTGCTCTTTGCAAAATTAAATTCTTGTCACAATTTCGCATAGTTAGAGCTCAGGTCCTCTGGGGAAGAAACTCGGCGTCAAAACTACATCGTGGCGTTTAGTATTCCACCATATGGTCCCCACAAAAAGGGATCCCAAATTTCCGGGGCTATATGGTCTGCAATGATAAATACCAACTTACAGCTCCATTGGGAATTTAAAAAAAAAAGTGTCAATGGTAATAAAAGCAGCAAAATTACACAATGACGCCTTAAAAATAAATTTTAACTCCTCGTTCTCAAACGAGAGTACTATTTCTCAATCTCTCCTCTTAAGTCAGGTAATGCTTTTATCAATTCTTGCATTTTTTTTTAACCCTTTACCAGGCCATGATAAATATATTTACCATCAAATTGTGATAGTGATCTCTCAATCTAATCTCTTCATCTCAGTCATCTTCTCATCTGTATAATTTACAACTCATATTACATATTGTAGTATTTCCAAACATATTTCATAAATTTGTTAAAAACTTACCTGTTTCCATAAATTTCACGGGAAATAACATGAAGTATTTCCGAATTTCATCATCGTCTGAGAATATAAATATTTCTAATGCACTGTTCTTTTTGAAAGTTGTAGTACAGTAGTAGCTGAAAGTGTAATTGTACTTTTCTCTGAAGTATACTTTAGAAGTTTCATGTGGGGAAGAGGGGTAAAAGGAAACAAAGGTATATAAATGACTTTCAATAGCACACAGTTCTTGTAAACATATTCTCACTAAACAGATGGGTCTTCTATAAAAAACAACAAAATAATTGTATCTAATAAGCTTTTTTCCTTTTTTTTACTAATTTGTCCCCCCAAAAATTTTAAAATACCTCCCCAGAAAAATAAAACTCAGTAAAAAGGGGTTTAAAACAAGAACTGTGTTACTTAAATTTTGAAGATCGAATTCCTAGGAATTCATTACAAGAAATTTAGACAAATATACAAAGAATACTAAGTGAGACACTAGAAGATATACACAAATTTCTAGAATCACATTTAAGACTACAACCTGATTTCCATTCAAGAATTTCCTTAAGACATTTCATACCTACGAAATCCATCGAAGACAAATCCCAGAATCCCTTTTATTTTATACTTCCCTCGCAACAACCCACCACTAAATATCCATGAAAGCTTTATCCCACCAGCAGCGAAGAGCGGATGTTCCGGAATTCGATTACAGCGACCGCCTGGCGATGCGGAGCGCATTGAAAGCGAGGGCATTAATGGACAGTTAATGGTCAGGGGACGCACTGGGGCCATTGGGTTTTGGGGAAAGGGAAACTCGGTTTTTTCGCTTCGTGCAGATCAAGTGGCGCCAGACATTTAGGGAAAAGGCTTGACTACCGCGTATTAAAAATTTAGTGGATAAACCACTACACGTTTTCCCCGGGGTGCTAGAAAGGGATAATTAATAAAAAAGGTGATAGGCCCCAAATGGGGTGGTATTACGGATATGGGTAGGATGAATGGCATGTGTAATTGGTCATCTTCAGTACTTGGAAAGTGTGTTAAGAACTTTATTATTTTTTTTTTTTTAAAGCTGTCTTTGCCAATCATGATTTCAAGAGCACGATTCAAATTTTGGAGTGTTTTTGGTCGGAATAAAAAAATCAGGGGGGCTGGGCGGATTTATACTTTTGCTTGGTCAAAAAGGGGCGGAAAGATGGGAACCTCCCCCCACGACACCCCCAACGGAAGGACTATAAACTTCTTGCATCAAACTCTCTAGGCGGCGGATCTTTCGTGCGGCTCAAAACGACACGCCAGAAGGCCATGGTCATAGCCAGGGCTACCATGGCCCCGATTCAAATTCGGAACATTTTTCCCGATAAAAATATACTAAATGCAAGTTCGTGTTGTTTGAAGATAAATTTTAAGAACACAGTATGAGACTATAAGGAGAAAAAAATGTGTTCTTAAGAAATATTTCATCAAAATGCAATTTTTCTCATTATCCAGTAACACTGAAAAGCCACTGGATAATACATTACGGGAATGAAATATGAAGCACATTCTACATAGTAAAAAAAAAATTGAATCAAAAAGAGTAATATAATTCTCTATACGTAATTTAAGTAAGAATAAGATAACAATAAAATATCTTTTTGTTTGAAAAATTTTCTGACTTTAGGTCTAAATGTTTAACAATTCACAATTTTACTTGATTTTCCATATTAATTACACCAATGCTAAAGCTTCAGTCTATGGAATTCAAAATTCTGTATTACAGTCAAATGACGATAACACATTTGAGATGGTATCTCATTCTTTTAACTTTCACAGCAAGTGAAGATTACTATTAGTTGAAAATAATTCAAAAGAAGGAATGCCTAGATAAGTTTGTGCTCAGGAAGCAATAATTATTTTTATATGTAAAATTTTAGCGGTCAAAATGCTTATCATACAATTCAAATCAAAATAAAGTATCCATCACTGAAATTTCAAAGAACAGCTTAGGAAATATCTATAACAATCAACATATTTTTTTTTGAAAATACTATTAGAACAGTTTTTCAATTTTGTTTTAAAATTTTACTTATACACGAAAGATTTTACAGGAGGTAGAAATTATGAAAAATCAAATGAGTGAAAGAGAGAATATGGAATGAGACGAAGTATGACATTTATTCCGCATAAAATAAAGAGATGAATTAACACAAATGTGTGTGTGTGGTATGTACATAAAATATACAACTCTAACCAAATAGTGAATTAAAAATTGGATATTAACATGGGAGCACTTTTCAATAAATAGGGAAAACGATCGCGAAATGTATTCATTAACATTAATCGAAAGCAGCTTTAAAATAGAAAGGAAAAATCCCATCTTGCATTGCAAAGTAGAAGCCAAATTAGAGAACACATTTCAGTACTTAAGTATCATCGCAACCTACTGGTGACATTATATGAAATGAAGCACCTGATTCCCAATTCAGCGCGTACGATAAATGCAAAATTGGGGTTGCCAACTTGGCAAAGTATCTTGAACGTTGGCAATGTTGTGATATTACGTAAGTACCCATATTTCATATCAGAATAATTGCTTGATTCTTAAGAATAAATAGTACAAAAAAAATGTTGCTTCTATAGAATACTGAAGTCAAATTAAGATATCAAAGACAAAAACTTTAAACAAAGAAAATCTGCTTCAAAATTAAAACTTATTGATTGTTTTAAAGAAAACTGAACTAAAATTGCACGTGCAAAACGGATTATCAGAGATGGTTTTCGTTATTCTGAAATACAATTATATTTGAAGTAGTTGTTCAGACTCAAGCCCAACTTCCCATCATCAGTCTTTAATGCCAAATTTAATTTTTATCTTGGATATTATCCAAGCTTATATGCAACCACGGTTTCTCATTATTAAAAGAGATTAACCTAGAAAGTGTTCAATACTTTAGAAGGAAGATATTGTAATCGATATAAAGAAGGAAGATACCATTGTAATCGATATAGAATCAGAAGTCGGGGCGAAAAAAAGCACATAAACATACTCTGCTTTTTTTATTTAAAAAAAAATTCATTTCAAAATTTAGTTAAAAACAACATATAATAGGTTTTTTAAAAATAATTTACATTGAGTGAATTCAAAGAAAATGGAAATGATTTTATTTACGAAGAAAGGGCAAAACACAAATAACTTTTAAAAAAAATCATTATTTCTCAGAACACGAATAACAAGAAAAACCTTTGAATAGCAAAATCTTCAAAGAATTCCATTACTAAGAATATTTTTATCAACTACGAGAAGAATATTTCATCACATGACACCAGTATTATAAAAATTAGTCTTCAAAAATTAAAAAAAAAAGAAAATATCGGTTGCATAATTTCTAAGAAACAAAATGCATTAACTTAGGAAGAAGTTAAAATAATGTTACTAGTACCAATTCTCATTTTTCATTGTACATTTAGAATTTTGTACATATTTTCTCACGTTAACAGCATATTTTTGAATAAAAAGATTTTGTTCATTTAAATGTACCTAAACCACTATTTTTTTATTTTTACAGGAAAAAACAAATCAGACAAAAAATTTTCTTTTCTTAATTTATATAGATTTGATTTTTTTACGAACATATCGCTCATTGAAGTTCACGAGGGTTGTTAATGACGTAATTTTGAACCTCAGTCAAGTGAGCAGGACAACACTTGAACTGGCCCAACACTTTTCAAACTTCCACACCACACCAAAGTGAATCAGTCATTCTATACTGCAGATCTGTCTTTCATAATATGATGGTTCGAAACAACCCGACTCGACAACCCTGGCCACGAATTCACGATCATGACCACTTAGCCATCAATTTTATAGAGAGAAAATATTTTCCAACTTTAAATTTAACTACAAAATCAATCAAATAAAGAGAAGCTCTTCTAAATCTTTAGTGTTTTTAAAAATTAACATTATTGCTTTTAAAAGAGCGTCTAGATATTCAAATCTCTCTCACTAATATACACGAAATCCTCTTTTAACGTATCCATTGCTTTCAATTTTTCCCCATAATATCTAAAATAAATAAAGTACTTCGAATTTTTTTGCAATGCATCTACGGCAAATATGCATATTATAGAATAGTAATACTGCCTTATGAATTCCCCCTCCCCCCAAAAATACAATTCGAAACAAGTTTCGCAATTTACACTGCAGCTCATATGCATTCATTATCCTGCCAGATAAGTGTTTTTAAATCAGATACTCTTGTCTAAATTTCTAACAATTATCGAAATTTTGTTCACATTTATCATGTAAAACAAATCGCTGAATGACAATACAATGGCAAAAAGACAATAACAAAAAGTAAAATGAATTATATATTCCTTTTCAAGATATTTTGTTCAAACATCTTGATGTTTTTTCAAAAAATGAACCTTTTACTTTGAAAATGGTATAAGTCCATTTTATATTACATGGAGATATTTACCACTTTCAAAGTAATTATACGCATAATTTCATTAACTATGTAAATTTATATCGACAAAAGGATGAAAATTTTGAAGAATTTTTTGGGGAACTGTTCATAGATAAAAAGCACATAACATATTGCATTCAATGCCATAATAACGGACTTCTTGGGTCAAAAATGGACTTACGACACTTTCAAAGAAAACGGCTCGCATATGCATTTTTAAATCTATATAACAAGAAATATTATATAATAAAAAACTGATGTGTGCATATGGAATAAAAAAATCAGAATTCTTACCTTGTGCTGGGCCTGTATGACGTTGATGGGAATAGGAGAAGAAGGCCACTTCACAGAAGATGCGGGGACTGTCTCACTGTTCCAAATAACCACCACCTGAGAAAGAAATGGAAAAAATTACTACAAAATGGAGCTAAAACTTAGTACGTACATTTTGAATTAATTTTTCGTGTTTGAAAGCTTCCAATGTCTCTAAATATATATATATATATATATATATATATATATATATATATATATATATATATATATATATATATATATATATATATATATATATTATCAAGCTGTTTTTTAAGAATTTTACTACAATTAAATTGACACTATTTTATAGCAATGCTACATCCTTAAAGTATCGCATTATTATTTATTTTAAATTTGATTTTTTATTACAAATACATACTATTTGCTATAAATACGATTTTTTGAAGTGTTAACTGAAATACTTGAGTCCATAACTTAAACCTCGTCTTCAATGTAGCTTAAATTACTTCAAATATATAAATATTGAAAAAATAATCGATTTTTAAATTTTTTTTTAAATATATTATTAATCATGCGTGAAAAATATTTTTTTTTTATAAAGAGAAGTCAGAATACATTAAAAAACCCATCCATTTTATATTCGTGAAACAGTAGCTTGGAAGGATGCCCCTGTAAAACTACTTCCTTCGCAGCTACAATATTAAAGCAAAGAAAGTTGCCCTTTCACTGATGGAGAATTCGTAAGGAATATTTCAATTCATTACTGATGCCTTTGATTAATTTAATTTGTAGCTTATACTGTCAATATTTATATAGCAATAAATTAAAATTTAACTCCCCATTATCCCCATTGTTATATTCAAATGCAATAATTGATTATGCAGTCAAGCTTTATAACTTATCCAAATCTTAAAAAAAACCCTGATATAAGTACCTAATGGTACATATTGCTTCCTCCATTTATTTTCAAAATAAATAAATAAATAAAATAAATGTTCATAATAATCATTAACTTTAATAAAATAGTTAATAAATCAAAAATAGGCTCGAATTTTAAATTCTTCGATCACTGATTTGAATTTCCCAAGGATATCATTCATAAAGTATGAAAGCTTGAATAAAAGCAGCTATTTTTAAGATCTTGTCTGCTTCTTTCTCGAGCCCTCTTACACCCAACAACCTATGGAGCGCGACACAATTTTTGAAACACATTCTTAAGCAATTTATTAATTTAAAGAATTAAACGTTTTACATAGCCAGCTATACATCATTTGCTTACATCTCTCATGCCATTCTGAAAATAACGACGTACTACTTTTTCGTGTATTTAAGTAAAGGAGACTTGTGACGGGCTCACGCGTCTTTTCTTTAACATGACCTCTGGGTTCCTTGATGGCCAAGATTAATGGCAACTCTTTTCCAACCAAAACCCAAGAAGCGAAACGTGAAGAAGAAATGCACATAAGATAGCTTTTAAGCAAACTGAAGTTTCAGTAAGTCGGATGGCAATTTGGGGGAATGTTATGTGCGAAAGCGATACAAACGTGAATTGACAGCCAGTTGAAGTTACCTTGAAGATTAAGCCATTAGGTCCGGGCGCGCGTGCAATGGTATGCACGCGCGCCCAGACACCTCTTCATAAGATTGAAACTAAGATTGGATTAAGGTAGGATTGACTATTTGATATTAGGACAATATTATTAGAAGTGAGATTAGGCAGATTAAATATTGATAGTGGTCCAAGTTACGTGATTTTGTTAACCATTACTCTGTGTGTTTGTTCGTCGTAGATTCTCTCTTAACTATAATCATCTAAATTGTTATACGTTTAAGTTACATTCTTAATAAAGTCATTAAGAATTTATAAAAATGTCTATTCCTTTTGTAAACCCTACACTCTAGCTCACGTGGATAACCAAAGAAACGGACACCTTAAGGGGCGGTTTCACAGACTTTACACATTGACAGATAGAATAAATAATATATAATACTAACCCTAGCCGCATAAGCCGACTTAGCCACCGTCTTGACAAGCCTCAGAAGGGGAGCGGAGTGAGCGGCCATGGAAACGTAGATGACAGCCGTGAACTTGGGATGGGGCGTATCCCCCAAGTGGTTCAGGTAGAAGGGGAAATCCCGCAGCACGTCGGAGAATTGGGGGAGGATGGGTAGCGCCCCGGGATGGCTGTTCCACACGTACGAGCTACGTTGCAAAGGAATGCGGACGCGCTCGCGGATGATCTGCAAAAGAACAATTGAAAAATTAGCATAATTATTTTTTGATTTACAAAAGAAACAAGTAATATATAAAAACAAATTAAAGTCAATTCCTACTTAGGTCATTAAAGAAAAATGTTATTTTTGTTACTCTATATTAAATAATTACAACTAATATAAATATGTACATACATATGACAGAATCACAATATTATGTGGCACAAAACACCTTTTAAATTAACATTAGAACTTTTTAACCACATTAAATTTGTAATTACATTTTTCAGTAAAAGTTGAATATAATAAGTGAAAATTTATCTTAAAATCAGCGTAAAAGGAATGCTGACGTCTAACTATCATATGATTATTCAGATTAAGTTAAATCTTCATCACAAATTTTACAAAAGCTGTTTTATCCAATAGTACTGCCATCTTGAGGGATAATAACGACTGAAATATATCTCAACTAATGAAATTCAATTAAAGAATTAATATTTGAAAAAACTGTATTTCATCCACAAGTTTTTTTAAAAAAAGTATTTAAATTTGAGTGGATGAATAAAAAGTATTTTACTAAAGATTAAAAATTTGAACAAGATATATAAATTAATACATATAGGAAGAGTGTGAACTAACAGTAGGAATTGAATAAGAAAATAATTACGGGTGATAAATTTTATTTTTCAATTCAAACAATTATTTTAGTTCACACAACCACACATTTATTGCTTTTGGATGGGTTTCAAAACAAGCAGTTAAAAAAAGTCTGTATATAACCAGATAACTCATATATCGTGTATATACAGGGTTATTCATAATTTACTTCTGGGTTTCGAAGCACTGTAGTAAAAGAACCAAGACGAATACAGCAAAAAAGAACATTTGAAAAAAAAAAATACAGAAACAGTTCAAATTTTATTTACATACATTACTGGCGCTCTATAAGTGAAAACTTGGTTACACGACATACATCAATACGATAGTCTAATCCTACCACCCTTTAGTTAACGTTGACACCACGTGGTATCCTTTCCGTGTAATCCGAAATTTGGTCTTTTACATAAGACCAAGTTTTCGTACCCCATTGACCACGAAATGAAGCATATAACACGTGTGCTGTCAATAACTAATAATTAACTCCCTACATAGTTGAGTTGCTTCAGAGTTACTAGCAGTAGCATACATTTTTTTTTCTCCTGAAGTAGAAATGAAGAGTTAGTCAGACTACTGTATTATCTATATACATATAAATGGATGTTTTTTTTTTTACCTTACTTCAATCCAACACTGTTCAACCAATCACTATCAAAATTGGCATGCATATGTATTTTTATGTGGCGAAGGTTATTGTGCTATCCTCTTTGTCGCAGTCCCACCAGGTGGCACATACAGCATCTGCACCGTTTAATAAATCGCCAAGTTTCCGATAGGGTCGCCAAAAATTATGCCAAATTGGCTCATTTCGCTATGTTTCCACTGAATCGCCATTATAATGTAAGGAACGGAGATGCTTGCGAATATTAGAATTTTAACATAAAGTAAATGCAACAGAAAGTAATATTAACGTATTACACATCCAAATATAAATTATTTACACTATTTTAAGCAATCATTACACAACATTTGTAACAATATTACTTTTGCTGAGCAGAGATCAGTTTAGGAAGGTGTTTTCAAAAATCGACTTATAAGGGAGTTACGGGGGCATTATAAATAATCAGCTATTAAACCTACAGACTTAAATTTTAAAAAATATGATTTTTTGTTCGGCTAAGATATTCAAAAAGCTTATTTTTGTTCAATTTGCAATTCCAGTAAAATTAATCATTAAAAACTTCTTTATCCATCAATTGTATTGTTTAATTTTTCGACTCACCTATGCGAAGAACGGGTATACCAGATACTACTAATATATCGCTGGAAATAATATGCATTACAATTAATCCTGTTCAGCTGTAATTGACTCTTAATAATTTGTTATGATTTCAAAATACCGAAATGTAATCCTTTTTTTATTCAAAAACTGAGTGAAGAATCAATGTCATTAAAAATTAATGTACTAAAATAAATACGAGCATTTTTGTGAAAGACTATCTCATCATTTTCCCGCCATTCCGCCCTTTTATGCAAATAGAATTATTAACTTCACTGTTTGAAATAGAAATCACTACCCTATCTTTTAAGAAAGCGCAAGCCCTGGAGCGAAACAAAACTTATTTTCGAAAACGAAGCACTTACAGAAATCATTCCATTCTACGAATTGGCATAGAAAAGCGTGGGCTATTTTTTGATAGATGAATGAATACTCAAAAAAACCAGGAAAACCTGACTATCACGGCGAAACTTAAACTGTTTTTTTTTCCTTCTTTCTCTCTCGTCCTCTCCTCCCCATTCCCACGGCATGAGCAGTACGAATTAATCATTTCGAGTAGATTGCATTAAACGGCTTTCAAAAGATATTTATGGCAAATATTTAAAAAGCCTGCCTCTTTCCTCCTTTAAGACGCGAGAGCTTTCAAATGAAAGAGCGAAAATTCATTCTCTCTCTCTCTCTCCTAAATAAAATATGCTCCGAATAAACTGCATTGAAAACGCAAAGCACGAATATCTGGCGTAAAAAGTCCATAAATATATGGATTGAGAATGAAGGCCTTCTTTACCACAAGCCATCGGGAGTTTGTAACGAAATTTATCAAAAAATTGTTTTATTTTATTTTTATTTATTATTTTTTTTATCCCTCCTTTCCGCTCGAATTTGAAAAGCCTCCTGAAAATACCCCGCTTTAGGGATTTTTAAGTCATCTCTTAACTTTTTAATTTTAATCTTATTCTTTTTTTTCCCCTGTTTTCTCCCTCTGCTATTCGTTTTATGTAAATAGTTGGGAAAGATATCTCAAGTTTACTCAAGAAAATGGTTTATGAAAAGTTTTCGTCTGAAATTGGATGTGGGGTAGACGTTAAGCCACCCATGGCGAAGATACTCCCCTAGCTGTAGTATACATATATAAATAGTCTCTCGATTTTTTCCCCTTTCCCCTCCAGCCCTTCTTTTTATTCTAACAATCATTCGTATGATGTACGTATTTAATTCACTTCTCTTTATCATTTGTTTAAAAAGTTGTT
>BMAV01012042.1:0-31885 GCA_019973955.1 Trichonephila inaurata madagascariensis
TTTTTATTTTCTTTACGTCCTTAAATGAATATATTTATATTTAACTGGGTAAAATAATTTATAAAAAAAGACAATGCCTTAAACATTCATTATAAATCGATTCTGATCGTCTGATCTTGAGGTCTCCTTGAATGTTAACTATTCCACTGAGGACATCCTTTAATGTACCAGAAAATTGGATGTCAGGGCAAACTCTCATTCATTCATAGATGGAAGTGCCCCAGGAAAAGGATGTTCGAAACATCGGAAATGTTTAATCGGAAGTGATACTCTCCGAAGATACTTAGGACGGACTCTGTAACGTGAAATATCGTTTAAAATATGGATGCACAAAAGACAAAAGGTATTTATCAGGGCTGTCTCACTAAAAGATATTTTCTAATATATGTCTGGAGAATATCAGGAAATTTCGTTCTGGAGATTTCATGTATAATCCAGTTCATTTCAAAGTTAATTTTTCAAATATGTTGTAATATTTATATTTTCAAGTATAGGAAGAATATTTGAAAATAGTAATAATAATTTTTTTGCTTAACATGTGCGTCATAGAGGACATTTTTGATTACCTCGAATTAAATTCAACTTTAATTCTTTTCAAACGTAAGAAAACATAATTTTTAATAAATCCGTATGAACAGAGACTTCTTAAAGTTTGCGCGTTATACTGAACTCAGAGACGCAACAACCCATGAGAGTCAAAGCCTACTGTTCCTATCTCAGCTTACGTGATCTTAGGTGCTAGGTTGCATAGGCAGATGTTTATGTCAAGTGGCAAGTCTGATGCGAAACCCTCAGTATTTAGTTCCCAAACAAGCTTGGTACTCATTTATCGACCCACTAAAGGGATGAAAGGCTGAATCGATCTCACCCAGTCTGAGATTTGAACCCTGGACCTGTGGCATGAAAACGCGATACACTAGGCATGGGCCTTATACATAATTGAATAACATCATACTGCATGTGACATAAGAAAATTGAAAGCGTGTCTCACAGCATATGGTTCCATATCTTACTGGAATAATTGTTCTCAGTATTTGGTTGTAAGTTGGAAGATATAGTAATTTTTTTTATTTATAAGTATGAACGGTTTAATTAGGTTTCTTTTTTTCCAAGTGTATGACGAAAACTGGGACGTCTTAGGGCATGGGCCAACTGGGCTCGGGCCCAAGGCCTAGCCCTCGGTGTGGGCCTCGTTTCGTTCTAGACTCTGTTTTAATAAGATCATGATCCGGATATTTTTAATGGTTAAATCCTATTCCCGTACATATTCTCCGAAAAACAGAAAATTTCAAATTGCATGTCAACTGGAAAAAGTGGTAAGATCTATTATTATGTGATGACCGTTGTCCCTGCCTAGGCCTTGGCCTTATACCATAAGCAATCATTTAACTCATTTAGTCGAAATGCGGCCATCAGTCGAGCCGTTTTGTGCCTAGATTTGAGATTGTAAGTCGTGTACACAGCCATCATTGTTTCAAATTCCGTTTGAATAAGTATTTGACAATCCATGCTTATATTCTCTACTTTTAAAAATTCTCAGGTAAGGCCTATTTTTGCATAGGGTTCCAGGGCCTTAAAAAAAGATTTCTCTGGGTCCAGGACCTCAAAGAGTCTAAAGACGGCCCTACTCCTGAGTATAATTAGCTCCATTCATTTACACGTTAGTAAAATTTTTATAATAATCATCTTCTCTCAGATTCCTTGAAAGAATATTTTTAAGAAGAACTAATTTAGCTTTATTGATGTTGAGGTCCCCTTTGCAGTCAAAAAAAAACCTAGCCACTTCTAAAATTTAAAAACTCGTAACAAGCATTCTTAGAATAAATTTAGAATTAATTACAGAGCTCATTCAGAAAACTGTTTCCTTTCATACATTTTTAAAACGAAGCTTTTTCAAAGAATGTGTTATTTCTAATGAAAGAAAACTATTCCAGACATTATTCTTGGAGGCACAGTAAATAGCCTTCTTCGTATGATATAATTTTATAAGTATTCTCCAATGTAAGGGAAATACGGAAACTTACTGTTTACTTTTATAAAGCAATCCTTGAAATGCTTTTGAGAATTACAAGAATAAAATTAAGATAATTATTTACCCTTACGATTCCCATTCTCTGAAAGGAAATGTCTTATATTTTGGTTACAAAGAATAACAGCAAATGAAAAAAAAATGAGCTAATAAATCTAAACTAAAGATAAGTTCCATTATATTTAAATCATTCAAGAATAAGAGAAAATAAGAGAAGAAAACAAGAATAAAAAATAAAAGAATAAGTAATATACATAAATTTAGTATCAAATAGGAATTAAGGAATAAATATTATGCTTTCTGAAGTTTTCTTAAATTATTGAAGCCTTAAAGTTAAAATAGCATAAAAGCTTTCGATTAAAATGATAAAAGGCTGTTGAATATGATAAAAGCGAAAATAGTTCTATCAAAGTAACTTAAGCATAAAAGTCTCTTAAACAAAAGCTTTTTTGAAATAAATTCATTTTAAATAACAAATGTGTATAAATTTATTAAAACACATTATATTATACTTATCTTTTCTCCTTTTTCATTTATATACCTTTATAAAAAAAGTTTCGCCATTTTAAAATTAGATTTTATCCCTTTGAATCTAATTTAGATATTACCTTTATCTTATAAATATACATTTCAAATAATGATGCATCTATTTTTCAAGCTCAAAAGCTATTAGTAGTAAATATTGACAATGATGCAATAAGATGCTTAATGTGCAAAAAAAAGTTTATGAGTATGAAGAAAATGTATTTTTTAGCATAAATAATCCATTTTATTATGTATTTTTTATTTAAAAATATGATTCAAAATCTTGACACACCTTACAATAAAAATAACATGAAGAAATTGATATATTACGCTAATGTAAAACACGTTCCTCTAGCTTAAATTAGATTAACTGAAAAAAAAAAGATAATAAAAATACAGGGAACGATGCCAATTACAAAAGTTATGCTGCGGATCAGATTTTGAACTTTACGGAATGACATATAAAGCAGACTTTTAAATATTAAATATATAATTAGATATTCCTCTCAACTGAATTTCGTTTCCTTCTATTTTGAATAAAATATTATTCTTTTGTTTAGTCTTTCATTTTTATAAAGAAGAAAAATTGTTCGTGAGTGTTGTTACTAATATATTGAAAACTCTTACCATAAATTTTCCCTTTTATTTTCTACACTTCTGGAAAAAAATACTGTGTTTCCCATAAAAAAATACCAAGGACTATTTTATTGATCAAGGAGTAATGTTGAATGTAATCTTAAAATATTTTATGCAAAATTTATTTTGTATAGAAAAATTATTTAAAAATGTATAACTTATACAAAACTCTGTATCACGTAATTAATGTAAACTGTTCGTTAAAATACGTGAACTAAATACTAAATAAAATTACATTCAGTGACTCCAAAATTTAAAAATTAAACATATTTTTTTTAATGTATGTAATTTTAAAAGCAAATAAATATACATTAATGCGTTAAATAATATTTTTAAAACCCATAACTAATGAGTTATTTTTAACAAATACTGGCGAAAATGGAGGAATAATAGTCGAAAATAAAAATACTTTCAGCTATCAAACAAAGTATTTTTAGATGATGTTTTTTTCAAAAAATTAATAATACTTCGTTACTTTTAATAAATAGAGAAACATCTCTCAATATTTTTTTTTGTTTCTCCATCAACCTTTATTATTGACTCTAAACGTCATGATATATATTGGACAAATTTATTTAATGTTTTTGAAAGTATTTTATGTCATTTTTGTAGAAAACCTTTTAATGACACTTGCTTATCATTTTACGTTTTTCCATAAACGTTTCAATCTCTAACCTCACATTTAGACCTCAGAAACCGTAAGAACTAGTCATATATAAGTTCTACAAATTATTTAAAAAACCAGCAAAAGGATACTGACTGCCGAAAATAACGCTATAAAAGAAGCGAAATAAACTCTGAGGGTAGTTCCATAAAAAAAATTAGAAAAGAAATCAATTTGGATCCAAAAGTAAATGCCATTAAATCTTCTACAGAAACCTCAGTAAACATCAATCGGCGTGTCGAAACGTTAAAATGTCATCAGAAAAGCTCGTTAGAACAATGGGGTAGCAAGAAAGAAACCACAAATATGTGATAAAACAACTAAATAAAGACATTACTTTATGAATATTTACTTTAGGATGAGAGAAATTTAAATACTATGATAGACATGGTCATTACATTACTTGGAGAAAGTCAAAATATTTATTCCAAAAAGTTACGACAAATTATCAAAGTATGGATGTAGCTCTGTTTTTGTTTTTTTCTGCTAAAAGTGTGACATAATTTACCTTCAGATTTAACAACAAAAATTGTCGAATTTATGTTAATACATTTGGAGACTAATGAACATATTACAAAACATTTGTGTACTTCTCTCTTTATTAAAAAAAAACACAAAATATTTGTCAGTGTATTCTCAATTATTTGAAGCAAAATTCTGGAACCATTTTGTTAAATTGTTATTAGTATTTTCATTTTCAATTATTTTTCATCCATTTTTTCTGCAATATTATTGTAAAAGAATATATTTATTTGGCGCATTAATTAAAAATATAATCTAAATTATTAGTACCTATTTGTTTTCAGATGAAAATTACATTTATGGAAGAAAAGTTGGTGTTTTCCAAATTTTTAGAGTCATATTTCTTTTATCGTTGTACTGATTTTTATCTCAATATTTTTATTAAACAGTTTAAATTATAGTTTAAATAATAAAAAAGGATAAAATTGAAGATATGACTATATAATACATGTTAAAATATTCGAGAACTTATTAACACTCGGATAATATTTATCACAAATGAAAACAAGCAACATGCCGAAAAGGGAATTTTTAGATCTGATATCTTAATTCCGATAAATTACAGTGTTAACAATCTGCAAAAGAAATTAAAGATAATATCATTATTTGTCTTACATTCATAATATTTTTTTAAAAAAACCTTTTGTCTCATTACTATTGTAGGGAAAGTAAAATTGTACAATAAAAGATTGTTATCACTTTTTATTCAAAATTTAATCTAAAATATAATGTCATTTGTTAGTTATAACTGTCTGAAAAACGACAAAACTTTCCCTAATACCCAATATTTGTAATAAAGAACAAGGTAACTAAAAAAAATTACTGAAATATAGGATACTGTAAAATAAATTAATCAAAATTCTTCTCATAAATTTGTTGTAATATTCAAACGATATTATTAGAGAACATATATATATATATATATATATAATTAAAAAGAACTCTTTAACAAGTAATAAAAAATTAAATTGTGAAAAAAAAACTGTTCAGAAATAAAATGAATTAAAATGTCCTTGAATTAAAACAAGAATATATTCAGAATTATTCCCATAAATTAAACACAGCCAGGATAATCTAATCATAAAATTGTAATTCATCTAAATTAAAGTATTTAATACATTCTAGGCAACAGAAAAATATTAGAAAAACTTAATTCCGAAAACTTTTTTTGTAAACTGAGACTTTTTAATATTTTTGCTTGTAAATATCTCCTCATAACTAATTAACTTTTCAAAGCTTGAAACAAAAAGTAAGAATGATGATTTCAAACCCTCAAATTATATCAAAACCTTAATTAAAATTTTAAAACAAAATATAAATATTGAACGGAAATTATTTATATATATATATATATATATATATATATATATATATAAATATATAAATTCTAAAGCTTTGCCATTTACCACAGTAAATAGTAAACATAATTTAAATATTAAGAACTTTCCTTTATTGTATATATTTAAGTTAATATGTTTTATTGTATTTAAAAAATTCAATGAATTGAATAACTTTTATGTAAATTATAACTATTCTCAATAAAATAGTCAACTTATCAAAAACATCAAAAATTATTGACTTACTGACGAATTTAATTAATTTATCACTGCAATAAAATTAATAATTCCACAAATGAACGGTTCTCATATCAGCAAAAATTAAATTTGTCTTATTTATAGGCAATTTTCTCGAACCCAATTTATATTCTTTCCTACGATAATTGCTTTCAAGTATATTTATGATCTAATTCATTTAAAACTTTCTTTTGTATGCATATTATGGAGCCAAAAAGAGCTAGACTTCTTAAATTAATGTTTAAGTGAAAACGGTAATTTTTAAAGCAGCTTAATTTAAAGAAAAAAAGGCTTGAACAATTTATCGACAAAAACTACGTATTCTAGTAAAATATTTTTGAAACATTTGACCGTAAAATATTTTTATCCTAGTTAGTGTAATAATTAATATCTATTATAATACTGTTTTTATAAATGTATAGAAGCCAAATGAAAATAAAACTCTATGATTAAATTTTTTCGAATAAGCCATACTTAATAAACATGAATAAACTTCAAAAATTTATTTAAATTTTTTTCGCACTGTTTTTGAATGTATGAACTAGGATTTTATAAATATAATATTTTGAAGTAAATTTATTGATTTTTTAATACATCACGGTACAGAAATTTTGAAAGAAAACACCGTCTAATATTTCGATTGATAGTAACTGGGAAAATAATGTAATATCGTCAAAAATCTCAGTTCTGGCAGTGTAGAGAAGTCTTGGGTATACTAGGTATGACAGAAGAAAAAACAATACTAGTCCAATAAATCATTGTACTAACAGAACTTGTTTTTCGCTACATTAACCTTCAAAATAGTTCCCTTCAGCATTCATGCACTTCTGCATTCAGTACTACCGTTGCTGGTAAAAGTTCTGGAACGAGGTTTCTGGAAGGCCCTGGACCTCTTCAACTGAGGTAAAATGGGTGCCCTTTAAGAAAGATTTTTAACTGTAGGGTTAAATCAGGTGAATAAGGACTATCCCCCCACATACAATAATATTTTTATTGATAAGAAACTGCTTGACAGATAGGACCGTGTGAGCTGGTGCATTGTTTTCGTGCAACAGCCATTCATCACTCCCCAATCCTGGCCCTTTTTTTCTAATTTTTTAAAGAATTATTTTTAGTACTTTAATGTAGTAGTATTGATTAATATTCTGATCACTGTGAGATGGGAGTGGGAACCCCTTCTTATCACGAATTTTGGCAATGTTTTGGTCTGTAATCGCTGACCTTGGGTGCCCAGCAGGTTCATCATCTTCCACGCTGTCAATTCCCCCTGAAAACCGCTTATGCCGTTCAAACACATATGCACGCGACAAAGTATCATCTCCATAAGCCTCAGTTAGTATCTGAAATGTTTTCGCGGCTTATTTCTTAAGTTTCACAATAAACTTGATGTTGATTTGACATTTTCCCGGCAAAATGCAGTTAAACGTGTTCACTCAATAAAGCAATACTCCCGTCATGATCAATTAAGGCAAAACTGGCCACATGGATAGAGGAGGTACAAGGAATTACGACAATAAGACAGTAGTTGCAAACTCCACTCTTCTTTCAAGCACACATTTAGTCTCATTTTTTTTGTGTGTGTCATACCTTGTATATTCTAATTCAGGTGACACTTAATATCGAAATTGCACTATAAAGCAACTCGAGGGCTATTGGCGACGGATCTCATAGTTTTGAGCCTCGGTCTATTGACGAGGATGACACCCACCACAGTATGCCAATGGAAGGACTTTAAGACTGACATATTTAATGTGCATCAGCATCCTCTACACAGCGAAAGCTCTGTGGCACCAGAAATTGACCCTTGACAAGCCGGCCGTGATCATGATCACAAGACTATCACGGGTTCGTATTGACGTTGAAACTTATATTATCACTACATTTATATATTAATACCGAAACCCAAGATTTATTATAAATTGCAATTTTTGTAAGTTTGAGACCTACATCAGCAAATATCCAGCAAAAATGCATTCGAACTACTAAAAAGGTTTGACGCGATATAAGATCCAAAACAAAATAAAATTTAAGGGATTTCATAAATTTCAAATGACCTCAAATAGGATCACAACGAGTTGGTTTATTTTCTCATTTATTTAATATTAATACAGTTTTGAACCACCATTTACTAAACATATTACTACCATGCTGAACCATATTCTCAAAAAGACTAAGACCTAATACATAATAAATGAAATTTTTCTTATATGATTACTCCTACCACACCCTATGATAAGTAAATCAACTCTTGGTGCCTCGCGATCCATAACACATACCTTCAAGCGTAAGAGAATCGAAATATATTCTTCATAATCAGCGATCTTATTGGGTATATTTATCACTGATAATCAAGAGTATCAAATTCAACCCCGGACAGATCTTTTGATCTTATACACGGGACGTTGGTCACAGAAAATGACCATTCCCCACTGAGATTTTTCGATATGAGACATCGTTTGTCACAGACCACAAATTTGTCTTAGCAAGATGGCAATGGAGTAGACAGGACCCTATCTATTGTCTTTATTAAATGCAAATGGTGGACAGAACGTAATATCCGGGTCGGAAAACGGATATCCATTTCCGGTGCCTTTGTTCCCTGTGACTGTAACTAGTCGAGCATGCTTACTTTTTATCCCTTTCTTTTTTTTTTCCTAGTTGCATTTCTGTGTCCATTTCCTTTTTTTTTTTTAGTACTATTTTTATATGAGAGAGAGAATATATTGATCTCATTTTATTTCTAATATTCACCACATTGATGTTTACAGAAACGAAGAATACTATTCGTTAAGTTAAGAAGTTGATGTTTAAAAAAAACAACACTCTAATTATACATTTATACAATATAGACGTATACGAGTAGATATGGGAACTAAAATTCGCTAATTTTAAGCTATGCCATACTTTCTATGCTAGTTCTGGATGTACACGATTCCACTTTAGAAATAATTGAAATGTAAGTTATTATTGAGTAACGATGAATATGAAAAAAGTCATGAAATTAAAAAGTTTTATAATTTTTCTAGGATACTTAATATAATAAAAAACAATACATTTTATGAATACAGTTGGATCCCGATTTAACGAATTTTTGTCTTTCCCCGATAAAAACACAGACAAAAACCACTATTTAACGAACAATAAACCCCAAATTAACGAATTTCTCGATTTAACGAATATTGTGCTTTCCCCGATATAAAAAAAGTCAAAAACCACTATTTAACGAACAATAAACCACGAATTAACGAATTTCGTGATTTAACGAATTTTTCTCTTTCCCGATAAAAAAAACAGTCAAAAACCACTATTAAACGAACAATAAACCCCGAATTAATTAATTTCGGGATTTAACGAATTATTCTCTTTCCCCGATAAAAACACAATCAAAAACCACTATTTAACGAACAATAAACCCCGAACTAATGAATTTCGTGATTTAACGAATTTTTCTTTTCCCTGATAAAAACACAGTCAAAACCACTATTTAACGAAGAATAAACTCTCAATTAACAAATCCTTTCAACAGCTCAAAAAAAAAATTTATTAGTTTTTATTAAAAAAAAATTGGATTTTTTTCAAATGATATCCTTATTGTACAGAACAGAGAACAGGATTTTTTTCTTGTGAGTAGCAAATTTCGACGGAAAAGAGTCCAGACCATATCAGACCTTACAAGTGCTGATGACTCATGAGTGTAACCTATCGAGTGATTCTTGAATAGGACAGAAAATTCTTATCTTATCCCTCTCCACAACGCAGGGGATATTTTAAGACTTTAACGATCATGTTATTTGATGACAAACTGCCTACCTGGGCAACTGAAATTGAGGAAATTGTTAATTTGTTGAGGCCAGTGGACAACAATTCTAATGCTAAAACTGATAATGAATCTTCTACCAAATCTGTTACATTTTCTAATGTTTTGCATTATTTGGAAACTGAAAACATACCGTATAGAGCAGGATGTAAATAACGCAGTATTTTCTTCTAAGACAAAGTCGAAAAAGAACTATTTCGAGCCAAAAATCGAGAAAGATTGTAAAACCTCTATTAGTCAATATTTTAAAATTTCCAATTAACTGATGATTAATAACTTATTAACGGTATTTTTAGCTATTAAATAAAGAAATGCGTAATTACTATGGATAATTTTTGTGTTGATATTATAGAATTTCCAAAAGGAAAGTGCAAAAAAATTGTATCTTGTTTTGACCCCGATATAACTAATATCCCCTATTTAACGAACAAAATGTTCGTACCCGATGCATTCGTTTTAACGAACAAAATGTTCGTACTCGATAAATTCATTTTAACGAACAAAATGTTCGTACCCGATGAATTCGTTAAATTGGGGTCCGAGTATATTTTCTTTATTGAAGAATCAACAAGAACAATATTTAGAATGTGTATGTCTTTCAGTAACTTTTATTTCCTGTAATGGTGCTTTAGAATGTATCACATCAACAACTCTATGTTGTATTTGTTCCCAAATATGTGGTCCACATTAAATGTTATATCTGAGCATAGTAATTCATCGACCAACTCTTATAATGATTTTTTTGACGCATTCTATAGAAAAACTCACAATTTTAAAGATTTTTATTTAATAATATTTCTCATAAAGTTCTCGTTTTAAAGTAAAAGAGATATTTATACTGATGGTTTTATTTATGCAAAATTTGATGGAAAGAAAACGTTATAAACACAAATAAACCCAAGAATTAAGAGATAAATTTAAAAAATAGGTAAATGTCCAAAATAAATAGTTCATGTACTTGCATATAATTTACATTAAATTTGTGTTCAGCTTAATTATAATTTTTTGCATAAATAGAAAAAAATTTAAAATAATGTGTTGGGAAACTTTAAAGAGAAATGTTTGTTGTCTTATGTACATTTATAAAAAGGAAATCATTGAAATTGCAGTAATACGCGCCAGTTATATTGAACACCAACGTAATAAAATTTATAATTATACGAGAGGATTATTCTCTCTTAGAACACTAAGTTATAATAAAACGTTTAACGGAAATTTACTGGAAAACACTATTCTATTACATATCTTGAAGCTTCCTTTACTTTTCTACATTATCATTTCCTAAACTTAAACATTTGTCCTATTTATTCATAAGCATCAAAAGTCATTCCTTCTGCTGCCGGTTAATCAAACATTGTGCTCGATGCAATCAAACAAAAAGCCAAAAGTCTGGTACTTGGCCCTTAGCGATTACCATTTTTTCCTTAAGGTAAGGGAAAAAAGGGTAAGATTTTCGGGGTGGTAAACATTTTGGAAGTGATGAAAAGTTGAAAAATGCAGTAACCACACCCGATTTAATGTACTGGCGGTAGAAGAGCACAAAAAGGTAATTCTGAAGCTCGTGAATAAATACTACAAATGTTAAAATGTTGGAAATGATTATGGAATTAAAAAAAGCTTTACGGTACGTAAAAAATTGGGTTTTCTTTAATATTATGTACTTCAGTTTTTATAATTAAATGGTCTTTATTTTCTGAATGAGTTTCAAATATTTAGAGAATGTAACAATTAACAACTCTCAACCAATTAAAATATCGCTAATTTTATTAATACTTAAATTTTATAGTCAAAATAATGATCGTCGCTAAATTAATAGTAAAACAATATTGAAACAGTAGTTTTTAATCGTTTTTATCTTATAATAATTTTTATGTATTTATAATACTTTAAAGAACACCTAGTAAAACATTAGGAAAGTCTTAGAAACGTCTGCAATAAAAAATTTTCAAGGCTATTAAGATTCTTAATCTTATCGAAATAATGAAGTTATATGAGTTTTGAATTTTTCTTGCATATTCAATAACTACATAGACTTATAATCATCAGTTTAGACACTTCTATACGCCCAATTTAAATTAATAGACCATAGAAATAACTATTTAATTAATTATATTTCAAAAACATCGATTGAGAGAGCCTCTTAGCCGAACTTAAATAACCTGAATTATAGTAATTAACCTGTTTTAGTATGATGGATTGAATTTGATACTAATCCAAATCGTAGATCTATGTATAATTTGATGTTTATGAACTACTTTAGAATATTAATCAAAGAGGAAATTTGGAAATTTTATCATTATCTTTTATTTTCGAAGACTTGAAAGTGATTTAAATTCTCTAGCTGAGTTAAATTCACCCTTATTTTAAAGCAAAAATATATTAGTTTTTAATTTTGTTAACGATGTTAAAAAATCTGATTTTTTTTCTCCTTATCAATAGATTAACAAATTCTAAAAATAACTTTTATTTTCATATAAAGTTTATAAATACACAACTAAAAACCTGAATTTTAAAAAACTTAATCATTTTTATGGTAAGTGTTGAAAAAAAATAATCTATATTATAAATTATTTATCATTTTCCCTACTATTTTAAACTATCAGGAAACTCAAAATTAAAATCAGAGATGATACATTTCTGAATATGTTTGCCGTTCCTTGAAGTTATATTTTATAAATTAATAATGCTCCAAAAATATTCATTCAAGCTTATTTAAATATAATTCTAAATTGCATTATGTATTTTGTTATCTTTTTATTTAAATATTACTTCAAGGTAAACTATTTTCAATTAGTTAAACAACAAATTCCTCTTGGAAAGTTGTCTGCCACCATAAAATATTTTTTTATTCTAAACAATTGCTTAAATAAAATAAACATATATTTAATCGAAGGCCATCTTATATTTAAGTTTCGTTTAAATTTCGAAACATGACTACGGAATCTAATTTCCGTATTCTTTCAAAATACAATGAACAAATTTACTTATCCGATATATCCAACAGTATAAGATTTTAAGTGCATCAAACTATTTCATAATTTCAAAAAAAGAACATCAAACTTAACACAAACTTATTTGAAATGTATTCCAACGGTGAATTCCTGAAACCTTAAATTAAACATTGGAAGAACTTTGCAAAAGTTACACCTCTGAAAGTATTGATGTTTTCCAGTCGATTCACGAAGAAAACTTTCTTCAGTGATCGAATATCTCAAGGTATGTCCAATTAATGAGCTTATTCAGTGAAAATTCACTCGGGCATGAATTCGAATAAATTCAATTAAATATTTAATCGATCATTATACAAGACTGAGATTTCTTAATTGAATCTATACTCGCCCAATAAGAAATTCTTCTTTCTATAAATTCCACTCCATTTACGCCAAACTAAGAATGATTGCAAATTCCAGATTAAGGAATAATTTACTAAACTGCTTCCAGGCATGTATACTGTATAGAATTGTTCCATAAACTTAAGTCACAAATCACGTGAAGTGCCATATATATATATATATATATATATATATATAATTACAAAAAAGGAAATACAGATTCATTAAAAAAACAAAAATATAACGTTAATAGAATTTCAAAATACAAAATAATAAAATAAAAATAAAAGCATAAAAATAGCAAAAACTTTAAAGCTATTTAACATTTACAGATTAACCGATTTTAATCTCTGACTTAGTACCGCTAAGTGGAGTTAACCTATTCTGATGGTATCAATCTTCCTAATTTTTGCCACTTGGTAGTCTAAAATAAAAATATCCAACTTCATAACAAATCTTAAAATAATGTGTGTATATATGTATTAATTCCATTAACCTTAGAAACCTTAGAACCATCAGAAACCTTATTAACCATTTTAATTTACTGTCTGGTGTCTCCTCCACGTGTGTTAGATACAGGCCTAATTTTTCAACATGGATCTGTTTTTTTCTATTATGTCAAAAATTTCTGCTGTAGGAGGAAGGTGGTACCATAAAGCAATGTTTAACCCTAATTGCGCTGTCCTAATTCGGTGACAGTTCCAGAAATCATAATAGATCTTCATTTTAGTCATAAGACTGTTTTGGAATCTTCAATTGTTATGTTTCTTGGAATCCAATTTCTTTCTTTTTTTGGTTTTGTAGGTACTGAAACTTTCTCACTTATTACATCATTTTATTATACTATATATATATATATATATATAGAGAGAGAGAGAGAGAGAGAGAGTGATGAAAGATTGTGGTGATTGATAAGGCTTTCTTTAACGATGATTACATTTTAGGTGGTTGATGTAATATGGATGGTATTGATGAAGCAGTTTTGTTGAATGATAATCCATTTTATTTCACATTTAGACACAAACACAAATAAGCATCTGGACCAAACAAGCTTACGGTACAAACATAGAACACATGATGCAAATAGGACACACTTGTTACAGCATGACGATGACAAGAAGTGGAGGGCGGATTTTCCATAGACTCGGTTTTCATATGAAGCGGCAACCGGAAGTCCCAAACTCATATGACTTCTGTGGACGGAGCTTGTGATTGGTGGAAACATATCGTACGATTATGCTTTTGTAAGATTACTAAAATACGCTGAGATTCTAATTTCTAAGAGATACAGTTACGATTAAATCCCATCAGGCGGGCAACCCAGTTATTTATTTACGCTTGAATCCCGAAAGGTTCGGACCATTACAAATTAAGAGTAGTTTAAGATGAAATTAAAGCTTATATTATAAAAATCTATATATATATATATATATATATATATATATATGAGAAGTAAAAAAATAACCTTAAACCATGAAAAGAAACAGTAGATGAATCAATTATATCTCTCGTATAATATTATCATTCCATGGACTATTATCACTTCAAATATTGATTTAAAAATCTTGATAATAATAATAAGCATTCAGTTTTATGTATCATACAAGAAATAAATAAATAATGGTTTACAGAACGAAAATACACTTTACATTCAAGGGGAAAAGAGTATTAAAGAATATTCTGTGAATTACTCCTGTTGATTTTGGAAAAGATACTTTGTAGCTATAAAACATGGTTAAATATAAAAACTAAAAAAACTAAATCTAGCTAACACAGAATTTACAAAAAGCTATAAGAAATCCACATCAATTTTTCTTTATATTCATTGAATATCATATCCATTTACGTATTTTCTCCATAAATGCAGTAAAATACTGTTAGATTTGTTCACTTAATAATGAAAAATTCTACGAAAAAAAATTTCTTCTAGCAGATATTTCAATAAAAGTATTCAATATTTTAAAGAGAAAAGCGAAATTGATTTTTGCATTTACGCGTGTCTTTCTTATTTTGTATGTTTCCAATTCAATAATCCAGCTGAAATGCCATTGCTGTATTTCCCAATACTTTCATGAGAAACCTTTTTCCTAGTATTATGTTTCAACACAGAGATACTTTTAAAAATACAAAAAAATGACTATAATAAGATTGAAATGATTTATTAAAGCTAGTTTTATAACCTCGCTATTTTTAAGTATCCCTATTATTGAATACCTTCAAATACAATTTGCGAACGAATTTTTTTGCATTATTTAAATGAATCTATCCCATTTTACTATATTTTTCAATTCCTACTATTAGTTCACAATATCCAAATATGTATATATATATCTTGTTCAAATTTTCAATCATTAATTAAATACATTTTAAAGTACTCAACTCAGCTGAAATTTTATACACTCGATTATTTTGGATGACAATACGGTAATTTAATTATAATTAATAAATAAATTCATTAAAACTAATTATTCAAAGAATTACAGATACAGCCTTGTTGGCATCATTTTTGGTGACATAGTGAACATTTTGGCGACTGGTTTTAAAATTTTTTTTTAAAAAAAACTATCACATTTAGAAGCGCTTATTTCAGCTAAAATTTTCTATACATGATTTTTTTGGGTGACAATGCGATAATTTAATTATAATTAATTAAAATTAATTGACTGAAACCAATTATTTAAAGAATTTGCAGAGGCAGTCACGTTGGCTTCATTTTTAGTGACTTAGGTCAAATATTTAAGATTCTTTTTCCTCACGTGTTAAAGCAGCATTCAGTTGAACTGAAATTTTATATACACGATTGTTTTGGATAACTATACCATACTTCAATGATAATTAATAAAATTTAATTGCCACTTAATATTGAGATTCTGTCATATGTATATCCATATTTATAGTAATTATAATTATTTAATAAAAAGTAACTATATATATATAAAAAAATTGTTGTACTAAGTAGGAATTAACTTTAAAAAAAAATTATATTACTTGCTTTAACTGAGATTCGTTTGAGGTATCTGACTACGTTCAGAACCGTGATTTTAAAAAAGCGCATAAATGGATAATTTTCATGATATTTAGAATCACTTAGATTAAAAGACATGTATAAAATTGTTTTACGGACGTTGTGACAAAAAAAGAATTATTTAAATACAATATTTCGGCAAAAAATTAACTTTGAATAACCTTTTTTCAAAATGTTCTCCTTTTGTGAAAAATTCTTCTACTATAATAATGTTTTGCCTATATATAGCTCAGACCTCTGTACAGAGACTCAACTATGATTTTTGAAAACTTCACATTATTTTCAGAGTTACAACCAATAGAAATAATTATCGGCGTTTTTTTTCTTGAAATTTCTCCCCTCTGTTGTCGTAAAACATGAATAAACCCACTTCTAAGTTATATATTTGAAAAATTCTAGTTGAGCCTCTGTACAGAGGTCTGAGCTATACACAGGCAAAATATTATTATAATAGAAGAATTTTTCACAAAAGGAGAACATTTTGAAAATGGGTCATTCTATGTTCATTTTTTGTCAAAATATTGTACTTAAATAATTTTTTATTGTAATACTATTCTTAAAACTATTTCATATACATTTTCTAATTTAAGTGACACTAAATATCATAAATATTATACATTTATGCGCTTTTGTGCAAAATCACGGTTTCGAACGTAGTCGGATACCTTAAAGGCATTTTATTTAATGTGTTGAATTTAAAGAAATCAGTTAATGCATTTTACTTTTAACTTCTGAAGAAGATTCGAATAAGGATTTGCATTCATGTTTGTTCCTCTAAAATTTTAATTGAAAAATATTCAAGGAATGCAAAGAATCACTTTTAACTTCTGTTGATCGAAAATCTTACTTGTTTTTAATACCAAAAGCGAATTCAATTTTAAATCCAGCAAACCAACATTTTACTTATTTTGTCAAACTTCTTCTAGTACCTCGCTTTCTTTCTTCCTTTAATCTAGAATCATTTCACGCTCTACGGAACTTTTACTTTTTATAGAGAAGATTACAGGGCATAATTAAATGCAGAATTAAATCTGGACTGGTTTAAAAAGTGGGAGAAAATTTTACACACGCTGCAGCGCCCTCTCGTGTTGAATGAAATGTTTCTAGAGTTAAAGTCCGAGAAAGCCCTTAAACTTTTTATGATCGGCGCAAAGTGGTACTTTTTACGATTCCGTTATGATCCATTGATCGCCGTGACCGTATCGTTAAGAACCAAACTACCCGAAGAATTTAGAAAAATCTAAAAATTATTTAACCCTTAACTTCGCAATTTTTTAAAAATTTCTATGAAAAAATTATATCAGCTAGTTCTCAAGTAATAATAAAAGGGGAAAATATGAAAAAAAATTTAAGCTGTTTTAAATTGAATTTCAGTCATTTTTTTTGTTTGTTGCAGAAGGGGGCAACATTGCACAGTAGTGCTGTAAATTACAAGACTTTTTTTTATATGAGGATTTTATTATTCATCATAAAATGTTTAAATTTCTTACCTGGTGATTTATTTCGTCAATAAACAAGAGGAAGCATAAAATATAATGGATTCTTTTTATAGTAAAAACATAGTTCTTGAAGTATCAGAGTTTTATAATTGTTGTGATTTCTGGAAAAAATATACTTCTATCTAGTGACAAAATTAGCATGTATTTCGTTGTAGTAATCTTTTTTTTTTCTCAGATAAGTAATTTGTAGTTAATTTTAAAAAAATATTGTTAAATTAAAATAAATCATAAAATTAAAATAATTGTTAAATTGTTAATTAAAATTAAAATATTAATTTAATTGTTAAATTAAAATAAATCATATGTTGCAGAAATGCAACAGTGCGAAGTTAAGGGTTAAAAATAATATGTATTATTTGAAGATAGCGATAAAAATTGCTCGAAAAACTCATAATAAAATAATATTAAAAAAAAAGGTTACTAATGCCATGATTTAAAAATTAAATGAGAATAAAATTATCTCTAAATGTCTGTAAGAGTTCTTTTTAAGAATAAAAAAAAATCCTTCAAAATTTCTGCATTTCATTTTTTATGAATCTTATGCAACATAAATTATGATTTACGAGGTGTGACATAAAAAAACGAGATAGTTCTAGTAAATTAGTGTACATACAGAATCAATTATCCGTGGCATAATTACCTTCAAAGTAGTTCCCTTCTGCAATCGGTGCTGCCATTGCTTGCAACAGTTCTGGAACGAGGTTTTTGGAAGTCTCCTTAGGAGATTCTGTGTTTTTGCCTGAAACTCTGCAACTGATGTAAAATGGGTTCCTTTAAAGCAATATTTAACACTCTAGGACAGTACTTCTCAAAGTTTCAATATTTGCGACCCAGTATCCAATCATAATTTTCATCGCCTCCCCCTGCACATAAATATAATGTATTGAATTCAAAGATACTATATTTTGATGCTAAAGCTGCGATATGACTTTAACCTCTAAAGCGCCACCCGCATATATAAACAGCTCACTCATCCAAAACGTTAATTGTCCTGGACGTATATATACGTCTTTCTGAAGTACGATATTTCTCTGTACTGCTATCCATAAAATTATTCCGAAGGTTTTGGAATGCAATAATAGGACCTTGCCATTGTATGCGAAGGTTTTAATTATTTCAAAGGATTTGATTATTTATTACTTTTCTCTCCCTCAATACACCACATGCATTCGCCTACGAGTTGAAAAACAGAGGCATTGGGGAGCGAATCGCATAACTTTTAATCGGCAGTTAAGGGATAAATTATAAACCATTAAAATTATCAAGATAAGTGTTAAGTTTCGTATATAATTTTATCTATGACAAGCCCATGAGGTCACTGGTAATTATAAAACTTTTTTCTTACTTAGTACTGTTAAATTAATTACAAATGTATCAGTGCTGCACAATGTATTTTATAAGTGTTTTATATCAGTATAAATTTGTATTTCATTTTTTAATATGTCATAATGTATTTCGTTTGCTAACTCTCAGTAAATTAATAATTTTTTTAAAAAATAATCTCTTGTTTTCGATTTTTCAATATGCTTGCGCCCCCCCCCTGATAGAGTTATCATGCCCCCCACAGCTTGAGAAACCCTGCTCTATGAAGTAGACGTAAATCACATGGGGCCAAATCAAATGATTAATTCGAGGATGCACCATCACAGTAATGTTTTTGCTGGTCAGAAACTGCTTGATAAATAGGGCCGTGTAAGTGGGTGCATTATCTAAGTGCAACAACTAACCATCCCTCCGTACTTCTGGACTTTTTCCCTAATTCTTTCAGGAAGTCTCTTTAGTACTTCAATGTTATGTTGTTGTTGCACGCCCCCATTGGCCAGCAGTGCTAGACCAGGTCCATGACGTCGTACACTCTCAAAAAAAATTAAGTCAATTCCTACTTAGATCAACATAGAAAAATTTTATTTTAGCTACTTTTTATTAAACGGTTACAATTAATATAAATATGTATATACATAGGACAGAATCACAACATTAAGAAATAATTAATTTTTATTAATTATCATTTAAGTATCGTATTGTCGTCCAAAGTAATCGTGTCTATAAAATTTCAGTTCAACTGAATGATTTAAAATGTGAGGAAAAAAACCTTTTCAAGGGTCGTTAAGTCGCCAAAAGTGTCGCTAAATCGCCAAAAATGATGCCAACGTGGCTGGTATTTGTAATTCTTAAAATAATTAGTTTCTAATCTATTAATTTTTATTAATTATAATTAAAGTATTGTATTGCCATCCAAAATAATCATGTATATCAAATTTCAGCTCAATTGAGCGATTTAAAATGTGTTTTATTAACGATTGAAAACTCCACCAAGATAAATAAATAAATATATAGAGAGAGAGTGTAAGCTAATAGTAGAAATTGAAAAAACAACACCAGCAAGAGATCGTCGGCTAAATCCTGCTTGGTGAGCCCTAAGCATTCGAGGATGTGTGCAAGCGAGGCCGGCTCAGAACAATTGATACACATTTCAAAGCTCTTGGATCCTTAGGAAAATTTCATTAACAGTACTTCAATGTTATAGTGTTGATTAACAGTTTGACCCCTGATGGGAGTGAATCCCCACTAATATCATGAATTTTGGCAATATTTTGGTCTGTAGTCGCTTACCTTGGGAGTCCAGCACGTTCATCATCTTCCGCACTGTCCTTTCCCCTGAAAACCACTTATGTCATTCAAACACTTCTGTATGAGACAAAGTTTCATATCCATAAGCCTTGGTTAACATTTGAAATGCTTTCGGGGCTGATTTCTTAAGTTTCACAAGAAACTTGATGTTGATACGACATTTTTCCGGCATAATGCAGTTGCAAGTGTTCACTCAATGATGCAGTTCTCTTAACTGGCAAGATCGGTTAAGGCGAAACCGGCTACAGGGATAAAGGATGGTGCGGTATCACGTCATCAAAACAGTTGTTTCCAACTCCACTTTTTTTACAAGCTACACTATTAGTTTCGTTTTTTGTGTCACACCTTGTATAGCATAAAATAGACTACTACAAAAAAATTAGAAAATCCATTTATGCTACCTTAATAAATCTGTTACAATCAGCATATATCACCAATGTAATTCTAATTTAATGCTTTATTCTCTTTATCATTAATTCTTTAATAATTTTGTATCATTCTCCATCTTCAAAGAAATTCCAGCTCTAAAGTAACACATTACATGAACTATATTTCCCGCACCGAAAATAAAAACTAAGAACTTTGCTAGTGGAGGTCATAATCCAATTCAGAATTTCGAGACAAGATTACGTAATCCTTTAAGAAATCATTCATAAAGTGTTCCTTTTGCTCAATTATTCATGAAAAGAAATAAGAATTATGAGTCAAAGTTTTGATATTAGATGGAAAAGAAAGATATGGTCCACAAAAGTTTCCAGCAGACAATTTAGTACTTACCATTTTATTGCATGAATCGTAAAGGAATTTGTCTAATTGAAAGAAGAACAAGATTCACTTTCAAAGTTTATCTCGGCCTAAATCCATTCATAAATTATCTCAATATTATCTCTTCATTAATTATCAATCACTGAGTTATATTGAAGGATTATTTGTGTGTGTGTGCAGTTCATCAAATATCTTTTGAGTTCCTTACGATGAATCAAAAGAATCTTTTTCACAAAGGAGGTGCATCAGATCTTTGTTGCAGACAGTCTCATTATACGAGAAGTAGGAGCTATCATGGCAATGAGAACGTAAACTACTTACTTTGAGCTTTGTAAGCCCCATGGATCGATTTTGGAAGATTCGTGAAGTATACTCAAAGAAAATCGGAATTTAGAAAGGAAAAAAACCCTTTTCCTGTTAAATGGTTAATTTTACAACGTGACTGGTAATTTGAGGTGGAAAGATGCAGCCATTTTATGTGCTTACTTTTATTTTTCTGTACTTTTTTAGATAAATTTCTAGCTTACGCCTTCCGGCAAGATCAGTTGGTGTCCTTCAAACGGAAGATATTGAGGTAAACGGGAGGAGGTTTTGAAATCTTTGGCAATTTTGATGCTCTGCCTCGTGAACATAAAACATGATTAGACCATTGACAGTTTCTAGCTTCTCGATTTTTAATTCACTTTAAATTTCGCATTAGAAATTGTTTTTCTCCTCTCTCTCTCTCTTTTGTCGTATCCTCTCTTCCTTCTATAGTATATATATATATATATAAATAAATAAATATACATAAGTATTTTTTATTTTATTTATTTATTTATTTATTTTCTATCTGTGACCAAATATTATTTGGCAATATTACTATTTACAGCTTCTAAACTTATGTCGTCCATATTATTAAAAAATTACGAGATCCATCTCCAATGATACTCACGTAGCCTAAAAACAGGATGTTAACGAACAATCAATCAATCAATTGATCATTATTATTCCAGATTGAAATTTTTATTGCCTTTTTTGCATTAACGCTTTAAAGTGAGAATGAGAGTTCGAGTTATATTAACGTTGAAATTTTAAGCTTCACGAGGGCTATTGGTGGTGGACCATGTAATTTTAAATCACATGATCATATTAACACTATAGCTTTTGATATAAGCGTTTCGTCTATTTATTTTATTATTTCACACTTATTTAGATGTTTCTTTATTCCGCTATTTTCAGAATTTATTGAATAGTTCACTTAAGGTAACCGAATACGTTCGGAACCGTGATTTTGCAAAAGCGTATAAATAGATAATATTTATGATATTTAGCATCACTTCGATTAGAAAATAAGTATACAATTGCTTTAAGAATATTATCACAAAAAATTATTTAAGAACAATATTGTGAAAAAAAAATGAACATAGAATGACCCATTTTCAAAACATTCTCTTTTTGTTAAAAAAGCTTCTATTATGATAATATTTTTCCTGTGTATAGTTCAGACCTTTGTACAGAGACTCAACTAGAATTTTTGAAATATATAACTTAGAAATGGTTTTACCCATGTTTTACGACAACAGAGGGGAGAAAGTTTAAGAAAAAAACGCCTATAATTATATTTGAATTGGTTGTAACTCTAAAAATAATGTGAGTTCTTCAAAAAAAAAGTCCATACTCTATGTAGAAGTCTTTACTTTATATAAGCAAAATGTTATTATTTTAGAAGCAATTTTTATTAAAGGAGAACATTTTGAAAGAAGGTTATTCTAAGTTAATTTTTTGCCAAAATATTGTATTTAAATAAATTTTTTTGTTAAAATGTCCTTAAAACAATTTTATACATGTATTTTAATCTAAGTGACACTAAATATCATAAATATTATCTATTTATACGCTTTTGAAAAATCATGGTTCCGAACGTAGTCGGATACATTAATTGAATTTTCTAGCTAAGGCAAATGAAGAGAATACCAGCACACCATAACACTATTTTATAATTCAAGAATTTACTGTAAGAACTCACCCGGTAACCATTTTACTTCTAATATCTCATGAAGAATATCATTCTGTCTTGTTGTTGTAACTTATTTTCATGGTGTAGGAAAGCCTACACCAGGTTTGAAAGACCTCCTCGAATAAGTAGTTCAAAAATCATCTCCTCATCATCCATCAAATGCCTCCAGAAGACACCCAACCAAGCAAGAAGATGAGAAGGGAACAAGAACACGGAGGAAAAATCCTTCCACTATTCTGGAACTTCATAGATCTCAAGTGTCCACTTCTAAGCCTCACCAAGACTAACAGGAGTGCCCTGGGGCTACTGCAAGATAGAAATAGTCCTGGGCGATTCGCAGCATACCAGTTATTATCTGGCGGAAGGCACCACGTAGAGAGTAATTTGCTTTTATGGAGGGAGTAGATTTCTAAAGGGGTTCGATCTGCAAAGTTTGTGATCGGAAGTTCAAATCCATTTTTGCAAGTGTATCTGCAGTTCCGTTACCGTACACCCCAACGTGGAAAGGGATCCACTGGATGTATACTGATTTGATAGGACCAAGTCAAGAAAAAATACTAAAGTATCCTGGTAAGATTTATCATAAATTTTCGGCCAATTCTTTAAATATTCTAAAGCACTTCTACTGTTAGTAAATATACAAATAGTGCATTTATCGGTAGTAGCGGCATACTTCATTCTGTTTTAAACTACTAATGAATAAACACACAAATTATGATGGATCAAGGTACCCTAGTGATCAATGTCCCGAAGTACGTGAATATCAATGTTCACGTCGAGCTGCATGCTCGAATCTTGAGCAAAGAGTTGTTTTGAAGGGAAAACTCTATCTCTAACTATACTCAAAATGTAAATTTGAGAGGGTGAAATGCTTCCCTGAGTGTCGTCCTTGTCCTTGCGATTTCTTAGTTCAAAATTACGAGGTCCGATATGAATAGTCCTCGTGTAACTTTTGATGTGAAATTAATTCAAATTAAGGTGATCCAAAATTATGACAACCAGATTCTTCTAAAATTCTTTGAAAATTTTATAACTTACCTAAACTTTTTTTTAAAAAAACTTGCAAGGAAGTGTATAGATATTAAGTATTATTGATTGATCTGAAAATTTAATGGAATTAGTCTGAATTCGACATTCGTTTTATTTTGTAATTGTATAATAATCTAACGAGAACTCTTGTATAAATGCGTAAAAATATAGGTTTTAAAAAGGATTGTAAAGGAGACTGACTATCGTTTTCGAAATATGTTATTCATAATTACGATTTCGTTAAAATAAATAAATAAAGTTTTATAATTTTAAGTAAATATTAATTTTAATACAAGAAATTTGGTATTCGGCTCTAATTTTCTAAAACAGCTTTTAAGGCTTCTTATAATATCAAACGTATGAATAAAACTATTTAAACTTTTAAAAACTGTCGTAAAAAATATTTTTTACCATACTAAATAAAAAGCATTACTCATGTTTTCAGACAATATATTGCATAAACAATATCACTAGCTAATTTCTTAACATTAAGTTTTAATATGATTGTGTAATCCCTGCTCCTCTTGGCGCCCAATAAAACATTTTAGGAATTAGGTTTTAAACCTCTTCCCCTTGAAGTGTTCTAATCATCACTTGGCACTTCTTGTTGAGTCAGTAACAGGATCTAATGGTTCGTAAGATTTCACGCACAATATAGCATAAATGGGTGTAGTCTTTTAAAGGAATTCAAGAAAAGAATCGAGTGTTTTCAGTTAAATGCTGGCCAAAGTACAAGAATGCAGTCAGAGAATTCCGAACCTGAGCAATTATCCCAGAGTTCTTAAGTAATAAAATCAGTAACTAGAAAAAACGCTCTGGAGCAGAATCATTAAATCTTTCAGGAAGAAATGTTGTTCTTTTCTCTCTTTTTTTACACTTAAATCATCACTCAAAATTTGAATGAATTTTTATTTTTCTAGTGAAACTACAGACTAAATCAGCTAATTTTTTAAAAGAAAAATTCTTATTACAAAGCTTGACTAATTCATAATTTTTTATGTATCATACTAGTTTTCTTATTGTTGAACTTAAGAAGTTTTTTAACTTTATATTTATATAAAGCTTATTTTGTTTCATGAAACGATTTCTTAGGCGATTGAACAATAACAACAAATACCGGAATTTGATGGTAAATTAAGTAATATATATATTTCACATAAAACATGGGCTTGCCTTGCTTATCTTTCCTTAAATCGTTAGGCAAGTTTACCAAATTCAAAAAACTAAAGGGTATATTATTTCTGCCTAAAAAATATGAAACTTTAATTTCCATTTTTATAACTAAAACAAAAATTGTGTAAGCTGAATTATATTTGCGTGTAAAGACGTGTGGAAATATAAATAAGCTTTGATTACTGTAATAATTTATATCAAAACAATTTATTAAAACCTTTGCATTGACATAATTTTTTTAAGTTGATATTAAATAGAAATAAATGTTAAATATAAATAAATATAAGATTCCTTTTTTGAATTCTCGATTCAAAGTCATACATATGGCTATATTTCTAAAAATATGTATTGAGTATTGAAAGTTTCTTAAACAGAAGTTGAAAAGCAAAAAAAGGAGAATGTAATTATAAATTAAAGATAAGACATTTCTTATATGTGCTTTTACCAGCAATGAACTTAATTTTTAAAAGTTGAAAAGTTTAACGGAAAGCAGTTACAGGCACATATGAACTATTTCTCTTTGCCTTGCCTGCTTAGAAATAATACACATCATCTTCGTTAATTGTTCAAGCGTTATTGTAGTAGTGTGGTACATGTTACCAACGTGGCGCCTAATTTATTCGAACAACGGACGTTCAAGCGCTCCGTTCATGATTTTCAAATATTCGCTTCTGAAACTGGTTCACTTGACGTCACTGGGCAATTGAATCGTGAAGTGATCCTCCATCTCCCTCCCCCCCATGTCAGAAAGTGTTTTGGTACCTGACGAAAGTGGCAGTTCTGGGTTGATAAGAAACTACCTGATTGGTTGATCGAACGTGAAAAGGGGGAGTGACTACGTGGTGCTTGCGCTTGCCAATAGAGTCCAGGTGGAGAAAAGTAAGTCCTGAAGTGGAGACAAGTGATTTGCTTCGCTATTGGTCGAGAGGGTGAAGAGAGATGGCTCTAGATTGGCTGTCCTGCAGTTATCAAAAAATTCTTGCCTGTGTGGGTGCAGAATACAATTTAGAATTTCAGATACAAGTTTTAATATTTAGATTTAAAAAAAAGAATTTATAAATTTAGAAAGTCATTTGCCATCTGCTAATGAAGTCATTTATGGTTATGGGGGATTGTATGAGTCAAAGAGAATTCTCAAAGGCCTCTTAGTATTATCAAGTGGTTCCATAATTTTATTGTTTGTAAGTGGTAAGGAATCAAAAAATTCAGTAGCTAGTTTCTTAATGTAATTTTTTAAAGTGAGAATTTAAAGAGATCTATGAATATCAGAATTTCTTGTATACATAATTGCATTTAAAATCATCCTTAAAATTTTATTTTCAGAGATTTCGAGAAGTTTAACATTACTCTTTGCTGCGTATCCCCACACAGGACAAGCTTAACTCATGATGGGCCTCAAAACGGTGGTGTAGAGAAGTACTTTGTTTTCTACTGTCATTGAGGTATTAAGGCAAATTAAGGGTAGATTAATCTTAATGTGTTTCGGAATTTATCACGCGCATGTAATATATGTTGTTTCCAAGTGAGTTTTTTATCAAGAATAAGTCCTAAATATTTTGTACTCTACCATTAGAGTGGTGTGGAGTATAGAGTTGCTGGTGTTACGGGTTTCTTTTTCCTGGTGAAAAGGACAACTATCGCTTTGTCTACGTTTATTTTGATTTTCTAGGTGTTGAATTATATTTCTTAAAGTGTTAAATGTTTGTTCAGTGAGAGCAGTTGAAATGGTGTTATGATTTTTGTAACATGCGAGTATGGCAGTGTCGACAGCGTATATATTAAAATTTGTCTGGGGTGGGTGCGAGGGAATATCATTAATGTAAATATTGAATAAAATCGGTCCGAGAAGCGAACCCTGGGGATCACCAATATTTATGCTGAATGTATTTGATTGAGTATCCTTGCCCGGCACTTGATATAATCTGTTAGTAAGATAAGAGTTAATTAGATGTATGAGCGGGGAAGGGAAGTTATTTGTTATGAGTTTGTAAATTAGCCCCCTAATCCAGAAAAGATCAAACGCCTTCTGAATATCCAGAAAGACACCTCCAATGGATTTGCATCTCTGAAATCCAGAAGAAAATTTTTCAGTCAATCTGAAAAGTAGGTGAGAGGGGGAGAGGTGCATTGTGATCTCTTCTGAAACTGATGCCACCAGCTTTTAAATAATCCTACTCATTTTAAAAATCCCTACGAGATAGTAAAGAGTTAGCTATATTTTATATAATTTATTACTCCCATAAAATTTAAGTTAAACTTAGGTTGCAACAATGTAAAAGACAATGAAAAAAAGTTAATTACAAAGTTGTAGAGCGTCTGTGTTTAATGCATTAAAACACATTGTCCACGATAATGCTAATCACACAGTGTTTTAAGGTATCCAACTACGTTCGGAACCGTGATTTTAAAAAAGCGCATAAATGAATAATGTTCACGATATTTAGTGTCACTTAGATTAGAATACGTGTATAAAATTGTTTTAAGGACATTTTGACAAAAAAAATATTTAAAATACACTGTTTCGGCAAAATATTAACTTAGAATAATCTTTTTTCAAAATGTTCTCCTTTTGTGAAAAATGCTCCTATTATATAATATTTTGCCTGTATATAGCCCAGAACTCTGTACAGAGGCTTAGCTATGATTTTTGAAAAAATTCACATTATTTTCAGAGTTACCACCAACTGAAATAATTATCGGCGTTTTTTTCTTAAAATTTATCCCCTCTGTTGTCGTAAAACATGGATAAACCCACTTCTAAATTATATATTTCAAAAATTCTAGTTGAGTCTCTGTACAGAAATCTGAGCTATATGCAGGCGAAATATTATTATAATAGAAGCATTTTTCACAAAAGGAGAATATTTTGAAAATGGGTCATTCTATGTTCATTTTTTGTCAAAATATTGTACTTAAATAATTTTTTATTGTTATACTATTCTTGAAACAATTTTATATACATTTTCTAATCTAACTAACACTAAATATCATAAATATTATCCCTTTATACGCTTTTGCAAAATCACGGTTCCGAACGTAGCCGGATACCTTAAATGCCAGTAGTTTCCCGGTAAATTTGTGCACTGCTGAGCTTTTATGTCAGTTAGAAGAGAATAACGTATTTTTTTCAGAAGATACATTTATTGTTGGTGTCTTGTATCCAATTCTTCCGCTACAATATACATCTCGACTTTTTTTTAATATTTCATACGATACATTTTATATCATTTCCAGTGACATGCTGTCACTATTATCAGTAACATTTCGTCTTGCAGTGTTGATGGAGATATGTCATATACTTTATATATGACCAATGGGATTACATCAGGTGAGCAGGGAGAACATTCAACATAACTGTTTCACTATTTCGTCAGAATCGAAATATGTTTGCTATTTTTTTTCCGCAAAAGTGAAGTCGAAAATCTTTAAAAGTTGTAAGTTGAACTAAAGTACGTTGATGAAAATGTGGATGCCTAGAAAAACTGCATCATTCCAAAAATCATTCAAAATGGAGGTCCCCCGTGTAGCTTTAGTGTATGGGACAGCATTTCCCAAACTGTGGGTGTAACTCCCTCGGATTCATGATAACTCTACCACGAGGGCGCGAGCTTATTGAAAAGTCGAAAACAAAAGATTTTAAACAATTATTAATTTACTGAAAGTAAACAAACAAAATACGTTCTGATATAATAAAAAAATACGCATTTACAATGTTATAATAAACTTACAAATGTATTAGTGCTGTGCAATGTATTTTATAATTAGTTTAGCTATACTAAATTAAGAACAAATTCAATAATTACCAGTGACCACATAGGCTTGTCATATATTAAATTATGTGTGAAAATTAACACTTATCTTGATCATCTGTATGGTTTATAATGAATCCCTTAAATGTCGATTAATTTGGGGGGTGCTTTGTACTACATATTTACACGAACGCAACATTTCGAATAGAACTTGTGAGAAATTATAACAATTGATATAAAGCTTCCAACGCTTTTTCCCCAATGACATTAATTTTCTCGTTAATCATTTTATTTTTATATTAAGAATTACTTTTTTTACCTTTTAATTCGATTAAACATAAAAGCGTGTTCTTTAGTTTTTTTTAAACTATAATTTATTCATATGTAATTCTTCATGAATAATTTTGTGTATGGCTGCGGATTCATTGTTAAGTTCCTTCTTTAGCATTTGGTAGGGACAGCGATTAACATCCATTAACATTTTTCGTATAGTAGACACATAATCCGGGATTACTGCCGACCGTGACCTCTCTGTGTGTTTTTCAACCTAAAGAGAATTGTGACCTCTGCAAAATTCTTTAAACCATCTGAATACAGTAACACGACATGGTGATTCATCAAATTCTAATTGCAACCGTTCAAAGCATTCCTTTTTATTTAATCCAACTAAAATCATAGAAAAACATAGCCCGGTAATGTTTTCGCGTCAACTCTATTTTCTCTTCTGTCTAAAATTTATTCTACGCTAAACAACTTGAAGTAAGTCAGTAAAAAATCCTCTGCTATGTTAAAATACTTCGTATTTTCAAAATATAAACCGGGTTTTTTTTCTTGTATTTTCTCGTCTGTGCGTATTTCAAAAATTTCAGAGTCTAGTATCTTTAGTAACTTTCACAGTATACTTAATATTTAGAGTCGGCTCGGCAAGCTAAAGGTGATGAACCCACTATGTGAACTCGAGGTTGCAGGTTCGATACTGGCTAGAGTTGAAAGATTTTCTGGATGTGAAAATCATAGACACGCATGACATATCGTCGGCCTAATTATCAGACTGCGAACTCCACAAAGGAACTAAATTTAATATGGAAGTGCTACGCACCAAGCGCTGTTTGGCGCGATTCCTTAATCGTGCCAAACAGCACTCGGCGAAAAAAATCGAATCCGAATTAATCGAAAATTAGAATTAAAATCGTCTGAAATAATAGGGTTGTCCCGCGAAAAAACCCAATAAAAATTAACACTAATTTCCGTTCCACACGATAAAAATATCAAGGCAACCATATTGTAATGTTAACCATATTGTAAACAACATAAACAAGAATTCAGAGCGTAGCACTCCTATATCAAATTAGCACCCCAGAAGGAATTACGCATTCTGATAACTAGACCGATGATTTGATTATGTTGTAAAGTCCTCACCCTTGGGGACGCTTCCTCATTATCTTGTCGACCTAAATCTGTAGGAGGGAAAGACGAATGACCAAGACTAACCATGATAAATCAAATTTATTATTATCAAAGATAATATTCCAGAACGAGCAATCTATAAAGGGAACCTTTGGAGTGATATAAAGAGAAGGCCAAGCTTGTGTGAATAAGCGTACGAAATTCGAATAGCGTAACTTTAATCAAAGCTGTCTTAATAATCTTAACTTCCCTAATTTATTCTAGTAGTTAAAATCCGTTCTTTAGTCACGCGGCGTAATTCTGATTCTTACCGTATCAGCACTGCTTTCAGTGACTCCACTCCTTCTCCTACTAATATACGATTATTAAAATTTAACTATATATACACTAGCTAATCTGCATCTCATGGTTTATTGGTTTGTTCTTGAGAGGGATGGCTGTGAAATAACGGGATTGCTGGCCCAAAGATTCCCCAAGAGGATTATTAGTTGAAAATTACGTAAAGCCCCGTCACAATGTGGCATGCACAAGATCCTTTGAATATCACTTTGGCTCTGGTACTCTCGGCAAAATTAAATCACGGCAAACATAAAGCCTTCGAAGAGAGCTTGAATCAAAGTTAATTCGAGCGCCCAAATTTGGTAGCTAGATCCGCCACTACATGGAGCCACCATGAAATGGCTCTCACATTTGGGGTCTTGCCAGGACTGCAAAGGCTTATATTTTCCCATATATATCCCATTAGAAGAGAAAAGAAAGATTTCGAGCAACATTAAAAAAATTTTGCCTTGTTCGCTATAGTATAAATACTTACAGATGACTAAAGATTTTTCCCTCGAAAAAGTCGAACATAAACAAAGGATATTTTGAAGTTTAAATTTATTTTGAAACTTTTCAACGTCATTCTTTAATTTTACTAGAATTATTAGAAACACATTTTCAATTACTAGAAAAGCAATTAAAAATAATTAAACCCAATATCGCCTCTAAATTAATACAAAGGATTTTGAAATTCCTTGAACAATAACGCATTAATTTGGAAATTTAATTACAAAAAAAAAATCATAAAGCGAGTTTAATGACTTTTATAAACAAGTATCACTTTACAAACATTAATCATCTTTAAAGAATCACGAGCGTTTATAGGATGCACTAATTACAAATTGGGACACTGAATAATTAAACAGCTCTTTGTAAGCAATTAATTTATCTTATTTCATCGTGAATTAAAGAAATCTTTTCACTAATATAATTAAATGGATAGGAGAACAGATAAAATCAAAACAGCTCATTAACAAGCGTCCATTACATAAGCATATACACTCACATCACCTACATTTTTACATTAAACTGAATTAACTAACGAATTGCAGACTTTGATATTACAAAGCACCTTCCTTTTAATAGGAAATTCATTCAAAACCCGTACAATGTCTGATGAATGACGTAAATAATAAATTATTTTAACTTTAAGGTTGATCATTCATTTCCAAGCACTATTTTAAAAAC
>BMAV01012042.1:36885-51878 GCA_019973955.1 Trichonephila inaurata madagascariensis
AGCCAAGGACTGCAATACAGACATGCAAAGATCCAAAGTCCAATTATGATCTTCTTGGCTCTGCTGACTGTACAGACAATCTGAGCTTTCATCGGATGGCATATGGCTATATACCGCTCTATAGTAAAAGCTGTTATTGACAGAGACGATACATTTATGCCAAGATACTGGAGAAAGATGAAGATGGCGCATCCAACTCTTCCCCAAATCCATTCATCGCCAAGTAGATAATACGCCAAAATCTCATTCGGAACCGAGGCTATGAGAGTCATGAAATCGGCGATGGACAAACTGACCAGATAGCAATTGGTTGGAGTGTGCATGCTTCTTGTACGAGTGACCACTATGACAACCATAATGTTGCCTAAGATTCCAACAATCAGAACTATGCCTTGGAATACAGTTCCAACAATCTGATATTTGAGAGAATAATAGGAAGGATCCTTTGGTCCTCTGGTTTCGGGATAGTCATACCAACAAGAGGTGAAGTTGACGTCGGAGTCATTGGTGGATACCAGACAAGCCAAGTCCAAGTCTGAATAGGGTGGAGGTATTGTTCCTGACATATTCATTTTATAGTCTTGTCCACTAAAAAAAGAGTGAGATATCTACGTTTAACTCCAGTTTATTGAATCAAATAACATCTGATTATGCACAGAACAACATAGTTCGCAATACATTCAACCATGAAACTTAGAAGACATCTTTCCTGCAAAAAAAAGAAACAATTTTTATTGAACTGATAAAAGATATAGCATACAAATAATTAACATTTTTAAAACTATAATCAAAGATTTTTACTATACATACAATTTCTATGGTTTTGTGATTATTTAATTAAATTGTTATTTCCATATCAATTATTTTCAATAAAGCTTCCTTCTTGACTAAAATATAAATCCTACTAAAATATCTTCCCATTTTTTCACACCGATGTGCATTTGTGTATGTAAAAAACACATATAGTCCCACGAACACATGTGTGTAGAGGGAATGTGTGTATTATATATCTATATATACCATGTGATTATAATTAAAGTTTCAAAACGTTATAAAAAAGAACCACTGATCAGAAGGACGACAAATTTGAACGGAATATTACTGAAGAATGGGGAAAGCATATCGCATATGAAAAAATAATAGTTCCATATGTTGTCAACAGATGGCCTTTTAAATCTCAGAATCATTTTAATTGCCATGAAAAAAAACTGGGTACACGACATCTTCTCATTCCACGTATGAGAAGTTCGCTATGATTGTCTCGTTGAAGGACCGCGCTCTGTTTGTAAAGCTTAAGGATATGAAAAAAGACGTTGGTCTGGTGACTGCCCAGGGTCTGGAGAAAATGATTCAAAAATTTGAAGAGACAGGTTCTTTTCATGTACAATCTCGTAGAGGGAGGAAAAGAGTTAATTCGACAGTAGTTGAAGAAGTGGTCACAGCAGTGCAGGGGAAGTCGAGAGTTAGTTTGCAATCACGTACTGCTTGGAGAATTGTCCGAACACTGGACAGGCTTGTGAGCAAGGTGCATAAAAATCTACGAAACACCATGCATTGCTATCCATACAAAATTAGCCATTTGCAGAAGTTGCTTCCTTCTGACTGATCAGCAAGAGAGACTTCTGCTCGTATCGAAGTGTACAAAGGAAGTGAAAAAACTTGTGATCAGATGAAGCTCATTTCATCTGACAGGATATGTCAATACAGTAGAACCTGTTTTTGTGCGGTCCTTTTTTACGCGATTTTATTTTTGTGCGACCGCATAAAAAAAATTTTCTGCAGTATTTCGACGAATTTGCTTTTTATATGTAAGAATTAGTGAACTTTTCGAATACTTTTTTGTGCGGTTATTTTTATGAAGTTCCTATCAACCGCACAAAAACAGGTTCAACTGTACAAAGAATTCCCAAAATGGGCAACAGAAAACCCACTCGCAGCTAGACCAATACCACTTTATCCTGCAATGGTCTGTGGGGTGAGAATTTACGGCATCATTTATCATAGGGTCATACTTTTTCAAGAAAACGGGTGCTTTTGGTCCTGTTGCCTTTACCGTCACTCGTCAGCGCTAAAAGTGTCTTTTGCGCAACCACATTATTCTAGATATTCAACAGTGTGGTTGTATGGATGGGATCATTTTTATGCAAGATAGCGCTCCTCCGCATAATGCAAATCAAGTGAAGCAGCTGCTGAAGGGGCATTTTGGAAATGATAGAGTTATCACAGCCTCCATTTTCCTACAGACTGGCTACTCCGATCATCTGATCTTAATTCGTGTGTTTTCTGGCTGTTGAGCTATCTGAGAGATGTTGTGTTCAGGGCTCCGATTGCACACCTTGCTGAATTGAAATCGCACATTGCGCAACACATTCTAAAATTGACCCCGAAGACACTTCGATCAGTTGTGGAACAAGCTGTTTCTCGATTAAACTTATTGCAGACAACGGTAAACAGCATATTAAACATATTGCTCCAGTCTCGCGAAATTTGAAAACCGATTTTATGGACGTTCTTTGTGAGTTTTTTTACCTAGGGGCATTTAAAAACTGATTTTTCCTACCGATGTGATATGACCCTGTCTTGGAGGGTGGGCTTATATAACAAACAGTATCATACCTGAACAGTCATGCATACTTGATTTAATGTGTAACATACCCTTTAGCTGTTATTTTACGATACGCTGTCATTGGAATTACTTTTTTTTTCTTATTCCATAAGCTTTCCCAACTTTTCAATAATATTCCGTTCACATTTAATGTCATTCTTTTTTATAGAATATTGAAACTTTAAATTTAATTATAATCACGGCATTTATATATATGTAGTATATTTAAGTAGTATCAGCCGGTGGATGTAGTTGTAATATTTGATTTAGTAATGACGTCTTCAGAATAGCTTTACCTCCTTTATTATGAGCACACATCAGCAGATTAAAGCACAATTACGTTACATTTTCACATTTAATAGACAGCGGCATTTTGGAGGACACAACACAAAGACAAAGAAAGCTGAAATTATTCACATTCTTACATGATGGCGGAAAGCAGAGAAAAAGAGAGATTATACATCAGATTTTTGTGTTTATATACCAGCAGTGCACAAGTGCGTGCCTATTACGTAATAGTTGTTCTGATTGGCTAGAATGCGCGGGATAGGGATTTCGGTTTAGCTGATTACAATTAAGATTACAATGTTTATTTTTAAACCTAAGAATTAAAGATTATTTATAGATCATTAGAAAGAGTTAATTAAAAGTATGTTAGAGTGAATTATTACATACATATATATATATATATATTAAAGTTATATTAAAAAAAGAATCAAGGCATTCTCTTTAACAATTGTTATACATTTGCACAAATTGTAAAAAATTTTAATTCATAAAAATTCTTAAACGATAAAGTAATTTATGTTAATGTTTAGCTATTTTTAAGTTTTTTTAAAAAATATATATAGTTCTATATATATTTCATAAATTTACTGTAAAACAGCAATTTTGCAAGAAATGCTTAAAATTATTTGGCTTAAATACTTTGCGTGCCCATGATAGCTGAGAAATCAGGGTCACGAACTTGGTAGTTGTTGCTTCAGTCGGGCCGACAGTTCAAACCCTGTGTCACTGAAAGATTGATGTGGAATTTGGAAAAATAGAGTACCCTCTTATATCGACTTTGTAATTTTACCAAGGTTCAAGGTTATAAGGTCCATCACCAATAGCCCTTGTTTACCTTCAGAATGTGACGTTAAGAGGACTCGGTACCCCAAAAATGACAGACCCATTGTTTTTTTTTTTATTTCTATTTATTCTTATTCTTTGCATTATTATCTTTCGATTGATGTATCACTTTTGCATGTCGGAAAGTTAGTTGAATAAAACTTCATTTGAAAACAAATTAGGCAATTCAGCCACGCCCCCTTTTTAGAAAAAAAAGCTAAAAAAAGCGTTTTGATAAAGAAAAAATCTATTTTATATATAGAAATAATAACATTTAAAAAAAAGAATGTGCAATATATAAAGCAGAATATTACCGAGGCAATACAATACAATCATTTTTTTTTTTCTTTGTGAAATGTGTGCATGTAAAACTTTTGAATTAAGGCATTTTATTTTAATGATTTTATAATTTCAGTTCTTATCCCTGATATGTTTTTCATACAAATGTAATACTTCAATATTATAAGTAGAAAAAAAATAAAATTTCTGTCGTGACAGAAAAAAAAATTTTTTTTTAACATTTTTCTTGAATTTTTTTTTCTGTGCAATTAATACTGTTTAAAATTTGATCATTTATAAAAATGTATGGGTTGAAAAAATATGAAAATGCAATTATTTTAAAGAAAAATTTATAACTAATATCTTAAAGTGGTATTTTAAGTTTATTTAAGCTTATTATAATTATTTTTTCAGAATTATAAACTTTAAAATGGTTTTTCTCAGTTTGTGTTTTTCGAAACAATAGTGCATTCAAAATGCTACTCCTTCCACAATTATTTACCAATCACTTCCATTTTTTTCCTATAAAGCATGCAATAAAATTAGGGATCCATTTTGCAGTAAACTGAATACTTTTTTTAAAAAAAATTTTAATATAAAATATTGGCCTTTTCGTTGACTTTTAACATGCATATCAACATTTTATTTTATTTCTCAAAACCGAATTAAGTTATTGTAAAATCAATCCATAAATTTGTTTAAAACATCCATAAGAATATTACAAAAAAAATTCAAGTCAAAAAATTAATATTTACAAAAAGAATAAAATTTTTAATTTTTTCAAATTTTCGTCAAAAAATTTAAATTTCTAAAATTATGTTAATAATATGTGAAAAATTTCATCTCGTATCATTTTCTTGAATAGAAATATTATATAAAATGCTAAAATATATAATTTTTAAATACATAAATAAAGAAAGTTATTCAAAGGTTACCTAATCGTCTTAATAAACAAACAATCAATCGATTTGTTCTTGTCAGCAAGGAAGTTAAAACTGGGAAAAATAATAGTGGCAGTATAATTTTCCTGAGACTCTTATAGTTTTTTCCCTTTGATTCTTGATGGCATAATTAATAACCACACGCAGTTATTTAAGAGGTAACGAGTAATGAACTGAAAAATAATATTGTCTTTAATCTTTTATATTAAAGAAATTCATCCCTTCTCTCCTCATTCCGTCAAGATGTGGCAGCTGGTTTAAAAACGGGCTCATGGAGCATCGTGGAGATGTGGCGTTATTTTCTCTCTTCACTCTCTTTCGAAAGCGAAACAAAAACTAAATCAGATGGAAGAGAGATTTCCCACTCACCCCTCCACCAGCGTTGCTGCGCTGCACTCAATGTAGAATGCAAACTATTTTTATGTGACTTCAACAAATTATTCTTTTTCAACTTATTCTGATGAGTGGTTAATAGAGCTTTCTCTAAGGTTCCACGTAAATGTATAACCGTTACCGTTATGAATTAAAATAAACATCAATCGGTAGATTAAAAAAGCACTTATTGTTAAATAAATTTTGTTTTGATGCTATAAGAACCTGAAATTTTCTTCGATGGAGTATAATTTTAAAAATGAGGTTCATTGGTTGTAAACGCACAAATGAAAAATAATACACATTTTTTTATCAATACAGAAGGTGTCACATTTCATTAAGGATTAAAAAATCTGAAAATTAATTAATAAGAGAAAAAGAATTTTTAAAAATAAAAGAAACCACCTGTACATTTTTCAAGAAAATCTTTTGAATGAATTTTTCTTTTTATATTGGAATAAATTTTTAATTCAAGAGAATAAATTTCTTGAAAAAATGGAACTTTTGTATATATTCTTTTATGAAGAAAATTCTTAAATTTAACTAAAAAGGCCAAATATTATTCCTCAATTAAGTTGAAATTTTCTCTTCTACTTCGCTACTAATAAGGTGAAATTTTTAACTCGTATATATATGTAATTTCTATATTGCTTATTTAATTCAGAAAAGGGAAAGAAAAATTATATTTGTTATATTCTTATAGAGTGCACTTTATATATATATATATTGTATTTATTCATTTATTTTGTATTCCAATGAAATCTTTTTGATGTTTAACTACCTATATATAGGGGTAGTAAAGTGATTCACTCACTCATCAGACATCTAAGGAACTATATTAAACCTACAGACTTGAAATTTGACAAGCATGTTACATTTGCTGAGCAGAGATCCACTGAGAGAGAGTTTTGCAAAAATCGATTACCAAGGTGGATCGTGGGGATGTTACAACAAAAATTCCTATTTTTGGACTATTACATATGCATATTTCAGATTTGGAAAACGTATTATTTTTTTATTGTTGAGAAAAAATTCGCTAAGAACGGGTTTTGTGGAAATCGACTTATGAAGCACGTTTCGGGAGCGTTATAGATAAGTGAAGAATCTCTTCATAGAACTAGTAGATTTATAGACTTGTAAGCTGATAAGTAAGCTTTTATTGAGTAGAGATCTGCTGAGAACGAGTTTTGTAGAAATCGTCCCTCAAGAGGGGTTACGAGTAAGGGGAGATGTGAATTAAGAAATCGTCCTGTTTTTGAAATAGTAGAATTACAGATTTGAAACTTGGCTAACATGTTTCTTTTGTTGAGTAAAAATCCACTAAAATGGGTTTTGTAGACATCAAACTCCGAGGGAGGTTACGGGAGCGTTATAGTTAAGAAAATAATCTCTTTTTTGCACTATTAGGTTTGTAACATGGTAAGTAAGTTACTTTTATTGAGTAGAGGTCCACTGAGAACGGGGTTTGTGGAAATCAACTTCCAAGAGGGGTTATGGAAGTAAAAAAATAATTAGAACCTACAGACTTGAAGTTTTAAAAGCATGTTACTTTTATTAAAGAGAGATCTGCTAAAAATGGGGTATGAAGAAAATGACCACGAGAGTGGGAGGAGGGTATACAGAAACGCTAGTGATAAATATATTTTTGTTTTAGAAATTCAAGTCAATTGTTTGTTAAATCAAAAGGTGTGGACTCTAAGAATATTTTTCAATGTATTCGAAAGCTTTAAGCTAAGGCTTACATAACAATGATACATAAAAGAGAATGTATAACTTTACAACATCAAGAAATACACAGTTAAGTGGGAAGGTACCGGCTAATACGTAGTAGGATTCAAAAGTTCTCGGACTGTGTCTAGAACTTAAAAATTATTAACAAGTAAACTCCCAAAATACATCCTCTTTTGAAATCAGACCCTTGAGTAACAACACACCTTTGCCATGGCTTGTAAAGGTCATCGAAACATCTCTGGAATCCGTTTTTAGCCATGTCCCTTAATTCAGCCATCAATGCACTTTTATCTGCAGATTGATCTTCGTTTAACATGTGGGGAAATATATGCTAACACACACGATGTATGTTAATATCCTTAGTCAGTATGCATTGATATGTAGCCGAGGATATCCCAACTGATTCTGCTATTGTTTGAAGGCTGTTCTTGCGTACCACCGCAGAAACCGTTTCGATATTTTCAGCGGTGCGGTAAATCTTGGGAGCTCTTAGGATGTTTGCCGTCTTCGAACTTTACTTGCCTTCTATGAAATGTGGAAAAGGCTGCGGCAGCCCAGTGGTCAAGGTATCGGATCATGGCAGGCATGTCATGAATTCGAGCCCAGTACCACTAAAGATCCGCCGTAAGAGAGCGATGCACATTAAATATGTCGAGAATTCTAACGTCCTCCCGTTGGTGTGGTGTGGTAGTTAGGAGAGGGGATGCCACTCGAAAGCTTTCATTCGAGATAATGTAACACTGCCTCATACTTGCTTCAAAATTCTGTAGGTCTCCGTACCACTTTTTCCCACAAAGGAACATAAAAATTAATATCCATTATCCTCTCAACAAGCGCAATTTCTTTCAATACTAAATACATCCGCCTACAAAATACGTTGCCATGGCTACCCACCGACCACGTGATTTGGAACAAACTTTTTTTTAGAAAAGGCGAAGAATGCAATAACACAGAAATGTTATCGAAATCGCTCTGCTGCAAAAATTTTACACATTATAGGCTCAGTCCTGGAACTTTTGAATCCTACTAATACATGTATAAGGCTCTTTTCCATTATTACTTAATTCTTGTGATCAGAATTTACTATATTTTACACTGAATCATACATCTTTAGCTTTTGAATACATAATCCTGCATATCATAAAATCAAAAATAAAACTAAATTTTAAACTTTGTTATGCAAAAAATATATTTGAAAAAAATAATAAGCGTCACGTTTCATTCACTAACATAAAGCCAAAAGAAATCTTAAAATTTATAAATTCAAAATAAACGTTTCATCTTATTCATAAAGAGCAAACCATTGGAAAAGAAGTATTTCCCTAAATTCAAAGTGCAAGAAATTCCATTTCCTAAAAAGTTCTGATTTTCACCCAGAGAAAAATAATCCGTGACCAGTTGGAATATATTATATTTCTTTCGGAACACACACACGGTGCAAAATTATTCCACAGAAATAAACCAAAAAGAATTTTAAAAAAGTTATTTACAGGCACATTTTGCATAATGAGAAAAATCCAGCATTTAATCAAAACAGAATTTGCTTCCGAGCAAAAATAAGCAGCCAACATTTCAGCCATAACAACAAAAATTTCAAAGCTATAAAAAGAGAAAATTCAAAGAAGAAAAGTTTTCTTACTTGAGATTTCTCCTTTGGACTTATTTGCCACGCTCATAAAATATTAAAGATGAATTTAAAGTTGGTAAGAAACTTTTCTTTTAAAAACAAACTTTAAAAAAAATGTGTAAGAGTTTGCGCGAGATTATATCTATATTAAAAAAATTGATTGTTGCTTTTTTTTAAAACTAAATGTTAGAGTATGCCTTACGTCTAGCAAAACGCAGTTTCTTCCATTTGTTGAAGAACATTAATTTTAGGCTTGGTTGACTAAAAAGAAAATTAATAAAACTAAAATAAAAGAGCTAAAAATAAATGTTATTTCCTCGTGAAACTAATCATTAAAAAAAGATGATGTAATGTGTAGGAATAGCCTCAGAATGCTGTCCAATTACTGCAAATCCCAAGACTAAACACTTAAAAAAAATATTTAAAGAAAAACGTAAAGTTTCATAATCGAAAAAGATAGGGGTTATCTGTAATTTTACGGATGCATTCAATCACAAAAGTCTAAAAATAGATCTTGTGTTTTTAAGGTATCCGACTACCCTAAAATTGTGAATTTAGCCAAAAATTGACATTTTTTATGATTTTATTTTATAGGCCATCTTATTAGCTTTATAAAAATACCAAGTTTAATATTTTTCGTTCGCTAGAACAAAACCTACAAGTGTTTAAGTAAAAGAATATCTCATTACTTTAAGTAAGATGTCATACATTAAAAAACGTTTTACTCTCGAAATGTGTTTTTGGAAAATGTTCAAACGTGGGCAGAAATTGAGCAAAAGGTTTTGAAAATAATTAACTGAAATTTTCTATGTATGTTCTATATAATAGTAGAATGTATAAACCTTCAGATTTATCGATCACTGTTTTATTACAAAATCTGCAGTCCCTTATGTGAATATAATCACTGTATTTTAAGCAATTTCATGTAATAACTAAGACAAAATGCTCTAGTTTTTGAAAAAATTAAAATATCCCTTATCCGGAAGGTCATTTCAAAAATGAATAGCAAAGCAACACATCAAAATAGAAAAATTGAAAATTTGTTCATAAACATTTTGCACAGAATGTTTATGTAATTTTTTTTTTTTTTTTTTGTAAATTTTTACCCATTTTTTCCCATTTTAGTAATAATAATTTCTTTTTCTCTTCTTAATTTTATCATATTTTTCTTAAAATGTACTAAATAAATCTAGAAGCCACAAATAATCCCCATATTTCTATTTTTAAAAAAATATTGTCGCAAGTAGTAGTCGGATACCTCAAACAAATAAAAAAAGGCAATTCAAGTTGAATTTTTTTTATCTTTAATAGCCCCGTAAGCCCTCATAACTCCTTTTGGAAGACGATTTCTCTTTAGCGGATCCCTATTCAACAAAATAAACATCCTTGCAAAATTTTACGTCTCAAAGATTCATAAGTCAAAACCAGAAATTTTCCAGTCCTTAACGGCCTCACAACCTCTTTTATGAGTCAATTTCTGTGAAACCTGTAGAAATATTGTTGAATAGATCCTTAGAGATCCCTATCTCAAAGAAAAAAACATCCTTGCAAAATTTTACGTCTCAAAGATTCATAAGTTCAAAACCAGAAATTTGTCATCCTACACGGCTTACACCCTAATAATGAGTCAATTTCTGTGAAAACACAGGTTTGCAAAACCTTGTTTTCTGTGCTCAATAGAAGAAACACGCTTGCCAAATTCCAAATCTGTAGGAGTTCAAAACACGAATTGTGTACCTACAAGGTGACACAAATGCAAATGCTATTCTAGCTGGAAAAACAGGAGTTGCAATCAACGTTTGGACTCATAGTTCTCCTGCTTCTCCTTAATAGATCACGTCAGTTGGGAGTACTACGCCATTGAGTGAACACGTGCAAATGCATTCTGCTGGAAAACAGTCGAATCAACATCAAGATTTTGTGAAGAAATCAGCCACGAAATTAATTCAAATATTAACCTAGGCTTACGGAGATGAAACTTTGTCTCGAGTACATATGTTTGAATGGTATAAGTGGGAAGGAAGATTAGAACCTGGTACCTTCCGTTCCGAAAACGAGTACTTTAGCCATCATGCCAAAACGATCGTCATCGTGTGCTGGCAATTACTGGTTTATATCGATATCACACGACAACACTCTCCCATGCTAGTGATTCAGAGAATAGGTGAATGAACGATACCATATTCGTAGCGAGCGTGTGAGCAGTTGTGTCACTTTGGGGTTGCGTCATGTGTCTGATGGTTTGGTTGTTTTGTGACCGATAGATGGCGCCACGACTTCAGCGCGCGAAGGTTACGGTTCCTTTGTACGGCCAGGGTCACCAATGAAGGTAGGAAGATCCGAACCGGGTACCTTCCGTTCTGAAACTAGTATTTCACCCATCACGCCAAAACGATCGTCGTCGCGTGTTGGCTGTTACTGGTTTATATCGATATCACACCTCCACAGTGGTTTCAGGAAAAGGTTAACGGGGTTTTTTGTGTGTCACACCTCGTATATCTCTTGCCGGACTACATTCCGGCGGTGTTTCCTGATAGTAGCTCGATTTCTTCTGGGTGTATATATATTTTTTGTGACAGAGTGTATATAAATAGATATATTTTACTTACTTTATTTACCTTTGAGATATAAAAAAATAATGATATCATTTAATTTATCGTGAATAATTATCATGAATTTTAAAAATAATGATATCATTAATACTCCGCAAAGGCGCTTGGAAACGTATTTTTAACACTCACTCAATTCTTTGTTTTTCACGAATATAAACTTACACAGAATTGAAGTAAAAAATTTCTCTTCCGTTAAAAAAAAAATTTCTTTTTTTTAGATTAAAATCTTTGTAACTTATCACTAAATATTTTCACTGTTTTTGATAGGAAATTAAATTACTTTAGAGGATTACAATGTGGTATAGCTAAGCCGCATTTTAAAAAGAAAAATAAGCCTTTCTTAGATTACTTTTAAGCATAAATTTTATGGTGTACAAAAAAAAAGAGAAAAATTAGGAAGAAAGTAAATAGCTTCTTTGATCTTAATATCTTCGTAACTTTCAATATAGGATAAGGTTTAAAAACTTTATAGAATTTTCTGTTTTTTATTCAATGTTTCCATGAATTTTCATTTTATATTGCAGCATCAATACCTTTCCTATTTTATAGACGGAAACTGGTTTTTGAACCTTTGATAAAATGAAAAATTATTTTCAAAAGTTTCAAATGAAAGTATAGTTTTTCTCTTCATTAGCTTTTAAAAAAACTACTTTAAAGTTATTTTAATATTGTATTTATTTCAGTTATATCAGTAACTTCACATCAAAGATGAGACAATGTTCTTACTGACGGTAACATCCAAAACCGAGATATAAAAAAAGAAAGGGTATATTACTCAACATTAAATAATAGATACAAGTAAAACATAACTCTAGACAGCCCATGCATAAGGACCATATTGACGAATGCACTGCACAGTTATCTTTTAATGCTATTGTTCTTAAGTATTGGGAAGCTAGATCGAATCTAATGGCTTAGTGGCCAAATGGCTGGCATTTGTATAAATAATAAATACAAGTAAAACATTGACGGCAACAAAAGGCTAAATTATGATATGAGTAAGAAGTACTTGCTTCTTTCGAATCCTTACCTCCCATGTTTGGGTATTATAATGCCTGCGAATTACTTTCAAATTTCCATTTGTTAAAAATAAATATTGAAATGTAAAAAAAAAAATTATTACTGTAGATTATAATAAATTTGAAATTAGGTTCAGTCCTAGAGAGCCCACACCCTTGGCGCGAATTATTTTGGGTTGGCGATAATTGTGCCATCTTGGTTACCCTACTTTGATACACTAGATATGGTAAACCTATTTCTGGAAATTTCGTATTTTGTCGGCGGGCATTTCGAATTTCATTTTGTTTGGGGAACCGGGCTGGAATGGTTGCGTGTGTGAAGGAATATATCTTAGAATTTTTTACTTTGTTGAATGCGAAAGGTTAGAAAGAATTGATTGAATAGTGCATGAAGGAAGGATTTATTGCTTAGAGTTATGAATGTCCTAAATGTAACGATCGGTATGATGTAACATGGTCGACAATAAAACGTTTTCCCGAAATTGACCAGCCAGGGCAAAGGTATGTTCGCCCATTACCTCGCAGAATAAAAATGGCGGCGCTCACACGATCATTCACAAAAAGGATGAGACCTTAAGATTTTTTAAATTTTGTCGTTAGCTGTACCCTCCCCCTGGAAAAGATCAGCAGAAGAAAATAAGTCTGTTCTTATTTTTTTTTATCTTAAATGCTTAAATTTTATAATGTTTACATATAATTTTCATTACGCACCCACCTTATCTCTGTATTCACTTCCGCCTTTTGTGGTTTCGCTTGGCGCCATCTCGTTCTGGCTTGGCGCTTTTTTCGTTTTGTCGCCAAGGGTGTGGGCTCTCCTAGGATTTTACCCTTTATTCTACTTAAAAATAAGTGAATTATTGAGATTCGCATAAAAAAATAAGAAGTTTGAGAACTTTTGTAGTGTAAAAAGTGGGCAGGGCTAATCCTAGTCCGGCAAAACAGTCCAAATAATATTCTTAGGTTTGAGGTTATGAGACAAATAGACTTCAGGCGTTTTAGTAGTCATCTTCCATTCATATTCATTCAAAATCCACGTAGCACAAACACTCGAAATAATATAATTAATAAGGTATCATACTTCAGCTCTCATGTTTAGACGCGTCGAGGTTCCCATTGGAGATTACATTACTACTATACCAGGATACCGAATACCTGTATTTTGGGCCATTTGTACAGTTTTGTAATAACCCGGTATTCACAAGTTTAAATACCATTTTTTCGGTATAAAATGGAAATTTTTAACATATATGTTAAGGGATCGCCAACACACATTGCAAAATAGTACATTTTTTGTTTTTATGTTTTCCTAACGGGTGAAATTAATTAATCTGTAAATACAACGTTGTAGTGTATAATCAAGAGAGAAGTGATAAAATATGTGAATCATTCAAGGAGGGCCAAAACTGTTCTATTTCATCTCAGAGTGATACTTACAAGCACAAGATTCGTAGTCTCATATTCGTATCTGTGAAAACAAGGTTGTAGTTGTGAAGAAAGCGCTTAATATTTCGATTTTTTTGAATTGGTGAGTTTGTTATTCATATTTTATTTGCATATCATATTTTAGGTTCAAAATATTTTTCAGATTTATTTTTTTCTCATAAATAATAACCCATAATAATGAGCAAGAATAATTTTAAAGAACATAAGAAATCAATTGATAATACTTCGGTTTAGTTTAATTATTTATAAGGTGAAAACTCTACAGACTGAATAGTAATATTTACACTTTTTTTGTGATTTTAATAAATAAGTTGTTCCTTTACTTTTTGTGATTTTTGTATATACTGTTATAATTTATAAGTTACATATTATTTTTTGTGATATTTACACTCTCTAATAAAACTGGCAAATAAAACGAAAAAACACTTGTGTTTTCTTTCTTTTTCTAAAATTTCTTCTGCGGTATTAAAACCGGTATACCGGTATTAAGATCCAAAAATACCGATAACAGTACTGAACATTTAGTCAGATACTGCAATCCCTAGTTCCCATCTATCCCTCGTCTCCTACTAGTAATGTTCTTTTTTTAAAATGTCAACGTGACCTATAACCAGTTACGCAATTAGGCGAATCTTACAGTCTGTTTGTGGAGATGAGAAACTTTTGTATGGAAGAGTGAGTTTACTTTGGTATCAGAGGAGCGTCTGTGATTGGTTAGCCAGAACGATCAGCAGTAGGCTAAATAATCTAGCAATTTTATTTTTGAAAAGTTAAAGAAATAGCAGAAAGGAATGAAAAGTTGAAAAAATGCTAATATATAAATTTATATAAAGTGCCGTTCTTTTTTAAATAAAATTCTTCAATGAAATAAGTATAATAATAACTCATAAAAAAACCTTCTATGTTTAAATTAATACTAATTTAGATTTCCTTTTGCCTTTTAAGTTTTATTTGAAAAATCATTATTCGTCAAAAGAATTAAAAGACAATTAGTATTGTCTCGCAAAAAAAAAGCTTTCTATTGTAATGTTTCATCGGAAATAAATTTTCGATCTGTACAATTATTTTTTGTGTGAGTTTTAAAAAAAAGAATAGATAGTCAAAATCGGAAATAAATTGAAACAAAAAATTCTCAACTTTCTTTTAAACGATAATAATAGAACACACAAAGGAAAAATAAATATAATTAAACAATCATAAGAAAACTAAAGAAATCAAACATTAATGAAGCAATTATTAGATAGCCAAAACAAA
>BMAV01012044.1:12979-109121 GCA_019973955.1 Trichonephila inaurata madagascariensis
CGTTTTAACTTCCAAAAGATTTTTCTTCAAAGAAATGACAGAAAAAATTATCTATAGTTGTCTCTGGGGCATTGACTTTTTTGGCAAGATATTGAATGACGTATTTCGCACGTCATCCTCTTCGAAAAATATGTGCGAAACGTGTCTGGGGATTGAATTGCTTTCTTAAGTTCACGAAATATGATCATTTATTCTTTATATTCAGCATCTGCACGAACTTCTTTCATAACTATAACGTGAAGAAGGCCATTGGGGAGATTTGATGAAATTTGTCATGACCTCCATTTATCCTTTTCTTGATTAAAAAACTAGTTATTAATGCACACCTGTTATTACACAATAAATGTGCAAAGTGCAAAACAATTGTGCTTAGAAAGTTGCACCAAAATTCGTTTGAAAAAAGCCCCAGTTTCATATACAGTGAAAATCGCTTAAGGTATCCGACTACGTTCGGATCCGTGATTTTAAAAAAGCGCATAAATGGATAATTTTCATGATATTTAGTGTCACTTCGATTTGAATAGATGTATAAAATTGTTTTAAGGATTTTGATAAAACAAAAATTATTTAAATACAATATTAAGCAAAAAATTAACTTAGAATAACCTTTTTTCAAAATGTTCTCCTTTTGTGAAAGATGCTTCTATTATAATATTTTGCCTGTATATACCTCAACCCACTGTACAGAGGCTCAACTATGATTTTTGATAGATTCGCATTATTTTCAGAGGTACAACCCATTGAAAAATAATGATCGGCGTTTTTTTAAAATTTCTTCCCTCTGTTGTCGTAAAAAACATTGATAAACCCACTTCTAAGTTATATATTTCAAAAATTCTGGTTGAGCCTCTGTACAGAAATCTGAGCTATAGACAGGCAAAATATTACTATAATAGAAGCATTTTTCACAAAATGAAAATATTTTGAAAAGGGGTCATTCTATGTTTATTTTTTTCAAAATATTATACTTAAATAATTTTTTATTGTAATACTATTCTTAAAACAATTTTATATACATTTTCTAATCTAAGTGACACTAAATATCATAAATAGTATCCATTTACACGCTTTTGCAAAATCACGGTTCCGAACGTAGTCGGATACCTTAACGCGAAACTGAGGGGACTGAAATATTTTTTCGAATTAAAAGAACTTCGTGTTAAAGATTATAACAAACAAACAAAAAAAAAAAAAAAACCATACATCAACAAAATTAAGTTTTATTACATTATTTATTTTATTTACATAGATATGCTTTTCTGCACGCATTCAATAAAAATCAACGAAAAAAAAAATTCCCACAAGAACTTAGAGAAACTTAATACAAAAGTTTCAAGTTTTAGAAAAACTAAACATTTATTGAGTTTTTGAAAAATAATCTGATGACTTTCTTTGCATTGTCATTTGAAGTATCAAATTGTTCGATGTCGTCCATTTTGTTATTCATTTCATCATTGGAATGTGCGTCTAAATAACTGCGCATACTTTTCAGGATATTCCTCAGTTCGGATGACGTGGGAACAGGAGCTGCATCATTCATTTCATTTTTGTAGTCGGAATCTGCATCAATGATATTTTTTAGTCTTTGTCTTCCTTAATTGGGGCTCTACACACATTATCATCATTTACCGCAACGAATTCTTCCGATGATGCAGTAGAACAATCCAATCCGGCTGGTGTTTTCCGTACTTTGTTCATTTCCAGAGCGGAAATTTTTTCTCGTAAGCGATTTTCGTTTCGTGTTAAGAGGAAAAAAAAATATATGAAGATATATAGTTTGTCGCGACCGGTGTATTATTCGTGTATTTTACAGTAGTTAAATGATGTAAAACTTACAAAATATCAGTTTAAAATAAGAATTTATCTACATTCACACACAAAAACATAAAAGACAAAGAGAACTCAAATGAAAAACAGAAAGTTACACAAAGCTAGAATTACTTCTGTAATAATTGGAATAAATCAATGCTTATTTCAACCAAAGAAATTATGAAGATACATTGTTTTATCAAAAACCAATACAAAGAATGAAAAAAGCACAGCTTTAATATTAATTAATTTCATTTTGTATTATTTCTTTCATAGATAGGATGACGACTATGAGCGAAATTCCCTAATATAATGGTACAAAAACTTTTATTTGTATACTAGCAAATGTCACCTGGTATTGAAGCAATGTTATATTGCAATAAATATTAAAACTAACTTAACTCAGTGGCGTAATAGCCCATGAGAGCCAAGGCCTACCATGCCCATATCAGTATACTTGACCTTGAGCAGATGTCTCGATTAGGTGGTTAGTCTGACGCGAAACTTCCAGTGTTAAGTTCCCAAGCAAGCTTGATACTCATTTATCGACCCACTAAAGGGATGAAAGGCTGAGTCACGACCTTGCCCAGCCCGAGCTTTGAACTTCGGACCTGTGGTGTGGAAGCGCGGTGCACTACCACCAGCCACTGGGCTTCATAGAAATTAAATATGCATTTAAAATACATTGGATCAATTTATAAAATATGCTGCCTTAATTAAAGAATTACGGTCTCGCCTTACGAAAAGATTCAAACAATGCAAAACAAAACATCCAGTATCGTGACAAAAGCTCCCTGATAGAAATAAATAATAGTAAGTTATAATGAAATGTTTTTACATCAATAGAAAACCTTGATTACTGTAGCGTAAGAATACAAATTATTCACTAATAACTTGCCAAATTCAAATGTGCTTATCTTGTTGAAAAATGGTCGTTGCCTTTAACGTCTCCTTAATTGTTAATTAATCCAATTTTTAAATCAAATTAAATTAAGCCTCAAAGCCATCAATTTAGTCTCGATTGACTCCTTTCCATAAGTTTCCACATAATACCTAAAAGATGCCATATTGCTCTGATTTATTTATTATTTTATAACTTTTATTTACCTTTTCAATTGTTTCTCCGTCACACTTTCTCTTATAAATTTTGAGCATAAATATTAATGCGCTCACACTCGTTCAAGATATTATTTTCATTCATACTGAACCAATTGAGAAAAAATTAACTTTTTCACAATTATCTAAAAAAAAAAAAGAAAGAAAATATAGAATCAATTTGTAATTACTAATCTATTAATAATATGAATTATTAAGCCCTAGAATTCCAGTTCACATTAGGTTAGGCGCATACATATATTCAACACAGGCGATTAATTCGTAGAGAGCTAATTGGCTAGTAATTAATGATAATTCATGAAAAATAATCATTTTAATTTATGAAAATACACAAATTTTTAATATGTTTTTTCCCAAGTACGATACATTTGCCCGATAAAAATTACTTGTAAAAGAACTAAAACTATTTAATTTGATTTTAGTGCTAAATGTTCCGTTTAGAAGTAGAGAATGTTTGTAATAGATTAATTCAAATGAGTGTAGAGATTAAGAGCTATAATTGATCATTATAGAAAAAAAATTACAAATATATTATCTACAAAAAAAAATTAATTAAAAGCAAGTGCTTTATTTATAACTAGATTGTTAAATTTTTTTTATATCCAGCCATAAACTAAAAACTAATGTGAGCTGCACAATATGTAGTTATAGAGCATTTTCTGTCTTTAGAACTCTACAGTTGTTTGTTTCAAAAAGTATTACTTTTCTTTAATTAAATGCGAGATCAATGTATTTTGTTTCAGTTTTGAAGAGCTAAAACTTTTTATTCTCAAAAGGCAATGCATGTGTTGCCCTTTTAGTCTCAGTTAACAGAAAGAAATCTTTCAAAATAATTTAATACACAAAGTAATGCTTTCCTTCTGTGGACAATTTGTTCAAATATCAAATCAAATACCAAATATGTTGAAATATTTGATCATTTAATCAAATCTTTATTTTTTCCTAAAAAAATATCTGAATACAATGCATGACCTATTATTTTTTCAATTCCTACAATTAGCTCACACTCTCTATATATTTATTTATCTTAGTGGAATTTTCAATCATTAATAAAATACTTTTGAAAGCGCTCAATTGAGCTGAAATTTTATATACATGATTATTTTGGGGATGACAATACAATATAATTTAATTATAATTAATAAAAAAATTAATTGATTTAAACTAATTATTTAAAGAATTACAAATACAGCTAAGTTGGCATCATTTTTGGCGACTTGTGTCAAAACTTGAAAAGGTTTTTTTTTCCCTTTTTAAAGCATTCAGTTGAACTGAAATTTTATATATACAATTGTTTTGGATGACAATACGATACTTTAATGATAATGAATAAAAATTAATTACCACTTAATGTTGTGATTCTGTCATATGTATATACATATTTATATATATAACTATTTAATAAAAAGTAGCTAAAGTAAAATTTTTCTTTGTTGATCTTAGTAGGAATTGACTTAATTTTTTTTTCTTTTTATATTACTTGTTTTCTATTCTGCCACACCTATTCAGTTAGGTATGCATATAGATGAAAATTCGTTTTCAACATATCAAAATTGATTTTTACTTATTTTGATTAGCTTGAGCAAAAAGATTTACATTGATTCATTTGAAGATGTCAAAATCTTGGATTAAATGTTTTATTTTTTATAAATACACTTGATTAATGAATATACTAAGAATTGATAATGTACATATAACCAGTAGTTCTCATTAAATATTAACAATAGTCAATCAGCCATACAGTTCAAATACTTTTATTGATTTGATTAGGTTGTTTTTGAGATACAAGAGGGTTACTGAACAATTCAATAGGGGATTCTCGAAAACATAACCATATCCTAGCTTCCATTTTTTATATTGGTTTGAATAGATAAATACATAAAAAAAAATAATCTTGCTGTAATTAATCAAAAAGTACAGATGTAGTATAGTTCTTCTTACATTTATAGTTGATTCTATGTAGTGTTTTTGTATATGGAAACACATTCTTTGCAATTTATTTATAAACGGCAATGGGGGGAGGGAAACGAAATCAGTATAATATATTTACAATAAATCTGTGAAATGAACACTAACTGAATTTGTTTGAACTGTATACTATTCAACTTTTTTAAATAATGAAATTTTTTTCTTTATTAAAAAAATATGGGGGTTTTTTTTTTTTTTTTTTTAAAATTACATGAAACTTAAGTAACATGTGATGATGATATAGAAAATTCTCCAAATGATAAACATTTTTAATTTTTTTTATACAGGTTGCTTATTTCTAAACGGCTAAGGTCATTTTAACCTTATGTTAAAATAATAGGATGCAAACTCAGAATACTTTTCTAGCCAAGAAAAAGAATTTCTCCCTAATAGAAGTTCATATGATTTATATATACATAATTATTATATATTTACAAATTAGAAATATTCAGTATGTATACTTATTTTTTTCAACATATGAAGACATTAAAATACAGAACATTAAACTTGATTGAACATAATTGATTTGAACAGAAAAGAATATAAAATAAAATGTCACTTTTGGTGGCACAATTAAAATTTATTATTGTAGCATTTTTATATAAATTTTTTTTCTGAGTTTGGATTTTGGTTTACAATTTTATACAAAGATAGCATTAAGGATTTATGTATAGCAAGTGTTTCCATGTTATACATTTTATACACTTATAATGCAATACTATAAGCATATTGTTGTATCTATAAACACCACAAAAAAACTTTACATAAAATGAAAACACACACACAAATGAAACTTTTTAAGAATAACTTTTATTTTTCTTTTAATGTTACAAATCTAAAACACATATATATATAAAAGATGAAAACAGAAAAAGAAACAGGGGAGAAAAGAAAAAATATAATCATAAAAATTACTTACCATCTTGTGTAAGTGTTACATATATATATAGTTTGTGGTAACAAATCCCAGGAGAGTTGTATGTAAAAACTGTATTAAGTTGTGAAGTGAATGAGAAGGTTGCAAGTAGTTGTGTGTGTTTGTAATATCATACATCTAACTCATTAACCTACAAATGACATTCTAAAGCAATAGACCAAGGCAAATCATTCTGCAATGTGAAGCATAAAAAATACAAGCACATGAAAAGCACAAATCAGCAAGGAGCCAACAGCTAACAAAATACGTAGGCTGTTCAATAAGTAATAAGACTAATTTTACTGTCACGAAGCCACTCATCGGAATATTAATTTCTGTGGCATAAGAAAAGTTTGTCTGTATTAACAAAAACTACCGATAGATGGCATTTACAGACTCATGTTCTTGAGTATCATGTGGTTGAACTAAAGCATGTTTGTGGACGCCTGTGTGATGCAGCCAGTTGTCGAAATGGAAGCAAAAATCAGCATCAAAGACCTTTGATATGATACAATATGATTAAAAACTGGAACAAGAAAGCAACAATATCTTAAAATACTTCATCACAGCAGACAAAGATTCGTTGTATTACTATGATCCAACCATAAAACAACAAAGTAGTGAATGGAAACATCCATCTTCACCAACTCCCAAGAAAGCAAAAACTGTGAAATCGGCTGGTAAAGATATGATCATAGTATTTTTTGATTATGAAGGAATTGTGTATTAACACACTGTTGAAACCAGTACTACTATATAAACGGCTTGAACTACGTGAATGTCCTGTGAGCAATGATACAGTACATTAAAAGAAAACGTCCATTGCTCTGAAATAGCTTCCTATTGCACCATGACAATGCCTGACCACATATTGCTCATTGTGTACTGGATGTTTCGCAGCAGAATTATATAGAGATTTTACCACACCCTCCATACAGTCCTGATCTCCCTCCATGTGATTTCTGACTGTTTCCTCAACTTTAGAAACCATTACAAAGCAAACATTCTGCAAGCAACAAAGCATGTGTAAAGGCTGCACAGGCAGGCAGTTTTGAACAAGCTCCCACAAAACGAACTTTTACATGTTTTTAAGAAGTGGACAGAATGTTGGGATAAATGCATTACATGCCATAGAAGTTTTTTGAAAAAGATCATGTAAATGATGAAAATTAAAGGTATTCTGTGGTTTTTTTTTTCTCACAGTTTTAGTCTTATTACTTATTGAACAGCCCTTGTACAATGTGCAGCACAATTGATTAATTTCCTGAATCTTTTTTAAAAAATTAATGAATACCAGTTTTATGGTTTTTGTTACTTATTTTCTAATCATTGTGAGTAAAAAATGATAAATAAAAGCTGTAGGGGAGAAAATAGTCTGTCAATGATGAAAATTTTGCAAAACGTGTAAAAATGAACAATTTAGGGATTGTTGAAAAGCATCAATTAAACATGTAAAGCATAAAGGTTGGTATGCATTTATGTGTATGAGTTTACAATGTAAGAAGATTAACTGTTTATTAGCACATTGCTTTAAAAAAAACACAAGCCATTTGAAATACAATCCAGTGATGAGAAAGACATTTGAACTGGCACACATCCTCCAAACTTCCACAGTGAGCCAACATGATGACTTGAATTTTGACAGATTTAACAGTATCAGTCCTTCTAGATAGAACCAGGGTTTCAATTCACAGCTATCGACCATAAATTTGCAACCTTGACTACTTGAGCTAATGAAGACATGTATAACTTTCAAAATAGAACTAAACAATGTCTACATAATATTATGTGTTTGATATAGCTTGCAATAATAATAAACTTGTAAAAAAAAACTAAAATTTACAAAAAGATTGAAACATTTCAGCCCCTTTTGTGGAATAATGCTTTTCCCTCTCTTCAATAATTTTTTGTTAAAAGAGAAAAACTTATGTTACAGGGAATTTATAAAAAAAAATTTGAAAAACTTCACAAGGAAAAAAAAAAAAAGAGTGACAAACTAGGAGACAATGATGTTAACAAATAAATGTGCCATCAAGCTGGAAAAGTACAATTAAGGTAATTTAATATACATTGATAAAATCCAAACATTTAAATGAACTAAGCTGAAACATCAGGATACCACAATATATTGAAGCCACATACAATGATGAAGAAATATAAGAATATCATGGCTGTAAATTAAGGAGATACAATTCAAAAACTTACAATAAATATGGCAACCTAGACATGATCGAAGGAAGCACATGCCAATTATATGCCATACTCTTCGACAATGTAAACATGTTTTATTGAATATTGTCACAAATGTCCATGTAAATATTCTCATGTATTTAAATACCAGATATAAGTATTTGCAACACTTTCTCATAAAAATATAGATGACTCAATGAATACATCACATATTGGAAAACATTGGTTTTTGTTGTGAAGTCCTTGCACAGAAGTAATCCTTTATACTAAACAATTTATCACTAAATAAGAACCATAGTGAATAAGAAAGAATTTAAAAAAACTATTATATTATATATGTAAGACAACAGGTTGCAGACCACCACCACTAATAGAACCATAATTGCCCACTCAAGTTGGTGACAAAACCTGATCGGCGACCTGCACATAATGCAGCATAGCGTTAATTTGGCATTATATACATAATTAAAATAGCTATAATTACAAAATTAATGAAACTAATTCAATGTTATTTCAATTTTTATTTTAGTTTTAGAGATTGGAATAAAACTGCATGATAAATTTACCAAACTCACATTTATTTTAATTTGTTCATTAGCAATGACAAAAATAATTCTTAGTTTTAATATTGTTAGATTTAAATTCAGTAAAAAAATCATCACACAAAAAGCAGTTTTTAAAAAATTAAAAATTCTCAACAGGAAAATCTTGCAGATCTTTAACATCCTTTTGCTTTACAATTTAAAATTTATCAGTTGTAGCTGTTGCATTAGAAGTTGAAACTTTATCTTTACATCTTTTTAAAACATCAATTTTACATTTTTTTTTCATTAGTGAATCATTTGAATATTAAGTACTTGACATCAAGTTATTTTATGCTCACATTTCAAGAAAATTTATAGTAAAAAGATTTAATATACACTTATATATCAGAGAACACATACATAAAATACTTTCTATTGAACAGTTTTTCACACAATATCATTTTACTTGTATATACATTAGAACAATGCATCATAAACTAGCTTTAAACTAATTGACCCTATTGATAAAAAAATAGTTCGTTGAAAAAATTAATACAAATTTGAATACATTGGTGCAAGGAGTTGCACTTCAGGATTTTTTAAAATTTATAAATTTAAATGTTTAATATAATTGCAACGAAAATGAGATAACAAAATTCCATATGTAGTACAAAACAATTAATTTTTTAGAAACTTACTCAGGAAAATTCACTTACAAAAGAGTAGACTTAAAAATGAATGTCACATTTCCTCATTCTATGCCTTTTATTCAGAATACTTCATTACTAAGAAGTCTCATCATTAATATGAATTTTCAGCCAAGTTTGCTAGGTCTTCTATTGTAAACTATAAAGGAAATACATAAGTTAATAAGAGAAAAAATTATTTTTCTCAATAATTTCACAGTAGATAAACATATTCACAGCATTTAATGGATATTATCCATAGAAATTCTGCAAATAAGAATAACAAAAACGTAAGCAGAAATAGTGTTAATTCTTGAAAGGATTTGTAGCATATCTAACCCTACCTCTCCCTCAAATCTTGACAGGCAACCAGTGATGTACACAAGGGGGAAGAAGGTTCAAACCCCTCCCCCATAGGCCAACAAATTTTAATTTTTACCCTTCACGCTATCTATATTTTTTAGAATGTAAGCCACTCATAAAAGCAGTTTGTGCATGCCACTGCAGGTGACATCTGTACTTTACCATTTATTTAAGTAGTAACAATTAAAAACATACTTTGAAATTTTTATGCAAAAATTAATAATATCTAAATGAAAAGTTAGCAGTGCAAAAAATAATAATTATTTATCTCAAATTTTATTCACCAAAATTTATCAGCATTAGTGTCCAATCTCTTTTTAGATAAATAATGAATCCTGGTTTAAATTATTAATGGTTTTGATTAATTTAAACTAAGATTAACTAACTTCATACAAACTGCTTAAGGTTTATTCATGAGAGTTGTCAATAATCATATTACTTAATTAAATAATTGTATTATTTCATATAAAAAGTTATATTACTGTTAGGCAAATCATAGCATGATTTACCTTTAATATTCCATGTATTAATAAATAAGATTAATTTTATAATTGACTATTTCAAAATTTCTACACAACCAAAAATAAAATTCAGAGTTTAAATCTTACTTAAAACATTTACATTAAATATGCATATTTTTAAATGATAGCAATGATGCAAGAACACTAGAATATAAAAAAATTTGAATAACATGTATAATATAATCATCACAAAATACATTTATTATACTAATATTAATGTCACAGTATATGTGATTTACATTTATGTTCATACATGATTTGAATCATTCAAAAACATGTATTTAAAAATTTAATGTGTTTGTGAGTCCTAGAACTATATAAAATAATTCGTAGTTATAAGTATGTTTAGTGTTAATTATAGGAACATTACAAGGAGTATAGTAATGCTGTATTGCAAACTTTGTAGAATACTCTCTATATAAATGATATACTATAGAATGAATAAATTAAATAAATACAAAGAAAATAAACAATTTATGCATATTTAAAGCTAGAAATGAAACAATTGCTGTACTAAATGTAAAGTAAATTGTTTTTTAAAAGTTTAATGACACAGAAAGGTTCAATGCAAAGACAATCTGACTGGAAAGTATTAGTAGTTTTATGTCTTTACCATTTGGTTTTTGGGATTACGATAAAAGCAAAATAATAAGAAATAAAATATATATGAAATAAAACCATATATAAAAACAAATTTTAAAAATAATTTTCCTCTGAATACACAAAAAGACTACACAATATACTTTGAGGTTTTATCATGCATATGGTCTTATATAAATGTGTCAAGCTTGAAAAAAAATGATTTGAATATCAAAGCTTTTAGATATGCTCTATTTATAACAAAATTCCTATGACAAATTTATAAAACAGCCCATGTTCCAAAAAAATTAAGGGAAGAAAGGGCTGATTATATATATATTTTTTTTAAATTATTGAAAAATAAATATTTTACTTCTCTATATTTTCTTTATCATAAAAATAACATAACTAACAGAAAAAAGATTCTCATGCTTTTATTTTATACTAAAAAGAAAAAAATAAATTATATTTCTTTACTTCTAAGGGTTGATTTCATGTGGAATACAAAATTAATCCAGAAAAATTAAACTAATCTAATGGAAGGTAAAATAAGAACAACTTGCAGACTTACAATTGCATAACATAATCTGATTACAACTCTTAAATCCTAAAAACACTTAAACACTGATTAAAATTTCGATGTTACTTAAGTTTAAACATTAGTATTCAGCTTTTACTTCAAAAACTTACAAAATTCAAATTAAAAAAGCATTTAATTAAAGGGCTGTCCGGACATTTCAGAGGAAACACTACGAAACATGCATGTTGCCTTTGATTTATTAACGTTATACTATAAAGCAACACTAGGGCTACTGGCAACAAACTTTGGTTTGAACCATTGCCAAGTGAAGTAGGTAAAAATTATTTAGAACCTCGCAACACAGATTACGCTTACATACGAAAAATAACGACTAACTGTATTCAGACCAAACAACATTTCAAAATTTTAGTTCGATTATGGTTTTTCAGTATTTTGAAAATATTATAATGTAGAACATAAATTACTGATTATTCAAAATATTTTCCCTTAACCTTCGATTACATAAAAAAACAGCTAAAAATTTAAATGAAAACTGACAACTTGTTTCCGAAGAAAATTACACATACGCTTAAGACACAAATTATTTTCAAAAGTAAACAAAAGAGCGCGGTGCTGATACTGTTGCCCCTCGTAGGTGAACAAATTATGAAACAAATTAAATAACTAATTTAAAAAATGAGTTTAAATGATTGATTTCTATCACAAAAACATTGAATGAGTGAGTGTGTATTAGCATCGCACTCGAAAGCAGCACAAGGACTATTAGTAAAGACATCATAATTTTGAACGGTTAAGTGACGAAGACGACACCTGAGCTGGCAATTTCCCTCTCAATGCAACCACACTATGCCTCCAGGAGCACTTTGAGCCAAGACAGATTTAAATTGCATCTGCACCTCTACACGGTGGATCTTTAAAGGTACTACAGCTTGAACGTTGGGTCGAACAGCGTCGACTTTAAGTTTGCAATCATGACACTGTGCGGGCAACAATAATTCATTATTTGTTGTGCCACTAGATGGCTTCCCCTATCAAGTAGTTTCAGAATCAGTGAAATACGCTTGTCATGGTTTTAGATAATCCAAATTAATTTTATTCGAAAAAATAATAAATTTTAAACTTAAATAATAATGTTAAACTTATTTTATTTAAATTCACCTAATTATTATTAATTTTTAAAATGATTCTTGTAATTTATATTTCAGTTTTTGTATTTTTACTTTTTTTTCCTCTATTAATAGTATATATTATTAACTGTAAACAAAACTGCATTTTTTGTAAACACGTGGCATTTTTGTAAAACTAGTACCACTTGCTATACTGACTGCGTTGAATAGACATGCATAATAAAAGTTCTTATAGATGCTAATAGGCTTATGAAGTTTTTTGAAACTTAATAATTTGAAATCACACTGACTATTAATTGAGGGTTACCAAACAATCACCTAAAAACACATTGAAAAACTCATTTTAAGTAATTTCAGTATTTGCTTATACTTCAGGCATCTATATAATTAAAATTGGCTCCGTTTAGAAGAAGTAACAAAAAGCATTGGAATCCTCACGAAATTTTAAAAACTGCGTAAAAATCATTCAAAGTAAGAATCAGTGATGAATTTATTAAATGAACACTTTGTTTTTAAAGTCACATTAGGAGCAACATGAAGGCTATAGGCAATGAATGCATCCAGTAACTTTAAACTACATTCAAGAGATGGGGACGATAATCTTTGCTGGCCCACAGCTCACCATTTTCTATACCCCGCCTACGGCAGGACTTCCTTCCGAACTATTACATTCTTTAGAATATAGACAGCTTTAAGACGAAAGTATTCTTTAGAAAAAGACTTTCGGTTATGCAACTTCTTAATTTTTTACAAATGTTAGATGTCTCATTCACATCAAGATAATAAGTCGCAAGCGGTGATGATGTGGTTAATCATACACTTTTGCGCTAAAGAGATAATGCTTCTGATCGGTCGTACATACTCTCTCAATCATTTCATAATTGGAAACTGATCATGGGAAATAAATACTTTGACCTCTTTTATGGATACTTCCACCATCTTTCGGCATCCTACTTAGTTGAGAGAATTGAGCTCATCTTATGGTCTTGAGCTAAAAACCAGCCCTAGGAAAAGAAACTTTATTATTATACAAAATAAAGTTATAAATACAAAATAGTCCCTTTTTTGGACCAAAAATGTCTTGAGATCAAACGGGAAGCATATAAAATGCAATAATAAATAAATAAAGTAAAATAAAGGTAAATATAATACAACTGTGGCCTTTCACTGGGTGTCGAAAAAAAAAGTGAAAGCAAGTATGCATACTTATAAAAAGAACGACACAAGGAGGAGAAACAAAAAATGAAAACGACGTGGTACTTAGGTTTGAACTCATTAACTCGCAACACTGACCACTACTTTAGTTCTCAAATATTGCCATAAATAAATGAAGCCCTACACTTTTCAAATTCCCACGGGTCTTTGCACCTCGACAGATTTGAAGTGCATCAGAGTTTTAAAGTGTGATGTATGTGTGTGTCAGTAGATATTATATTATAAAAAAAATATCATTTATACAGAATAGTAATGAATTTGCTAATAATATTTTTAAAAAGTCTTGAAAATACATTCATAGTAACTGTTGGGTTATTAATTTAATGGACTGTACTCGAAATTATAATTTAAATCCAAATTTTATTAATGTGACTTAAGATATGAAGTCTTTCAAACGATCTGAAATATTTTTACAAAGCATTAGAGTTGATACAAAACACATTGCTGCGGCAACCCTAAGCGTTGCCATTATTTGCTTACAATTCTAAAATTCGCCAACATTCCAAAGTTTACATGGGCATTAACAGTAACTAACAACTGAAAGCTGCTTTAAGACATAATTATAAATACCAGATGGCTGCAAATGGGAAAGAATCGTTTTGATGACAAACACCTGATGAACTCATTTAACTTTCGAGAACTCACACACTCGAGTTATTCGTAATAAATATGTTTGTTTAGGTTTCATTCATAAAAAAAAGTTTAAATAGCATCGACATTGTTTGCGTTCTTAAGATTGCTTAGTATTGCTTTTTCTTCAAAATGAATGCTTTAATATTTATTCGATCAAAAGAAAGAAAAAATTAAGAAGTAAAATCTAAATTTAATTTAGCTCTTGCCATTATCTTTTTCTTACAAGAAAAATTTGCTAAGTGAAGCTCTTTTGTTGTCCTCTACACTTGACCGTGGTTCAAAATTACGAGGTCATTTGCCAATAGCCACCGTGTTACTTCAAAGGGCGACATTTATAAGCAATCTATAATCAACTCCTTGTTAGATAATGTGTAATGTATGTTAAACTGTTCTCCTATGAAAACGCGAATATATGAAAAAAGAAGCGACACCGGAATAAAAAAACAAAATCTCATTAGTTCACTTAACAACAAAAATTGCAGCGTGAGAATATCAATATTAGAGTTCTCACGGTAGTTTTGTAACAAAGGAGATAACTATTTCTAACGCTTCTGGCGGAAATGAGCAATATGCAAATCGAGAATGATCATGACCATTCCTTTCAGCTGTCGGAAATCAATTATCGCGTGCTGAATGGGAAGATTTATGAAGTTTTTCTGGATCGTTACGGGGTACAACTTATTGTATTTCTTTTTAACGATGATGGAAAACTAACTCCCAAATTATATTTAAATTTTAATGCATTCAACAAGATAACTTGAGGACTATTTGGCATATTATCTGAGATAAAAAAAAAAAGTTTGAACACTCCTCAGTAGTTATTTGTAAAATGAAAAAATAAACAAATAACCTTCTTTTTAATCTCCTAAGTATTTTAAGTACATTTTAAGTAAAGTAAGTTAAGTTAAGTAAGCAAATCACATACTTAACCCGCGATCACTCGCACGGGGTGTTCTGTACACCCCAGCAACAAGAAAATCCTCCCAGGATTCTTAAAAGAATGTGCAGAACCATGATTTTGTCTGTAGCTGCCCATTTTGGTCATTGAACCTTCAGGCAATGCATTCCTTTTCTCAAAACGATTGGAATGTAAAGACCTTCAAAAGTTTATCTGGAGGGCTGAGAACTCCCGCGAGAAGTTCGAAAAATATGTACTTGCCTCTGAATGCTCGGAAAATGATTAAAATATTATTTTTCTATACTTTTCTCCTATCGTTATCTCATTATTTATAATGTATATTTATTACTGGTATAGACGTTTTACTGGTTTATGAAAAAATATGAAATTATGTGTTCTAAAATGAAAATTTTGTATGTTTATTTAAATTAATGTTAGTCTCATTTGTATGCAATAAATTTAATAATTTTATTTGTATAATACAAAAAACATCTTGTACTTTATAAATATGTATCATAATGACTTAATTTTATTTTCATAATTAAATACACGTGTTAAAAGTTTGGGATGTTCTCTATACCCCGCGAGTAACGACGGTAGAAAAACAGGCGCGAGTGACCGCGGGTTAATACATGCACTTGCTTCTTACTTTTTTTCCCAGAAGAAAAAAATCAGAATTGCCAGAAATTTTCTTAATTTCATGGAAGAAATACACCCACAATAGAATTTTAGAATCGTAATATGAAGCAAATTCAAAGGTTTTTCTCTTACTTGGAATAACTTTATACACAACAGAGTATTTTTTTTAATTTTTTTATTTATTTATTTATTTGTTTTTTTAAAGTCGAATAATCTTGTAGAAATCAATCGTGAAAAGATATAATAAATGAAACGAATGAGAAAGTATCGATGCTATGTTACCTTATTTCACTTTTATATTAGCTATTTTAACCTTTGTATACTAACTATTATATAAATTTCAAAAAAAATTATTTCATAAGTAATGTATTTCAAAATAACATATTTTCTTATATTTCAAAAAATGGACCACAATATCTGTAAAATTAATTTATTTAAAATAATTACTTGAAGAAACACTGAATAAATTACTGGTTGTTTCGAAACTATATTTTTAAAAATTTTTGAATGATTATTCGTAAAATCCGATTAGTAGCATAACCATTAGTCGACATTTATTTTCCCTTTTCAAGCACTTTAATTTGAATATTACTAATAATTGTATTGTTTAAGGAATTTATAAAGGATGCTTATAGCTTAATATAATTATCGCTTTCATGAAAATATAAAGTTTCAATGTTGGAATAAATTTTTTCAAAACTCGAATAAATTGAATATTATTATACTATACTTTTTATCTTCCGAATATATTATAATCTATATAAACTCTACTAAAAGTATGAAATAGTAAATTTGTTAAATGTTCTAAAAATATTATATTTCTTGCATTTATTTTTGAATTAGATTTTAATTGAGTTTCAATTTTTTATGTCTTTTTTATCTTTTTATTGTACATTTCATGATTTACAATTTCATTCATCATACTCGGTATTTTTCAAATATGTATGGAAAATGTTCAAATGATATATGTAGAAGATAGTAAATTGAGATTTTTAAAGATTATTTTGAAAATCTTCTGCAAAAATATCTTCTTTTAATAATTAATCATATTATCATTCATCATATCATAATTAATGATATATTATCATATAACATTATCCTTCTATTTTTAAGAAATCATTATTATTAGTACTTTTCAATAAATTCCTTAAAGTTTATCAAACGGGAAAATTTAGTAGAGGTTTTGTCAAAAAAAGTATTAAAAAGAATTATTTTTATTCTAAAATATTAGGAGAAATTTTTATAAAATAAATCCGTTATAACTTTGCTTTCTGTGTATAAACAAGTTGATCGAGTTTAGTATTAAATTCACAAAGCATTGATTGTTGCATAATTATATATTTCTGGACTTCAGTTCTTTTTTTCCTCCTAAAATATAAAATAATTTGATTTTTATACATTTGTTGACGTGTTATCCATTTTCTCCTCTTAAATTCATAAAAATTTATTTTAAAGGAAATGTATTACCTCAATTTCTGATAATTTTGTTTAATTATACAGTAATTAGTTATTTTGAATCAGGTAATGAAAATTGTTTAAAAAATGCTCAAAAATTGGTAATGATTTTCCATATTTTTCATTAATGTAAAAATTATAGATAAGAAAAAAGTATTTTGATTTGTGATGAAAATGGATTTACTGTGCAAATGGACTGTAGACTAACAGATTTCATTTGATATTATCAGTCAGTTTGTAGTTTATTTTACAATTCCTATTATTAGCTCACACTCTCTATTTATTTATTTATTTATCTTGGTGGAATTTTCAATCGTTAATAAAATATATTTTAAAGCACTCCATTGAGCTGAAATTTTATAAACATGATTATTTTGGATGATAATACAGTAATTTAATTATAATTAAAACTAATTATTCAAAGAATTACAAATACAGCCACGTTGGCATCATTTTTGGCGACTTAGTGATCCTTTTGGCGTCAAAACTTTAAAAGATTTTTTTTTCTCACGTTTTAAAGCATTCAGTTGAACACGATGCTTTAATAATAATAAATAAAAATTAATTACCACTTAATGTTGTGAATTTGTTATATGTATATACATATTTACATTAATTGTAACTATTTAATAAAAAGTAGCTAAAATAAATTTTTCCTTTGTTGATCTAAGTAGGAATTGACTTAAAAAATTGCTTTTTACATCACTTGTTATTCTGTGTAACTATCAATTGTTATTTTCAAATTGCATTATTCACACTTTAAAGAAATTAATTAAAAAAGAGAGTGCAGTAATACCTCGACTTACGTGAATTTGGAGTTATGCAATTTGTAAATCTTGTCATTTCGTCTTTTTTTTTCCCATCATCACTGAAACTCACTCGGAATAAGTGCCAGATCCTTATGAAATTGGTAATTTGTTTGAAGAACATGTCGAGATTTTGCCTGTCAGATAAATTTAAAAATGGATAATGATAACCACTGGCATAGCTATTCCTGAGTGAGCCCTGTATTAAAATTCCTTGTAGGGTTTTTTGGGGGAGAACCTAACATTCTACGATTTTTTGCTTAATAATTTTGGAGCCCCTGTAGCTTGGAGGCCCAGTATCATTGATACGGCAGTAGCTAGGTCCCTGGTGATGACGTTCAAGAGTTTCTGGATGGCCACGATCAGAAGCATAAAAGTAATGAAAAGCAAGACATTGAAGAATTTGCGTCTTTAGACCCAGTTCAATCTGAAGATCAAATGACGGTTGGGGATTTGACAGAAAGCGTCAGTTTAATAGAAAAAAGGTTACAAATTTTAGAAAATACACACTCCAACGAAGAGCTCATTTTGTTCGATAAAACAAGGAATAAAAAATTCATTATCATACTTCGAGGAAATTTTACGGGAGAAAAAATATATCTTTGAGCCTGCAGACTACTTGTAAGATTTTATCAACTTCGAAACAGCTTTGGTTTGCGATTTTGTATTTGTGTTATCTTTTATTGAATTTTTTTTTCCAAATTGTTATTTTCTTTTATCTCCAGCTCCAACTAAAAATAGTTTATGTGCATTTAAATGCGAAAATTACTCAATCCCACATATCGCGTAAGTTCGGGGTATTTCTGTACACAATAATGTGATTAAATTATATTAATCAATCACAGAAAAATAAAAATAATACTTTATTCAAAAAGAGCTTCACAGAATTAAAAACTTTTAAAAATGGAATGACAATTGCAAACTTGTTGGTCATTGTATCGACTAATAGTGTCTTCCCGTATCTTTTCCAGTTCACAATTTATGTCTATCCGTATCGATGATTGCAATCACATACTGGGCATGCTCCGAGGACATTTTTGACCTTGCAAGGTGGTGTGCATCTAGGTGTTGAACACTGAATTCCTTGAGGATTTCCAACTAAAAAATAGAGAAATGTCGTGAATAATGCATTACCTTGTTAAATAATTTAAAATAAATCGAAAAAATTTAATTCAGAAATATTCATCACATTCCATTTTTTTTCGTTATATAATCAACAATTAAAATAATTCCGAACGTGTAAAAATAATTTAATATTGGTTATGAAATGCGAAGAAATTTAATGAGTATTCTTCTCATTTCTTGTTTTGGAAAAGTAGAAGTGGTAATGAATTATAATGAAGACATAATTTATCGTTTCAGGAATAAAATAAGATATATAAAATTTTAAGTGATTCTTAGATTAAAAAATAAATAAATGGGAGACTTTTGTTCCAACTTTATGATAATATTTTATAGGAAATAGAACAGCATGTATCTTACATGGTATATCTCGAAATACAATTTAACCTTTAACAAGGCAGTTCAAAAAAGAAACTATTAGTACGAAATATTATATTTATCTAAAACACAAATGTTTTAGATAAATATAATATTTTATAACACAATAGAAAAATAAAGGGTACACTCCCGCACTCTGTTCTGAAACATTTTAGAAAGGATAATTATATTTCTAAATTACAGAGAAGTTATACATATATAATATGCAATAAAATTTTGCTTTTAAACAGATAAACAAAATCTAAAAACGTATTTTAATTTTAAATAATTACATATTAACAGTTACTGAATGCATAAAAACTTTTTAAGTAAAAATTAGGATTTATTGCATTTTTCTGTGGGATATATTCAACGCATAATTTTAATGCGATAATGATATAGTTGAGAGATGAATAAGTGAGTTTTGATGCATCATAAGAGGGGGGAAAATGTAAAATTCTTTTAAATTAAAAAAATATAACAACGATGATAATTACACTTTTTAAAATATTAATACAAATATATGTAGATACTCCTCAATATATTTAAAAAGCTTGAAAATTGTGTTAGATTAGAAATTCTTTCGTAAAGGTGTCTTAAAAGAATGATAACTGATGTTGCCCAATGTAATTGTATTTAAAAAAAAAACTCTCTTTCAATTTGAGTGAAATCCAATTGTAACAAATACTTAATGGATTTCACCATACCATATTTTAAGAATAACCGAATGTCCGTAGATAACGTAGAAATGTAATTGAAGATATTCGGACGATATAAAGGAATTAATCGTCATATCATATACTATTTTAATTCTTTACACAATTCACAAAAACTAAGTCAAATCCTTCATAAATTGTTGTTAAATTTAAAATAGAATTAAATAATACTTCTCAGAACTTAAAATCGCAATCTCGCGTTAAATACAGCATATTTTATATTATCATATTTTTTAAAAAGTTTTTTGCAATTTTTAAACATTTTTTGATGTTAGTTTTATTTATACCAGCCTGTATTGTTTTCCTTCAATTATGCAGCCATTAATTTTTGTAATTTAATTTGAAGTTTATATTCTATTAAAACAAAATTCCTGAAATTCTGTAATTTGTACTTCGAAAATGTATTCAATATTAAACATATGAAAAAATATTCTTAGTAAAGAGGAAAAATTTGTAAATTAGTTAAAGTTGAATGTTTACTAAGATTTTTAGGGAGTTTATAGTTCAGGCTAACGTCAGTTACAGGCCCTGAACAATTACAAGTAACTGTAACTATAAATTGATAATAAGTTTATTATGATTAAGGAAATAAAAAAATAAAAAAGTATTTCTTTTGCTGTGCATTAAAACTTCTTTTAGGTACAAATCAACTAACGAGTTTTGCTAGTTTATTCGTGAGGATTAAACAAAATAAGTTTTTTAACAACTTCATCCATTATACCAAAATGTTATACTCGGTGAAAAAAAATTGTATTTAAAAAAACTTCAATTTTATTCAAATATCTTCAAGATTTAAGTAAAATACAATCCCATCAAAAACATGAAATATAAAAAAAAAATGAATCGAATATTGAAATATACATCAGGTCTTAAACCTTGTAAGATCCAATTCTGAATATAATATAACTTTATTAATTGTTATGCAACAAAATCAACATTATTAAATAAACTTTTATTTAAAGTATACTATCTAATTATCACAGATACAATTTATTAATGATATTTACTTCCTCCATTGCATTTACAGCTTGGACAAGGAACTGCATTATAATCTATTGTGCAGCCAGCTCCACAACTGGGTGGTGAACACTGAACTCCACCAGGGTTGCCGTAGTTACCATATTCTCCACCACCGCCGCCACCATTACATTTGCAACTTGGACAAGGTACTGCGTTGTAATCGATAGTACATCCTCCTCCACATCTAGGTGGTGAGCACTGAACTCCTCCGGGATTATTACCGTAGCCACCACCTCCACCACCACATTTGCAACTTGGACAAGGTACTGCATTGTAATCTATGGTACATCCTGCTCCACATCTGGGTGGTGAGCATTGAACTCCTCCGGGATTATTGCCGTAGCCACCACCTCCTCCTCCATTGCATTTGCAACTTGGACAAGGTACTGCGTTATAGTCAATGGTGCATCCGGCTCCACATCTGGGAGGTGAGCACTGAACTCCTCCAGGATTGCCATAATTGCCAACGCCTCCACCACTGCATTTGCAGCTTGGGCAAGGTTGAGTGGAATAATCTAATGAGCATCCTCTGTCACATCTGGGTGGAGTACATTGTATTTCGGGAATGGCATCATTTTCCTTTCCAATACATTTACATGTTGGACAGGGGGTAGAGTAATCTGTATAACAAGGGGCGTCACATTTAACAGGAGAACATTGACTTCTTGCTGGACTACGTCGTTTCCTTCCTGCAATAGAAAGGATAGTGTTTAAGCATTTAAATGTACCACGCAAACATATGTAAAAATAAAGATGAGCTCTTCGTGTACATTATTTTTCAAAACAGCAAACCTAAAAAGACGAATACTTTTTAACACCAAATATTACCTCTATAACCGCATCTGCAGCTGGGACAAGGTGTAGAATAATCTATAGAACAACCTCGTTGACAGTTTGGTGGTGAACATTGAACGCGGGGAACGTTGCCTGTATTTCTTCCAATGCATTGGCAGCTAGGACAGATAGTGCTGTAGTCCAAATAACATGGAGGGTTGCATCTAGGTGTAGAGCACTGGACTCGTTGTGGACTACGGCGAGCTCTGGCTGTGTATAAAAATGTATTTTATAAATAAAAAGTGAAATAATTCTGGGGTACTGAGGAAGATAGACCTCTGTAAACTACATATAAGTTAACTTTCGTATATCAGTTTTAAGAACATAAAATAGCTTCTAAGGCCTTAAATCAATTTTTGAGTACATTTTTTAGGAGTTATAAATGTATCTTACTTTTTTTATTAAAGCTCTGAGCATTAAAAAAGTTTATAAATTTCAGTTTAAAAAAGTCATAAAACAAAATTACTTGACAAAATATTATCCCCGAATTTTTTTAACTAAAAATTATTTCAAAGAATATACAAGACTTTTATGCTTTTATAGTCATTTGCTAATCATAGAGAGTGAAAATTTTAAGTGTTTTGAAGAGTTTGAAAATATTTTGAAGTAAAAAAGAGCAGTGTAGTGTTTGTAAGTACGGAAAGAAAAAACAAAGTTATGAAGTGAATTTAAATTAACATTATATATTAAATTTAGTTATTGTAACACATTTGAAAATTCATTTTTTTTCTTCTTTCTATGTTAAAGATTAAACATTCAAAAGAAAAAAAAACTTCTACTATAACCTTTTTATAGTTTTAAAATTTATTCATCAAGATAAGCAACTTTCGACAATATTTCTGAAAGTCACGTTCTTCAACAAATACAATATTGAAATATTTTTATTAGCCATTATTCTTTTCATTACATTTATAATGTTAATGCATATATTTATTGTATGTGAACGATAAATAATATTTATTTACTTGTTTTTCTTCTTTTCTCAAAGAAATTATGAAAAGCAATGCTACTATTTTTGTTAAATTTGAAAAAATATTTCTAAATAATTCTCAGTTGAAAGACATATACTAATAAATGCATTTAATCAACTTTTATGGGAAATTGGAATTTAAAATGAACAATATATGTAGATAAAGGATGAATTTCTTAGGCACGTAATGTAGTTGAATATAGTTACAAATAGTATAAATGATCAGAAAAAAAATATCTGCAAAGATCTATAAAGTAGCTACAGAATATATAAAAATTATAAAAACTATTCATAAGGGATTTGAAAACTAACGATTTGGCAAATATTTTTTCTCTTATATTTACGAATATATTACATGTTATAAATATATTGCAAAAGTTATTTGAGTCATTTTAAAAATTAATAAACTTATTATTAATTTATACATTAAAGGAAATTGATTTAAAAATTTGATGTTCACTTCTTTCAATTCCATTAAGTGAACTAACTGTACTGAAACACAAATACTAACAATATTTTTGTATAACGTTTGTAAAATATTTATATATATAGAGAGAGAATAACTTTGTTTATTCAAATTTTCTTTTAAGGAGTTTATTCAGATAAACGTCATATACAGCTTCAATCACATTTTTAAAATAATAAATATTTTTGAGTGTTCTTTTTTTCCAAAGTGGCTTCATTTTAGCAACTTAGACTTTTGCAGACCCGGAAAGTCCCCAAATGTGAGAGCCATTTCATGAGGGCACTGTCTAGTGGCGGCCTTGTTACCAAATTTGTGTGGACGCTTGAATTAATTCTCTAATTTTAAACAGAATTATGCTCCATTCCTGTTAATGACCGTCAGAAAAATCACAAGCGGAATAAAAAAAATAATATTGCATTTCGTTTTCCGAAGCAGAAAAATCGGCGAGTAATTTTTCAATCTAAAAGATAGGCAAACTGACGTCAATGATCATTTTGTTTCAACCCCTTCCCCCTCTCAGCTTCAAAAAATTTTCCCCCAAAAGGGTTCCAAATATGCGTGCGTGATAAAGCCTTAAGCTACTTTAGCCAGCTATTTTTTAATATAGTAATCTAGCTGTTTGAAGACATATATACATACTGTAAAATCCACATATATGTAAATGTGCGTGGTATATGTTCCCACGTATATGTAAAATCAAAAATATGTGTTACTAATAATGTGAATATGCATATGCATGATCGGAAATATTTTCCTTTATCCTTTATAACTTACGCTTTTGAATTAAATTTCTAAAAAAAACAAAAAATAGATCTAAATGTAATTAAGTCCCGAAATGTACTTTAAATCATCATATTAAATTATCAGTACACTTCCAAAAGAACTAAACTCATTATAAAAAAAAAACTCAAGAAAAATAATAAGCAGTTCTTTCTATGCTCTCACTGAAAATAAAAGATAAGGTTAAAAAAAACTTACTGATGTTTTTGTGTTCCGTGCATAAGCAAGTGGGACAAGGGGTAGCCTTCTCATCGACCGTACAACCCTGGGGACAGTTGATAGGTTCACACTCGGAACCTGAATGGTCGGGATGATGGTGAGCCCCTAAGGAATGGAATAAAAAAATCATTAATTCTTTTTTCTTTTGAAAATTGTTGGATTGATCTCTACCATTATACAAATGGCATTAATGTAACGATGTTATACATTGCAGTTTAATAAAATATAAATGTTCCTTTTAATACTATCACGGTATAGATGTAACGTTAAGTACAATTTTTAAAGCCATTTAATCTTTTTTATTTCTACATATTTTTAAAAGAATAATTAACATTTTAGTTGCATATAAGTAAGTAAAATGCAATTTGCATTTAAAATTCGTGAAAGTACATAAATACTTCTTGTTTTTATACTTAACAAAAGTATGAAACATATATTAATAATAAAATGTGATCTTACAATAACCAAACGTTTCAAAATCTTAGTAACTTTGATCTAAAATTATTTGGAGGAAAAACAGTAAGGAAGTTTTTACTAAATAATTAATTTTTTAAAAAATAAAATCAGTATATGACATTTATTTCTACTTAAAAATAGTTTTTATACCATTAACTTTATTGCCATGTTTTGTTGTAGTACTAAGAAAAACTAATGGATAGAGAAATTAGAGTTTTTTCCCCTTCTTATTGAATACAGGTATTCCTTTCTCAAGTAAGAATACTGAAAATAATTTTAAACATCTGAGTTTATGGCTCTCTTAGGCGGTATGCAGCATCTCGTTATACCTTAAAACTTGTTGAAGTTTACATTTTGAAATTAAAAAAATTTATAACATTTCCAGAAACGTTAGGAACAAAACCTTTAATATTAAATAATAATTCTCATGATTATGCAGATGACCGTTTTTAATTTGATCACTTTTATTTAGTCGATACATAGAAGTTAAAAATGAGAAACTTTTTGGCATAGGTATTTTATTGAGCTGAATTTCACTTGTAGGTAAATTTTAAGAGAAAAGGATATGTGTGTGTGTGTATTAGTACAGTGTAAGTCAATTCTTTGAAACCATTGCTTGTGGTAATTCGAAATTTTGAATATTTAAGTGTTTTTAATAAAATTTGGGAATAAAATTTAAATTTGGGAAATTTAAATTTTTTGTAACAGTGGTATTTTTTGATGAAAGAGGAATGATTGTATTAATCTCATTCGAAAATTTTTTAATTTCCCAAGTGACATGCTCTGTATTCGGACTTCAGCATAATTTTAATAATTTTCCAAAATCAGTCGGTCGGTCTTCTAAATCTATCTTCAGTGTACGATAGTAGTAAAACGTCATATACATGGAACTTCCATTTTCATTCTACTACTTACGATGGATTATTGTTCCTCTAAATCATTATAAAGATTGAATCGAAAAACAATAGCAATTGTTTTAATTTTATAAATTTATTATAAGTACAGAATATAATGCTAATAAATACTTGATGGAGTAAAGAATAGTAGTAATCTATGTAAGATAAGTAAGTTGCGCGAAAATGTTTCTTGAATGTTACGTGCATGAGTTTTTAAAGCTTTTCTAATATTCCTTTTGTTACTTAAACATATTTTTAAGAAGTTGGCTTCACCGCATGCAGATTTTCTGAAAACAGTGAGAAATTCTGAAATTAAAATGACATAAAAATTTACAAATTATAAAATAACTAAAACTTTGACGCATAATTAGACTACTAAAACCACTTTTTGTTTTCCTATAAAACTAAAACCAGCGAAACAATTTGAAAGATATCGTTTTATTTTAAATTAACAGAACTGAGCTAAACTCAAGAAAAATAATTTTTATGAGAAGAAATAACTTTATAAAAACCAATATCAGTTGAATTATATTAATTTAAGAATGGAAAATAATGAAACAGAAAATTCGAGCAAACCGTTTGCCAACTTTTTTGTAACACTTTCTATTTCAAGCTGAAATTAAATCTGAAGATTAAAGACGAATTTAATTTCCTGATTTTAGTTAAAAGAATATAAAGCTCTTGAATATATAAATCTAACTATTTAAAAATTCTATTGAATTTAAGTATTACAAGTGCAATAAAGGGTTTTCATAAAAATGAAGAACTTTTCAAAAAAGAGAAAAACGGAATTTTATTAAAATTAAACTTCTTTATTAACTATTAATTCTTTTCTCCTGCAGATGATGAAAAAGAATTATTTAAATAAATTATTATTATTTTCATTACTTTTTAAAAGTTTTAAAAATAACATAAGAATGTATTAAAAAAATTCTACAGTTAAAAAATTTCCGGCACAACAAGCATATTCATTACTTAAAACCGATTTTAAAAAATTCAAAAATGCTATTAATGATAAGTCAAACACGGTTTTAAAACCTTATTGCCAATTTTTTTTAAAATAAATACGGTGTTTATTCTCGCATTATTTCAAAATTCGTTTTATTGATTAAAGACATAACATTTGAACTAAAACCATGGGAAAATTCGCCATTTCAATCTTTCCAAAGGAAATATTCCCATTTAATTAAATTATAAGGTCTGATTATTTTAACTCAATTTTATTTAGTATATAAATTAATTTAATATTTCATACGGATAGTTAATATTTGATGAATTGAGATCAGAAATCTAATTAAAAGATATTTTTTTTTACTTACATGTATATTGCAAAGCAGTTCCCAAGACCAACAGGATTGCTAGATAAATCTTCATGTTTGCAAATGCAGATTTGTTCTGGCCGAGTATCGTTGGTCAACCAGTATTTATTCTAATTCCAAACCACCCCTTTCAATATGACGTTGATATGACGTAGATTAAGGGGAGTGAGTATTGCATACGGAAACATCTCTAGGTCCGGTTTTTAATACAACAAAACTGTAAGGTGTTCTTCCCCACTTCGGCATTGTAAGGGTTTAAATATTGCGCAATAACTTTTTTATATGCTCCTAAAATGATAGATAAAAACAGTTGATCACAGTTCCAAATTCTCTTCTTATTACAAAATTTCCCTTTGAAAGGCAATACTTAGAATACAAATTTCGCCTTTAATTTTATTACTCAGTCTTCTATTTATGAAAAAAAGTAGCAGAAAGGCTGAGATCTTTTTCGCAGAATTTTTATTTTAAATATTATTTCTCTTTTACTTTTCTTTTTACGAAAATCAATGCTTGTCAAACATTGGAAAAGAATTTTTGTATTGTAAACTTGTCATAAGTTTTACGCTCTTTTTTTTTATGAAAAGTGTCACGCGTTTAATGTTAATGCTATTAAACTTTTTCAAGAAGCAATTAAATATTATACTATAAATTATTCTGTTCTTAGCTAATGCTACTGAAAAGCTTTTTAGAATGCAAAAAAAAAGATTTCTTAATATTTCTTTGTTACAAGAAATTTGCTTTAAATCCTTAGACATAAAGTTTATTCATACGTGAATATAAATACAACTTATATCAATCAATGCCTCATTGTATTCTATAAGAATGAGTCTGATTACAGTAAACAATGCAACATTAAATGTTTATGATGAAATTTCAATATAAAATTCTAAGACAATCATAATTTAATATCGACATTTTCTTCCGAATTTTTCAAAATAGAGTAATTTTCATAATTCATGTTAATAATCTTTTATAGACAAAAATGTATTCTTAACCTTTTATTTAAGCACTGAAATATTCAACTACTTTTGAATTTATTCTTGACAATAGTAACAATAAATTATGTTTGGAAACAAAACTTTATCCTGTCCGAACTAAATTATTTCGTATTAACTAAATAGTTCGAAATATCTAACGTGTATTATTCATGTAACTAAATAATTTAAAATATCTCATGATTATTTAAATAAAATTTATTATTCAAATAAAACTTATTATGTAAACGAATTATTTAAAATGCTATAGTTATACTGTTTTAAAATTTTAATGTTCTTTGAAGCTGTTTTGAAAATAATCCTTTGGCATTCTTAAAAATATATTTATCCAATTTTTAGACATCTGCTTAGAACTTAAGTGAAATTGAAGCTCAGAAATGATAAATTTGTACCAAATTTCCAAAATAAATTTATTTTCAAAATTAAAAATAAATTATTCTTTTACATTATGTTTCTTTGACAAACCAAAGTTTGCAAAATAAGCCAAGCATATTACAAGTTTATTTTAACTCCTTGCAAGAATAGGGAAAATTAGGAAATACTCTTTCATACTGACTATGACAGTATGACGTTCAATATTCAATTGATGAAAATAAATTTCACATGCAAATATTAACTTATACAGTTTTTATATCATAATGATTTTACTTTTTTGTGAGTGTGTTTTATGTATAGTTAACTTTAAAAAAAATTCTTCATGGTGTTTTGGAATTTTGTCTTTAAAAAGAGAACATTTTGTTTCAAAAGTGTGATCACCCCCAAAAATAAAATAATAGGGTTTCAAAACTTAGTTTTGACTTCAACGCTTATTTATGTGATTGGATATACATATAGAATTATTGATTTTCCAATTGTAACTTTCCATTTTTATTATTTTAGACTAGCTGTACATACTGTCTGATTGTACAAAAATTCCTCTTTATTTCTTTAATTCTTTTAAAATTTGCAAAAGTTTTAGAAAATATTGGCACTTGAATTTTTTTTAATTTTCAAGTTAAGGGTTCCGACTACGTTCGAACCCGTGATTTTAAAAGCTGAAATGGATTTTTATGATATTTATTCACTTAGATTAGAATACATGTAAAAAAAATGTTTTGGACATTATGAAAAAAATACAATTTTTTGGAAAAAAATTAAAGAATAACCTTTTTTTTAAATGTCTTCCTTTTGTAAAAAAAAGCTTCTATTGAATAATATTTTCCGATTCAGCTCAACCTCTCGGGTCCACCAGAAATTTTGAAATCTAAATTAAATCCTTTTTTCTATGTTATACGAAAACAGAAGGGAGAAATTTTTAAAAAAATAGCCGATTCTATTTTAAATGGTTGTAACTCTGAAAAAAATTTGAACTTTACAAAATTCTAGTTGAGCCTCTGTACAGATCGGGGGATATACAGGCAAAATATTAATACAATAGACGCATTTTTACAAAAAAAGCATTTTTGGAAAAAAAAGGTTATTCTAAGTTAATTTTTTTTCCAAAAAATTTATTTTAAAAAATTTTTTTTTTTAATGTTCTTAAAACAATTTTATACGCATTCTAATCTAAGGACACTAAAAATAAAAATTATACATTTATGCGTTTTTTAAAACGGTTCCGAATATCGGATACCAAAGGAGAATAAGCTCGAAAGTTTGTTTATATTGAATTTTTATGAAAGCTTATTGTAACCAAGCACGAAAAGGATATTACATTAATTAAAAATTCTATGCATAGAAATACTAGCCATTACTGGTCCGCTTTGCTAGATGAATGTTGTCCGAATATATTTTGTTTATATATAAATTATTGATATCTAAGTTCTAAGGTCCAAGGGTCGAGTAGTAGTGTATCGTGCTCCCACATCACGGGTCCGGGTTCTGTTCCCGGGCTGGGCAAGTTCGACTCATCCTTTCATCCCTACTGAAGTGGATCGATAAATGAGTACCAAGCTTGGGGACTTAAACACTGGGGGTCTCGTTTCAGGTTGACCACCTGATCGGGACATCTGCTCATGCACTCAGCACCCAATGGTCACTTATAGTGGGATGGGCACAGTTGGCCTTGGCCCTCATGGGCTGTTGTGCAATTGAGTTTTGAGAGCTCTAGCTTTAAGCGTTCGAATGAAATACATTTTTATAACTCTCACCTCTTGAATAAAACGGACAGGACTTGGATTTCTAAAATTGAAGAAGAGAGAGAGAGAATTACTTTTTCACTCCCGTAAACTCCTCCTACGACGAGGATTTCCGCAAAACCTATTTTTAGTGGATCTCTACTCACCAAAATAAACATGCTTGCCAAATTTCAAATCCAAATCAATTGTTCAAAAACGAAAGTTTTTTTTATCAATAAAACTCGTACTCCTTTGAAAATTGGTTTCCGGAAGACTCGTTCTTTGCAGTTTCAGTTCAAGAAAGGAAACATGGTAACAGAATTTCAAGTATGTGGGTCTAATAGTTCAAAGACAGTAACTTTTACGTATAACGCTCTTAACCTCACCCACCCTTCTTGGAGAACCATTTTCGAAAAAACCGTTCTTAGCGGAACTCTACTCTATGAAAGGAATATGCTTACCGAATTTCAAATCTGTAGGTCAAATAGTTTAAGAACGGGAATATGTATCTATTACTCTCTTTAACCCCTCTCAATGCCCCTTGAGGGTCAATTTTCTCAAAATCCCCTTAGTAGCGAATCTATACTCAATGAAAGGAACATGCCAACAACAAGTATATAGGTAAAATAGCTACGGAAATATCGTGATGAGTGAGTAGCTTTTCTCTTATATATATTATATATATATATATATATATATATATATATATATATATATATATATATATATATATATATATATATATATATTAGGTTGGGGAAAAAGAAATCCATTATTTTTGCTTGAACTTCAAAACTTTATTTAACATGCTTCGGATTGTCCAATTTGGGTCAAATATCGTACCGTTTTATTGTATAATTTGTTGCCATTTTAAAGGTAGCTGCATATTTCCCCTCTCATAGAAGTCTTGGCCTTTATTGGCGAAAAACTCTAGTAATACATTTTCACAATCTTCTCTTGATCCCAATTTCTTATCACTCTGGAAGTTTTGCAATGCGAGAAAAAGGTGGTAATCGTTTGGTGCCAGATACGGACTATATAGTGGATGCATTAAAACTTTCGAATTAAGCTCCCAGAGATCCTGGCGAGTCACTACAGACGTGTGTGGCCTGGCATTGTCTTGATGGAATACAACACCTCTTCCGTTGGCCAATTCTGGCCGTTTCTGGTCAGTCACTAGCTTCAAACGGTCCATTTGTTGACAGTAGATATCTGAATTTAGTGTTTGGCCCTACGGAAGCAACTCATAATAAATGATTTATTTCCAGTCCCACCAAATACACAGTAGAACCTTCCTGGATGTTAGTCCGGGTTTGATCACCGTTTGAGCTGCTTCACCGCGCTTTGACCACGATCGTTTTCGCACAATATTGTCGTATGTTACCCATTTCTCATCCCCAGTCACCATCCGCTTAAGAAATGGGTTGATTTCATTCCGTTTGTCCAGGGCTTCGCAGATGAAAATTCGATCCATCATGTTTTTTGGTGTTAATTGGTGTGGCACCCAAACATGGAGCTTCTTTTTGAATCCAACTTTGCTCACATGGCTTAAAACTGTTTTATGGTCAATATTTAGTTCCTGGGAGATACTAAGACTGCTAACATGCCGGCCAACTTCGGTTATTTCTGCGATTTTATCGACATTTTCGAAGACGGGCGCGGGGCAACTTTAACATCAAAAATGCTCGAACGGAATTGACGAAACCAAAATTGCACGTAACTAGCTGTTACATTATCGGCATCATAAACACCATTCTCAATTTCAGCCGCCTGGCTTGCATTTTCGCCTTTATCAAAGAAAAACTGTAAAATGTACCAAATTTTCTCTTTGTTGACTTCCATTTTTAACACCCTGTCACTCACAACTGAATGGACCAAACAAAAAACAGCAAATATTTTTTAAAGTGAAATGTTACCTTGACAACGAGCATAAATTTGAAATTGTTTGATCGATACTTCACGAGATATCGACACTACAGCCATCTACCGAAAAAAATAATGGATTTCTTTTTCCCCAACCTAATATAAAGCGGATGCACCTAATTTAAAATATATAATTACCAAAACAAGATCGATTGAACATTTCTGAAGATTCCGAATAATATTTTAATCAGCAAAAAACCAAAAAGCACAGTTGTTCCTTAGTGATAATTCGGTAATTTAAATTTTATATAAATAACAAAACATTACTCATTACATGTAAATTTACCAGGGAAAAACCACAAGCAGAATGAATATCCTTAAGTTTAAATAAATTCTGAAGCATGATGGATCATTTTAAAACATGAAGAATGTGTAACTGATTAAAGAATTGGTACGATAAAATAACATATCTTAACTTCGAAATATTTCTTTTAGTTTAAAAAAGAACACGCAATTTAAATTCAGATATACTTAACAAATTATTCTAGGTCTTCCCATTCCAATATTGCTTTGATTTTTCCCCCTGCAGTCAAGAAATTGAACTTCGAAAAAGTATAATTTCATTTATTTGTAATATTCGATTATTATTAGCCTACGATACGATTACAATAACCTAATGGGAATGTGACGGCATTATCTCTGTCAAATTGTGGGTTTGGGTCTTGATGTCCATTCAATCTGCTGAGGGTGAAATTCCTCACGTTAGGGTTGGGGAAATTTGGAACTAGAAATGTCAACACAGGTGTTGTCCTAATTATTCGAAATTATGAGATCAGTTGCCAGTAGAACTCGCGTGTGTGTTGCTTTGATTCATATTTATAAAAATTAAAATTAAAATTGTTATCGAAACAATAGTATGTCTAAAATAATATGAAACTACCGGATATTTTACTTAACTATTGATTAGTATATGTTCATGCAATAGTAAAAAGTCTGCACTAAATGTATTACGCATTGAAGAATAAATTTATAGTTATTTTTCAAGGCAAGATTTTATTCTTATTTTTTCAAGTATTTTTTACTGAATTTAAATATTTTTTAAAACTATCATTTTCAGTAAACTAAGAATATCAATTTCTCAACAATAGATAGAAAAGAAATCTAATATACAGGATGAAAAATAAAACATTTTTTTTTTGATGTGATACAGACTTTTTGCACTTTAAAGTTTCTTTGTCCATCTAATTTATACGTGTGAGTGTTCTTGAAAGAATTATCGTATTTTTTACTGAAATTTTTTTTTGTTTGTAATATAAAACTAGGTTTATTTACCAAACCAGGCCCTTTATGTTGTTAAATAATTTTCAGCATTTCTTTATTGTATTGAAAATGCTTTTTCTTATCTTCGTTCACTTTTCTGTGATTTTGTTTTTAATTTAAGTCTAATACTCTATTGTATTTTCTTCTAATAACAAATTATCTTTTTTCACAAGTGTCATAATTTGTTTTTAGATAATAACTGATAATTTTCAGGCAATACAGCTACAAACTCTTACTATTATTTGTGTTAAATTAATTATTAATATGTATTTCATTTCTTCTAAGTAATAACCAATTAATCTTACATTTCGATTACGTTTTCATTGTTTTCTGATTTATATTTAATTTTACAAAAAATCTACTGGCGATGGTATTCATTTAATTATGCAGATAGCATATTGCATTATTTTCTGAATTCTTTATCTATGTATACAAATGAGAAAAGTGACTCACTCATCCCTATATAACTATTAGATCTATAGACCTGAAATTCCATAGGCTTGTTCCTTTCATGAAGTATGAGATCCGCTAAGAATGCATTTTTCAAAAATCAATCCCAGGCAGGTGTGAGACGTGATATATAAATTTGCCTGTTTTTGAACCATTACACCAAGCGAAACAAATTTGGGAGACATGTTCCTTTCATGAAGATGAGATCCACTACAAAAAGAATTAATTAAAGATAGACCCCCCATTAGTGTTGCAAACATGTTTATTTTGTTGAGTAGAGAAGCACTAAGAATGGGTTTTGCAAAAATCCATTTTGTGTGTTGCGGGAGCGAAAAAGATAATTCTACTTCAATTTTTGAAATTCAAGTCCAACACTATTAAAATCAAGAGGTGAGGGAGTGACGGGCTCACGCGTCTTTTATTTAACATAACCTCTGGGTTCTTTGGGGGCCAAGATTAATGGCAACTCTTTTCCAACCAAAACCCAAGAAGCGAAACGTGAAGAGGAAATGCAAATAGGATAGCTTTTAAATAAAAGAAGTTTCAGTAAGTCGGATGGCAATTTGGGGAATGTTATGTGCGAGATTGATACAAGCGTGAATCGACAGCCAGTTGAAGTTACCTTGAAGATTAAGCCATTAGGTCAAGGTGCATACCATTGCACGCGCACCCAGAAGTCTCTTCATAGTATTGAAGCTACGATCGAATTAAGGTAGGATTGACTACTTGATATTAGGACTTGTAATATTATTAGAAGGGAGATTAGGTGGGTTAGATATTGATAGTGGTCCAAGTTACGCGATTCGGTATAACTATTATTGTGTGTTTGTTCGTCGTAGATTCTCTCTTAACTATAATCTTCTAAATAGTTAGACGCTTAAGTTACATTCTTAATAAAGTCATATTAAGAATTTAAAAATGTCTATTCCTTTTGTAAACCCTACACCTCTAGCTCACGCGGATAATCAAAGAAACGGTCACCTAAGGGGGTGGTTTCACAAGGGTTATAAGAATGTGTTTCAATACAATCGAACGGTTAAGGCTGGAACAAAGATATTAATAATATATATATATATATAAATATAAATGTAATACTTCCAATAATCTGTAATAGCTCTTGAATTATTAACGTCTAGTCCTTCAGGACAATCATGTAATTATTTTAATTGGTTACCACCTACCGAGGACTTTAGAAACTATCTCCATCCACCTCCTAAAATCACGTGACGTCCTGTTGCCCATAAATACCGAGGTCTGGAAATCGCGTGCTCTCTTCTCTTCTGCTCTCGCCTCTCTGCAATCATGTAACCAGACGGCTGCTGCACGTTGTGCGTTGTCTTTGTTATGTGTAATGCCGTCCTGCTTTATGTTTATGTGTTTTCAAGATGTGAATAAAGTGAACTAATGTTCCAAACTGCCTCATTAATAGTATTGAATACGTAATATCAACCAACATAGAAAATGTATCTAATATACAGTAATTCACTCGCCATTGGCCAAGCCCTACCTTTGGTTTGCCATGTTAAAATCTACCACTCGCCACGACAAAATACGGCATAGTATGCACCACTATAAGTTTCCTATATATATATATATATATATATATATATATATATATATATATATATATATATATATATATATATATATATATATTATACAACATCATGAAATACCCAGCGAAGCGTCAGGTTAACTGCATTTTGGTTTTGGTTTAATATAGCATGTTATGGTCTCCTCGTGACGTCCATTAGTGTGGGGAAGACAGAAGGAAGATTAACCACATTCAAAATAACTTCATTTTATTCTCAGTTAAGAACAGCAAATTCTATTAACCAAGCCGTCTAGGGCAGCGATGCACGTTAAATCTATCGAGAGCTGATACGCCCTCCCGTTGTTGTGGTGTGGTAGTTAGGAGAGGAGGGTGCCAGCTCAGGTGTCGTCCATGTCACTTGACCATGGTTCAAAATTACGTGGTCCGTCGCCAAAAGCCCTCGTGTAGCTGAACAGTGCGAAGTTAATATTCACTCACTCACTCTATTAACCAAGTTAAGAGATGCACCCCAAATACCAAATATGGAAAGCAATAACGAGGTAGACGAGATACGAGAAGACTAAATAAAAATATACACGTCTAGGCAATATCTTCTAATTCTTAGCGACCTAATTTAATTCGATTCCAAATTGATAAATCACCAACTTTAATATTACATAATCAGCTACGAAGTATCCACACCTCACTTCATGTTTAATCAATCACTGCTAGTCGTTAGCAGTCTAACCTCTCTCTCCTTCTAACCTGAAAGTATAATCTTTATATACAAGTCTTAATTTGCATACTCACATCTTCTTCTTCGGGGAGAGAAAAGCTTTTTAATATAATAAAATTTTTAAAGACTCAATATATTTCCCAAGAGGATTTGTATTTAAAGAAAGATGGATAACTCTGTCACAAATACACAGATTTCTTTTATGAGGAAGGGGTTATATTTTTAAAAGCCCGAAGACGAAAGCGCCTAGCCATAATCTTTATTCTAAAAATTAAAAATATATGAGACTATATAACAATTTAAATAAATATGAAAATCTTAATTCCGCAATAGCAAATTTGAGCTTTATTAATAAAATAAAATATGTGATATTTTTAATGTTTTTATCGACTATCAAGGAGACGTGGAATACTGATACACCGTTGAAGTAAATTATAATCATAAATCAAAGCTATTCTAGTATGCAAAGGCTATTTTTGTTTTTGTAAATATAACTGACAAGCATATAGTATTACTAGTTTCCTGGATTGAAGAACTAATAAAAAATGTTGATAACTGTGCTGTTACCTTAGGAGTGAAATTTCACACCTTTTAGGAAAATAATCATTGAAATTGTTTCTGTTGAAAACCGCATGTTTACAGAAATAATAAACACAGTGACAGCACTTATCAATTGAATCTTATGATATGGCAGATCTTAAGTTCTACGAAAGAATCAAAAAGAAATTTCCTTGTCTGTAAATTTGAGGACTGCAATCAGCCGCAAGATCTTTTACTCTCTCTAAGAAAGTCAGTTGCTGGAGGGTAAATCTACTGATGTTTTCAAATGAAGGTCATATCTCTCTTTGTATTTTTATGATTATATATGGAGTATAGTTGAAAACCTTGATCTTTAGAAGGCAATTGCGTCATGATTTACCTTTCAAAAATAACAACCTAACGTAACTAAGAGTTAAAAAACTCATTAAGCGATTACCTGATGTGTTCATCTCCATCCGGAGAATCAAAAATTATTCATCAATTTTTTAATAATTACAAGAAAAGGAAGATTTAAATTTCGTGGTGAAAACATTTTAAAGTAATTTGAAAGTTAAAAAGTCGTCTGAGAAATCTGAGGAAATTTCATTTAAAGGATTTTCTGTTTGCATAAATAGAAAATGTTTTGATGTTGGACTAGTTATTTAAGAAACATAAGATAAATCTAAGTATTTTATCTATTCTATAAAGGAAAATATATAACAAACTAATATATATATATACAAATTTAAATAAGCCTAATACAACAAGGCAATAAAAGGAATTATAACAACAGTATAGATAAAAAATAAGGCAACCTCACTACTAGTCATAGGAAGCAAGATTGTAGGGAACACACACACACACAATTGTAAAACCATTGAACCTTCCCTATATTTGTTTATAATACCGAGATGCAAGGAGAGAAATAATATATCTCTCTCTCTCTATATATATATATATTGTGATATCTATATACACACGGTTAAACCCCACTGACATATAAATTCAAAAGCTGTCCTAAGTCAGCATTGTTTGTAATACTATAGCACTCATCTTTTTAAATTTCTAAAATCTCTACGTTTTCTATAATTAGGAATGAGAGGGTAACACTTTTGTTTTTCTTAATAGATATACTCGTGTTTTTCTTTTCATTAAAGAAGAATCTATATCACAAATATTAATTTTATGACAACTTAATGGTTGTCTAATTTAACTAATATCAATAATTATTTCAATGTAATTTGAAACACATTCAAAAAATGCTCTATAACTCAAGCGCACTTTACTGCTACAAACGAAATAATATTAATTTGTTTGTATTTGCTTAAATATTACAAAAATATTTTGTTAATTAATATAATTTCATTTATTTCCTTAAGAACTTTTTCGTAGTATGCACTTTCTTGTAATGCAATGAAGTTTTCCATAAATGGTAACTTTTTATTTAAAAGTAGAGTAGCGTTATTAATCACTTCTAAAAAATTAAGAATTTTTTTAATGTATCACGGAAGATAAGTTTCCTGTACTTATCTCATTATCATGCAATGTTAGTACACGGAACTCATATTAGGAAAATGGGATGACTACGAAAGAAAATTGTTGACATCGGGTAAAAAGTCAGAGCAAGAAAATTCGCGTATCTGTGAGTAAAGTAATTGGGTTAGGTTAAACAAGTTAAATATTTGTGCTAATGGTTGAGAATATTTCTTTAGTGTGTTTGTCTGGTCTGTTTGGTTGGCTACCCACACGTGTATTATAGATTGTTTGGGCTGCTGAAAGGCTTTTTTTTTTTTTTGTCTAAAGAGATCGTAGTAATTTAACCCGGGAAAAGTCGCCCACTCAATACTAACGTTAGTGGTGGTGTGGGGAGACTGAGTCACCCCAATCTTTTTTTATAATTAATTTTATTGAACATGATAAAAATCGTAATTCCAGAGAATAATTTTACTCAAGAGAAAGTATACGTACCTACTTTTAAGGACTTTTTCAATTTTTCTTTGAAAATGTGAGAAAAAATTCAATCAAACTGAAGCAAAATGTTTTAAATGTGCGTGACTTTAATAAGGGACACAAATCACAGACACTTTTCACTAACATTACATGAATGTTGTTTTCAGGCAAATCTGTCATATTTTGTTCAAGTTATTGTAGTTTTATTGTACTTTGATGATCTACAAGTATCATGCTGAAATTTTTCTTGCTTGTTTTTTTTTTCCCGGCAGGTTTTTTTTAGCTAGCATTTGAAAATTTTCCTTTCAACTTAAGGTATCCGACTAAGTTCGGAACCGTGATTTTAAAAAAGCGCATACATGGATAACTTTCATGATATTTAGTGTCACTTAGATAAGAATACATGTATAAAATTGTTTTAAGGACATTTTGACAAAAAAAATTATTTAAATATAATATTTCGGCAAAAAATTAACTTAGAATAATTTTTTTCCAAATGTTCTCCTTTTGTGAAAAATGATTCTGTTATAATAATATTTTGCCTGTATATAGCTCAGACCTCTGTACAGAGGCTCAATTAGAATTTTTGAAATAAATAACTTAGAAGTGGGTTTATACATATTTTACGACAACAGAGGGGAGCAATTTTAAGAAAAAAACGCCAATAATTATTTAAATTGGTGGTAACTGAAAATAATGTGAATTTTTCAAAAATTCTAGTTGAGCCTCTGTAGAGAGGTCTGAGCTATATACAGGCAAAATATTATTATAATAGAAGCATTTTTCACAAAAGAAGAACATTGTGAAAAAAGATTATTCTAAGTTAATTTTTTGCCTAAATATTGTATTTAAATAATTTTTTTTTGTCAAAATGTCCTTAAAACAATTTTATATATGTATTCTAATCTAAGTGACACTAAATATCATGACAATTATCCATTTATACACTTTTTTAAAATCACGGTTTTGAACGTAGTCGGATACCTTAAACGTTTCATGTTTCTCACTTTTCTCAATTTTGCTTTAGCGATCATAATTAATATCCATTATTTCATTAGTTTTTTCTCTGTTTGATTGGTTTCAACTTCATCCAAAGGAGATCGCAGATGCCCAGATCTTTTTTTTAATATTCTGTACATTTACATTTATAAATCATAATGTGTCGTAAAACACAGCAATCAAAGCCACTAAATCGTTCACAGGGGAAAATGTCTCTTGTTTATAGAAAATATTTTGGAATAAAAGCGGTCTTGTGGGGCACTCAGTCACTCCCAAGAATCCTTAAGATTGTAGGAAAACGTTTGCCACTCCCAAAAGAGAGAGATATGACAAACACATTTTAGTTCCCACGAAGACTATTTTAAAGGAAGATACTGATAAGGTCATTGGAAACAAATAATCACTTTTCCCAAAATTAATGATTTCGTGAGCTGAAGGGGGAGGGGGTGATTCTATGCCTCACACGACAGCTCCCGGTTTATCAATTTTTGAACGTTAGCATCAATTACTAAGAATCATGGACTTCAAAAGTACACTTGCCTCCGAAAGTCTGCGTACAGGCGATCATCTTTCATATTCACGCAAAGATCGCTAATTATATGAAGTCTTTCTGAATCAATACTATTTTTATTTGATTCCTCTAACGTCGTAAATTCAAATAGTATAAACAACAATCACCTGTGATTATTACATAAAATAATACAAATATTTATAACTTGAGACTGACACAAATCGTGTGTATCAAAAGTCTGTGTACACTGGAAAAAACCTTTACGAAAATGGATTGTAGCTAAAAGTTAATGCTTTTTAAGCTATTCCGTTCTTTCTATGACTCTCTCAACATATTTGGCAGGGATTTAACTAGCTTAGTTGTTTCATCTGTGGATATTTTGTTCCATTCTTCTACTATGACAGATTTGAGCAATTACTTGGATGTTATTACGTTCTTCCTGATTATTCACTCGAGTAAATCCCACAAATGCTGTATTGTGCTTACGGAATTGGTTTGGGACATGCCAGAACCACCATGGCTCCACAATGACTTTGTGGCCGCGGTAGCCGAGTGGTATAAGTATCTGATCGTGGCTTGTCTTGTCACGAGTTCGAGCCCAGTGCCACTAAAGACCCGCCGTGTAGGGCAGCGATGCACGTTAAATCTATCGAGAGCTGAAACGTCCTCCCGTTGGTGTGGTGGGGTAGTTAGGAGAGGGAGTGCCAGCTCAGGTATCGTCCACGTTACTTGACCATGGTTCAAAATTACGTGGTCCGTCGTCAAAATCCCTCGAGTAGCTGAACAGTGCGACGTAAATATTCAATCAATCCATAATGACTTCATAATATGAGCCATTTGCTTAGTACATTTGTGCCGCTGAAATCAAAAGTCATCATTCGCCGCAAGTTTCTGGGCATATGCCCTTATATTTTACTTCAATAAGTTCAAATAATCAATTTTGTAGATTGTTGATTCAATAAATTCCAGATTACCAGCCGAAAGGCTTCCAATGCACCCCAAACATTATGCCTCCTCCTTCATATTTGATGGTCGAAAAAGGATTCTTATTCTTAATATCTATCCAGGAATTTTTGCAGGCATATTTTTGTTCTTTTTGATGCCAAATTACAAAAATTACTTTCAATTGAATATATTACATTTTTCCAATAATTATGAGTCATATTTAGATGATTTTTGGCGAAGGTCATTCTCTTAGCTCTGCTCACTCGAGAGATGAATGGTTTCTTGAGTACAACTCGGCCATGATAGTCATTCTTTTCATTCTCTTCGAATTATGGTTAAAGTCACGCTTTTTTGCAATATCTCAGAAATACTTTTAGCTATTTGTGAAGCTTATAGTTTTGGATTTTTTTATAGAGCGTATTATAAAACAAGTTTCTCGAGGTGATACTGCATGATGGGTGGCTGGATCTTGGCTTGAGCGTTAAAATTTTAGTTGATTTGTAGTTTATGAGCACTTTTTGAATCAATGAACGTCTCCTATTAACAGTTTCAACAATTGCTTTAAAAATTTCTTCTTCTGAAGATCTATGATGATTTTTCTTTTAATAATATATCGATTTATTCTATTGTCTGCCATGGTACCACAAAAGTTTTCAAATCTCAAATTCTAAATAAATCGTAAAAGAAGTTTATAGTTACTTAAAAACACGATTTAGTGCAATTGTTTTACAATAAAAGGTCTTTAAAAGCTCTATTTTGTAAGTGTACGCAGTCTTTCGGAACGGTTGGTTGGTGATTATTTGTTGGTCATTCTTGTTTTTTCTTGCTAAGGTGAATTTTGTTGCTTTTGTATTGTGACATCTCTCGCGTTCTTCTTCTAACATAACTCCTAAGTTCTTTGACGGCCACGATTAATGGCAAAACTTTTCCAACCCAATACCAAGAAGAGAAACGGATCGAATATGCAAATGAGATATACTTTAAAAGGATAGAAGGTTTGGTGAGATATCACGGCGAGCCTAGAGATAACTTAGTGCGGAATTGTTTGGAATAAAGGTTAGACGTCCTACAGCTTTGGAAGAAGGATACGCTCATTGCCTTAAAATGTAATAAGGATTAAGAAAGCATGAGTCTTCTCACCTACTATTAACATAATAGGAATTTCTTCAACCTAGGAAGGAAGGTGACTCTATAAAAGGTAATATTTTGTATAGGAAGTTAGATTAGACAGTTAAATAAATATAATTAAGATAAGTGATCTAGTTGCGCGATCTGACTTGAATATAAGGTTTAATTGGGTGTTAACTCTCACTTTAAGAAAGTTGTTATTTAGAATTAAGTAATTTAAGTTATTCTTAATAAAAGTTGTGTTAAGAATTACATAATGTCTCATCATTTAGATAATCCCACACCTCTAGCTTACGCGAATCACCCCAGACATAGTTATCACAGGATGGCTATGTCTCAGTATGAATAAGAAAATTGTGAAGAATTACTGACTAGTATTTTGATTTTCTAAAGCGAGATTTTAATAGTAATTATAGCATACACACGTAAGATGATTGCATGTACGCAGACTTTCGGAGGCAAGTAGTATATATCTGTAGTCTGAGTGGGTAATAATTAGTTCATTTGCTAAAAGAAAACGGAGAGTAATTTTTTTAAAGAAAATTTTAAAGATAAAGGAGAATTTTTAATGTATCATAAATCAATAGAGAATTTCTAAAATATTTTAAACTTTTTATTGCTTTTTAAAATTACAATTTTTTAAATTTTTTATTTTATTTTTTATTATCAGGATATTTACTCTAAAATATTTAACCCATGTTAGTATAAGAAAATTTAAAACTTCTTATTTAATGTCAATTGATTTTAGGTCCGTCCGAAAAATAACGTTTACACGTAAAAGAAAAAAAGAACATTTAATAATTTAATAACTTCGGTATCCACTTTAACTTGTTCTATTAAACTCTTTTTGTTATTCTTAAATTAATATTCCTTTTTCTCACGAACGTGCCATATAAGTCTCTTCGTGAAAAATAACAAAGAAAAAAAGAAAAACTTGTTTTTTTTACTATTATGATAATTTTTAAAACAAATTACCATTTTATTACTAACGTTTTAAGCATTAAAACTTTTTTATATACCGCGTGAGTTGATTTCTGAACATTGTTGAATTAAGTAGCACAATTTTCCAGATAACTTTTTCGTTGATTCCCACTTACAAGAAGAATTCTTGTTAGAAAAAATGAAACAAGTGCCCATTTGAAAAATAGTCAAGTAAAACTTCTCATTTTAGGCATTTATAGCTGCTTAAGAATCCTAACCTGAATACTGACTTAGAAAAATACATTGAAAGTCCCATTGTAGCCATTTAATTGCTTTTGTTTAAACAATTTTTATTAAAAAATTCTACAATTTTTGTCCACTTAAGTATCTTAAAGTTCTCATTTCTTTTCATTGAAAAAAAAATTTTTTTTGATTAAATGTTATTATCATAACACTTTTTTTTCATTTACCGAATTAATAAAATTAAAATTGAATCAAATACGCAATTTTCAAAGCTGTGCAAAAGTAAAAGCAGTAAAAAAATTTACAAAACTAGCATTATCTTTAAAGGAGGGTACCTAAAATATTTTAAAACCCTGATTTTTTTTCTAGTGAATTACATACATACACATATTAAGAAACCCTTCTATCTTCAAAAAAGAAACATAAATTACATTCAAATTTTTAAATTTATTGTTCTCAAAATACGTAAAATATGTATTTACTTTGGTAAAAGTGTACAAAAAATTAATTGAAATTGTATTCCAATTTGAAACTTTATAAATTTGGTCTCAGATTTCTTCCGATATCAAATAAAGACAATTAAAAGAAATAATCACATTAAATAAATTTTCAATGTTTATTATCAATAAAGAAAATAAGATATAAAGTATAGGAAAATCCTTTCCTTATAATACAATATATTTTTTGACTTTCACAACTTTTTAAATAAGTTGTACGTAACTAATTCCGTACAACTGGCATAGCAAAGCAAAGATAAGAGTTAAACTGACGAGTATTTGAAGTAAAATAATTTTCTTTTTTCATTTCTTGTTGAGTTTATTAATTATTCTTTAGAGCATTGTGTCTTTAACTTATTCTCAAACTAAAATTATAAATTTTACATAATTGTTGAAGGAATTTTCTGAATATTATCTTTCTTAATATATTGGAAACGGAACTAATCCATTCCAGAATCATTTCTGAAAAAGTCCGAAGAGTTAAAAAAAAGTAATTCGAGTGAAAATATAAAATTTTTCCTTTTATAGAGTAGAAACTGCATTAATCCGTTCCTTTGCCTTACTGGTTGAATTTTAAAAATGGTTTTAATAGTAAGTACACTTAGATTATAAAAAAGTTTCAATAAACAGTTATTTAATAAAATGTACACACACACACTAATGAAATTAATGAAAGTCCTTTGCAGTAAAATAATTTAGAGTACTAAAATCGATAATTTAAAGTTTTTATAAATCATATGAATTACAAAATGAATATTTTGTTTTATATTATAAAAAATAAAACTCAAAAAACATCATTGATATTTTGTGGAATTATGTAACTGAATTAGTACGTCTTGAGTAGGAAAATTGATGAATAAAAAAAAAATTTAAATAAGAACATGTCAGTATGTGTAACACTGTGTATGTGTAACACTGTAAGTTCTAAAGAAATACGGTGGTTTATCCTTAAAAACAGTGTTAAACTGTGGGGCACACCACCTAGGGGGGTGTGATAACCCTACGAGGGGGTGGGGGCAAGCTTATCAAAAAGTCAAAAATAAAAGATTTTTACAAAATTATTAATTTACTGAAAGGAAGCAAATTAAAATATATTCTGGCATAGTAAAAACACACGTTTCAATTTCATTGTAATTTGTTCCAATTTAAAATTTAAAAAGAAATAACGTGAAATTTTTCTTATTACTTAAAATATCTATTACTTTAAATAATTTAATATTTATCTTGATAATTTGTTGGTTTATAATAAAGGTCGTATTGTAGCTTTATAGTCTAAGTACATTAATATTGCTTTCAATGCATTGTTATTGTATGGGGAAGGGGGAGAGCGATGAAAATTATGATTGAAAATTGGGTTACAAGTACTGAAAGTTTGAGAAGAAATGCCTTAAAAAGTTACTTGTATTTGCGTATTGCTTCAGTTTTATAATAGTTTCATTATTAAATTGAAATCTTTATTTTAGTTTTTGAAATACTCATTGTCTTAAAATTTCTTACCGTTGTGATTAATTTCACAACGGTGTCTAATATATATTTCCTTTCGCAAATTATTTCTTTTTAAACTAATTGTGCTATAATTGTTATTAATTGTAACTATTGCATCATTTAACTTCTCAACTAGCCTTACGATTAACATAAGAAAAATCGGTGAAAAAAAATTTAAGCATAGGGCAATTTTATTCAAACATTTTGCAGGCATGTGAGTACTTTGTGATTATACCATTTTAGGAAATAGAATTAAATTTTGAATGTAGGTATTTCTACGCCTACGCATTATGTGAAAAGCAACTATTCAGTAATAATATTAAAGTTAGAGTTATGACAGGTATTATTCGGGTTCTCTCTACTAATCCTCTTCGAGAAAATATACTTTAACTGTGGTTTTAATTTACAAAACTCTTTCCTTCGAGATGACTTGATTTTATGCAAATGTAAGTAATTTTTAAGTGCCTGTCGTTGAGTATGGGAGGTTAATGGTTAATCGTTGATCGTTAAGCCTGAAATCCAAGTATTAGAAAAGGTGAACAGCGGCTGGGTGGTTGCGCGTCTTGAGATTAATAGTCGACGTAGAATCCACCAGGAATTGTGGAAGTAAACAACCTTGGAGCTGACCGAGCTATCGGGCTTCGAGAAGGATCATAACAAGGATTTTTCGAATCCAGATAAGTAAATTTCAATAATCTAGTATATCCGATTCAGGGTTAGGATTTCAGATTGCTCCCAGAGTTAAGCTGTAAAATTGTATATTTCATAAAGTGCTAAAGATAGAATAAAAGTAGCTATTTTTATGATTATGTCTGCTTCTTTGTCGAACACTCTCACACTCGCAACCTTCGGGCCGAGACAGAGTTACAAAGATAAATTTTTGAAAATTTACATTGATTTTTAGTTGAAACGTGATCTTCATAGTGGAAAATCACTAGTACGGTGTTCTTCAAACTTTGTCGACTCACGGAACGCTTGAAATTGTAAGATGTCTCTGATAACCATAAAAAATGTTCCTTAGAAGAATATATCATAAAATATTATTTAAAAGAGATGTCAACATATTATATGTACTTAAGAAAAGACAGTTAAAAATACTGTATTTTTTATTCAAAGTTTTTAGAATGACATTAATGTAATTCACTCATTAATTCGTGCTCAAGATGTCGTCTACCATTGCATTTTATTTAATAACTGGGCCATATTTAACGTGCTTGAATTTCTTCCACAAACTTCGACGATTGTGTACATTGAAGCCATCTGCAGTTGCATTTTATATTCTGCAAAAATTTGCTTCTATATTTTGTTTTTGTTGCCACATACTTTGAGGAATATATATATATATATATATATATATATATATATATATAATATTTAACTAACTTAAATATATCACTCATAATGACATTAAAATGTTTATAACTATATGAGAGAAATTTCTGTGTATTCTGAAAATTTATAGTTTAAAATGTAGGAAATGTTCTTGCTTAAATTTAGACTTAACGTCGAATCCGTTGATAGGACGATAAGTTGTTCCCAAGGACGTCTTAAGACATGGGCCAACTGTACCCGGGTACAGAGCCTTGGTCTCAGTAGGAGCTTCGTCTCGTTCTCAACTGAGCCTTAATAAGATCATGATTTGAATAACTTTAACGGTCAAATGTTATTTCCAATTGTATTCTACAAAAAACTGAGAATTTCGGGCTATATGTCAACTGGCAACAGTGGCAAGATTGCATTATTAAGTGATGATGGTAGTTCATGCATAGGCCTAGATCTACCACCATACACCATTATTACTTATTAAGTCAAAGAACGATAGTCGATCGAGCCGATTTGTGCGAGTGTAAGTAATACACATTTGTTTGTTTTGTGTTACTGTTTGTACGAGTATTTGATAACGTACATTATGTACTATCTACTTTTAAGGGTCATATGGCCTACTTTTACTTGGCTTAGGGCCTCAACAAGTCTTAAGACGTTCCAAGTTGTTCCTTGTCCTTCACTGGCAAGCCTTCTGATTAATCCATGCATTCTTGAAGCACGTGACTTTTAGGAAATTTAAAATTTTATTTTATTTATAAGATACTTATTTATGCTTATTAATACAAATAAACTACCTATAATAATTCGATCTTTTATAAAAATTTAAATTTTAACTAAAATGTTGGGGCTCTGTTTAAGCAAATAGTGATCATATCCCTGTCAAAGTTTCTGGGAACCTTAGGGCTTTGTGGAACTCAGGTTGATGATCTCTGTACTAGTAAATTAGAAAGGTACGAGTAGCACGAAAAACTACGTAGCTAGCTGTACACTAAAGGCCTTATCACACTCGCATGTCTCGAAACAACTCGAGTCTATTTCGTATAGCCGTTTCAAGCAGCTATGAGAGAGAAGGGTTGCTGTAAGAAAAACGATATGCTCTTACGACAGCCGCACCCTATGTTCACATTGAAAAATTACTCTCAATTTTTCTGCTTTGGAAAACGAATTTCCAATATTATTTCTTTTATTTTGCTCGTGCTTTTGTTGACGGTCGTAAACAGACATGGAGCGCCATTCTGTTTAAAATATTTTTCACCATTAAAATAGTATACGCCTTTTCTGATGCGTTTGACGAAGCCGAAGCTGGCATCTTTACCGAAGAACCTCATTGGCTGGAATTTTGATCGATTTTAATTTCGAGTATTTCTTTCAGCTCTCTGGGAAGAAGTTGTTCGAAGCCGTTGCTATGGAAACTGGGTAAAAAATCGTTCAAAAGGGTTGTTGAAAGAAAAATTGCTCCATATACGTACACGTGGGATAAGGCCTTAAGAAAAATAGAAACATATGATTTAACTATTAAATGAAATAATTTGGTTTTCTTTTTTATTCAATTTCAGAATTATTTTTAAATCAAATAGTTCTTGAAAAATGAAACCTTTAAAAAAAGCAATTATCGCACTCATTATAGAAAATGTGTCTTTAATTTTCCATATTCAATAATTTAGTTCTCATTCTTTTACATAGCCCTTTAACACCTAACATGTACGATCGTGTTGGAGCACTCAACGTTCCAGAGGGTTAGCAAAAGTTTTTATTAATTCTTTTTACCAGTGTACACACATAGGGGTCAGTATAATGTTAGTAATCAGAAGAATGTACTACTTTAAGATAAAAATATTTCGGTATTAAGGGATAAGAAAATATCTAATCCACACAGACCCGTACAATCGCGTGATCTGGGTCTTATATGGGAATAGAAGTTATATTATTTGATTAACAAAACTTTTTACCTGTTTCAATGCGAAAGCTTTACGCTCTACTTTTGTAACAGTCTATGGATTTATTTTCACGTAAAAGCCCATGACAGTTTGTGATTTCAGCAAAAAAACTGTCCTTTTTAATTTCGACACCTAAGAAACGTGTTCTGAAACCTAACTACTCTCTTTATACTTGATGAAATATGATAGCTTCTTTACTATTACCCACTTGATTGTAGACTCGTTGCTTAATTTTGACACACGAGAAGGTCAAGTAAATTTCGAAGAAGCAATATTTCAGTTTTAATTTTATTTATTTATTTAAAAGGAATGAAAAGGATAAAATACTGTTTAAAAACGGTATGAACTGCAAACTTATCCGATGGATATAAATACTTACTTTTTTTTACTTGGTCATAATTGCTATTGGAATATAAATTATTCAATTTTTTCCTTTTTACGAAGCATAACGAAATTTACATTACTATAAAAATCACTAATTTTTATTTATTTTTTGTAAATTTTTGTGCTGTTTCAAAAGGAGTATGTATCTATGTTTAAGTTTGCTTAAGAATTAGCATCAAATATAATCTTATTCAATTTTTAAATATTATTAAGTGAAGAAAACTTATCAACCTTAAACTGTTAAATATTTCTTACAATATGGAAAATCTAATTTTTAAATGATATTTTTAAGGAGCACTACTGTGGTAAACTATATAAGTTGTACACTACTAAATTTAAAATAAGTATAATAAAAGTATGCTTAAATTTTCAAAACTTCACGTTGATTATAGATTTTTAATTGGATTTGAAATTGAAATGAAAGGAATATTTAAAAATCACACACTAGACGTTTGGGATTTTTATTTATTTTTTCAATTAGAATTAAAAACCTATTTCTCTAAAGTATTTCATTTCTCTAAATTCTCATTAGTGAAAACGAAACTAAAAAATAGCAGAGCATGTTTTCATTCAATATGTAAGAATTAATCGGTAAAAAGAAGACATTTTATTTAACTTTTCAATTGTAAAGTTTTTGTAATGAAATGTAAAGTTTTCCTCTTAGTTCGTGATTTTTCTAATTATTAATTAAAATTTGGTAAGAACAAATCATTTGCAGTTTACGATTAATATTAATCAATAATTTTATACTTTAGCTAAATAACTAAATAACAACTCTCTTGAATGAGATAAAAACAAGTAGATGGAATTACCAGTAACACATTTTTGTTTTGAAAGACTATAATGTATTGTAAAAGTTGAGTGTTATAGTTAAATAATAAGGATTTTTTGTACAGAAATATTAAAGCTCTTTTCTATGGCATAATCTAACATTATTATTATTTTTATCTTACTTATTAATAATAGATAAACTTTTTTAATGAATTGATTTACATTATAATTAATATGATAAAATCTCTGATAAAACAAATTTCAGTGAATGGTTTCTATCCTGTATTATACAGTTGTCTGAACTTTTAAATAAAAGACTGAAAAAAGACCAACAGTGTTACAATTTCACTGAATTACAAAAGAAACTTTCCCGAATTGAATATCACGTTTTCATTTAGCAGTGTAATCTAGTTTTTTCAGATTTTAGAAAGCGTTCTAACAGTTAAACTTTCATTTTTGTGTCCAAAAAAAGGAATCAAAATCTATTGAAGCATTTGTTATCTTTTAGTCGTTACGCTTTCATGATGAAACACACTTGGCGTTCGTGAAAAGAAACTAAATATTTGGATAGTAATTTGCAGTTCCTCAACTGGTTTGAGGGCTTCTTTGACCTTGGCTCTGGTGGAGTTCTGGTGATAAGGGTCGGTAAATGCATGGTTTTCAATCTGGATTTCCCTGTTTACTGACAATAGGAAGATTGACAGGCAGACAATAAAAAAACACTAAAAAAAGAAAGAAAGAAAATGGTGTTTCAACAATTCTCTTACGAACCGGACGCAGAAAATTTCTGCTTCAACAGAGATTGAATTTTGTTGCTGAAGCGTGGGTAGTTCTTCAGAAGTCAACTTCCAGCACATTGTTATTGATTGACCTTCTCTTGAATGAAAGTGCATAAGAGGTTTAAAAACAATATGAGTTAAAATATCATCAACAAAGTTAATTTAAAGGTTTCGTTTTAGCTCTTAGATTTTCTAAGAAAACTAACCTCAACCTCAGGTTTGGTTTCACGTTTAAGTTCTGGGATGGAGGAGCATGTCAGAATCCTGTTGTTATAGACAGACACGTTTTGTGTCATCCGAAATAATATTAAATTGTCTTTTTTGAGATAAAGGTTTTCTTCATTTTCATAATTCGAGGGCTTAACAAGTGTAAAAATGTCGAACTATGTTCAGAACTGAGACTTTGAAAACGCGTATAAATGAATATCTTTTTTTGATATTTAATGTGATCTGTATTAGAATATACATATAAAGTTGATTTAAGAATATTATTACGGTAAAAAAATATTTGAATGCAATATTACTGCTAGAAACGAAGAAAAAAAATGACATATTTTCAAACTGTTCTCTTTTAATGAAAAAGGCTTCTTTAATAATAATATTTTGCCTTTACAGTCGACTCTTGATTATTCGTAGTTGGAGGGGTCGTAAAAAAATTTCGTTTTTAGGTTCGAATTTAAAAAAATGGCAAAAAACTTCAAAATACACAAAAGAAATTTTTACAAAAACATTTAAATTTTTTAAAATATTAAAAAAACAGTAATTGTTTTTATATATATATATATATATATATATATATATATATATATATATATATATATATATATATATATATATATATATATATAATTATTTTAAAGTATTTTTAAAAAGTACATATTACACAGTATAAATATTATACAGAAGTTAAAAGTTTTGTATTAAAAGAATACATTTGTGTTATAAAAACAATTATTAAATGCATATTGTACATATATAGTTAATCTTTTTTTCACGGAAAAATATTGTTATTTTTAAAAATCGGTTCCCTCAGATACTGTCCCCAACACCAATGGTACTTCAAGGCATGTGTCCAGCTCTACTCATGCCCTATTTAGTTCCACATGCCATAAGTCACACAGATAAGTTATAAATCGGCATGTCCTTCAGACGCAAAATACACAATCCTACGTCTTTCTTCTTCATCCTTTCTGAACACATGAGTAGCTAGGCTAAGAGTTAAACGAAAGATATGGACGACTTACAAGTACTGCCATTCTATTGTCATATCATATATAGCAGCCAGTCTATATTCATATTCTAATATATCAGTATAAAGAGTATTTAAAAAAAGAACACCGGTTATTTCAATTGGTATAACGCTGGAAATAATGCGAATGTTTCAAATTTCCCTGTTCAGATACTGCAGATAATTCTGTTTTGTCTATGCATAGATAAAATATTATCATTATAGAAGCATTTTAGATATATGGTGAATGCTTTGAAAATATGTCATTTTTTGACAAAAAAATTGGATTTAAAAATAATTGTTTTTACTGTAAAAATATTCTTAAAACAATTTTATATGTATATTCTAATTAATGTGACACAAAGCATAAAAAAAGTCATTCATTAAATGCTTTTCTTAAATCATGGTTCCGAATGTAGTCGGATACCAAAGAAAAAGCTTAGACTGATACAAAAAAAAATCAATAAATTAATGTATAAATAGTACTCTATATCAGAGATCTTCAAACTGTGCTCTCCACGGAACCCAGGGGTTCCACGAGAAGAAATAAATATGTATTCAAAATGGACACTTTTCTATGAAGTTTATACAGTTACAAGTATCTAAAGTTCATCCTATTCATTAAAACTGAAAATTGTATTGATATTTAATAGCTTTATTTTGCAACACTTTTTAAATTTTATTACATTATAAAATAAAAGAATATTAAAACTTTTTATCTTTATATATATCCTTCCTACTAGATTGTGAATATTCTATTGTTTACTATCTCGGGTTTCACGAGATAATTTTACACAAGGTAGTTTGTACATTTTCTTGCAAAACTAAGTAGTTTTCTAATGGAAAATGTACATTTTTACATTTGTGGCAAACAACTATAATGAAGGAAAGGAAACAACAAATCACAACAGAGTTGATGTGAAAATCTAAATTTAAGGATAAACAGCTTCTAAATTTAAGGTTACAAATTCATGCAAAATACACGGGATTTCTCACACAGCTATAATACAAACATTTGAATGCCATTCAAAAAACTGTGTTTAAGTGAAATATATTTCTCAACGTAAGTGGATTACTAAAACAAAGTATAAAAACAAATTAAACTCAGAATATGTAATGCGATTGCATTGAATCACAATAGACCTAGACTCCGACAGTCTGTGTAAAAAAAAATGCTTATATCCCTGTTATTATAAATATAGTGCAAGGGTGGGTGGCATTTGAATCACAAATTAATATTAGTAATAGGTAAATTATATTAAAAATTATATTAGAATTTTTTAATAATAAATACAATACATTTTTTTAATTACCTAACACGCTGAGTTACTTTAAAGATTATTTTCAGATATATTCTTCGAATTATGTGTTTGGAGTGGGGTTCCATGAAATCACCTTCAAGCTCTAGGGCTTCCGTGAGTTGATAAAATTTGAAGACCACAGCTTTATATAAACCATTGGGTAAGTATTTAATTATAAATATCTTTATCCTGATTTTTTCAAAAGCAAGTTATTTTTTCATAAGAACCTACAAATATTTAATTTATTGTTCGGTCCAATGCTTACTAAGGTCACAGTAGTCAAACCTGCGCACCCATGGACTCAACTCCCGGTGCCACCAGAGACCTCGGTTATACAGCAAATCAATGAACATTAACAGTCAAATCAGCTGAATTTTGAAATTTTAAAATTTATTTTTCCGGAAAAACTTATTTTTTTCCTAAGCAAAATGAAATAAAAACAGAAAAAAAGTGCTAAATTAAAAAGAAAAACATTTTTGTCAAAAAAATTGTAAGGCATTGGCCTGTGAGGGTTGCCCTACTTCCACATTATCTTCGCGACCTAGAGGTGTGGGAGTGAATGAAGAACCAGACGTTGCCATATATAATCTTAATATCTCTTTATTAAGATTTTAACTTAAACAATATACAATTATAGTATTTATATTTAAACTTAACGGATATGAGGTGAAGAGACACATAATACATACTACCAAATAAGCGCGACCCTGATATCTATATCTAACTTTACCGCTTACTCCTTTTCTCAGTGAATACGCAGTTCCTAGTATTAATTTGAACAATCCTACCTCTATATCCTAGTTTAACTCCCTCGAATCCTAAATGACGTTGTGGTTTATATCGTGTGGAATGGTATCCACCTTGACGTGAACGCTCTGGCACGAATAGATTAACGCTTGAATGTCGGATAACTTCTCTTACTTTAGCTCACGCACTTGAACACATGGACCTAGTAAAATCACTTCCCGTAGCCACACTGCTTATGCTAAACTTCTGCTATTTAAAAGGTTCTTAATTTGCATAATCAAGCTTTGCTTCTGGATTTGGTTGGAAAGAATTTGCCTTTTCGGCCCCAAAGAACCCATAGGAGTTTTTATTTGAAAACGCGCTAAGCCCGTCACAAAATAATTAGTTAGTAAATTAGTAGAAGAAAGACATAATACCCCATCTTAGTAACCCATTAGCTATTTTAACAAATTCCCTTATGATGGGAAAGAAATCTTATAAAGCAATTTTTAACGAATAAAAATACGGTAATGTAAAAAAAATAGAAATGTGCTAGTAATTTTGAAATTACATTTACAAAGAAAATACAAGGAAATCACAATTTTAAAAGAAATATTTTAATTAACAAAATATTTTTTGAGTACGTAACATTTTTCACATTATACATTAAATTTTTCTTGAAAATTTACAATACACTGAGTTTTTCTAAATAAAACATCAAATACAAATTTAAAATTTTTGAGTTCAGTGCTTTCGCCATTTTGGACAGTCACAAATGGGACAACCGCCTTCCACATTCTTGATACGACAGAATCTTTTGCATTTAGGTGGGGCGCATTCAAGTTTTAATTCTGAAAATTAATAAGAATGAAATAGGGTTAAGCTTGCTTTACAGCATCCCCATACAACAGAAAATTTCGACATAATAGTGCAATAAAAAATGAAGGAAAAGCTTAGAAAGAACATTGAGGATAAGCCTAATAATAGTACGTATAAGCTATAGTAAAATATATAACAAATAGTTGGTGCATATATATATATATACACCAGGTGATCCAAAAGCGCGTTAACATTTGAAATTTCAATAATTCATGGAATAATGTAGGTAGAAGGGTAAAAATTAACACATATGCTTGGAATAATGAGGGGTTTTATTAAAAGCAAAAAAAGTGGGGGAAAAGGCCAACAGTTGATGTTTTATACAACAATAGTAATAATTAGCATAATAATTGATTTTTTAGTAATAACGATGTTCTTTATTACAAATGTTTTAGATATCGGTCGTCATTCATCAACAAAACCTAATCGAGACAGTGGCGTAGCCTGGGCTTTCAGCGCCCTGGTCCAACCGAAAATTTGTCGCCTCTATATTTTAATTATTAAACGATAAAATTAGTAAAAGTAAAAAAAAGCAGCTTAAAATTTTTTTATTGATTAAAAATACACTTTTCTGGTTTTTTTTTCATAGCAAAATCTTTCATACAATTGTCAATATCAATATGTATGTCATGTTCAATTGCCAGAATAGCTAAATTTGTTAGCTTTAACGTGGATATAGTCGATCTGAGATGATTTTTCATTAATTTTAACTTAGAGAAGCTTCTCTCGCAACTGGCTTTACTGATGGCAGATGTTAAATAAAAACTCAACATTATGATAATGTGTTTGGTAAGCCATCTTCAAGTTTGGACTCAATAATATATTTTAATAAAGCCAGATCTAAAATGAGTTCTTTTTTACAGCCTGGGTCTGTTGCAGTTACGAAAGCTTGTAGACTTACGCGCTCAATTTGGAATTCTTCTTCAGTAATGTCTTGAAGAGCTTGATTTAAGTTAAGTTCGTCCATGCTCAATACCACTTCAGGCCTTAAAAAAGCATATTTTTACGTTAGATTTTGCAAATATTGGAATCTTTCTCAAATTTCAGCAGTTATTCTGTCTATTGAAGAAACCATTGTTCGCCTCAAGTCATCTTCGTACGATAATTGAACATCTTTACTTGAGTTACCAAATATATTCTTCCTTCAGATTCGTCTTGGAGTTTCAAAGGAAGATTCAAACTCTTCACATAAACTTGTAACATATATTAAAGCGTCATCAACGAATTCCTCTCATTTTGCTCCTAATACGGTCTGTAAAGCACGTATTTTTTTAACACACTGATGTATATTTAGTCCTTCTGTTTGCAAATAATTTTGAACATCATTGACTTCACACAGTATCGGTTGCCAGAAGCCTAAGTAACATAAAAACGAATGCGATTGCACAGCGACTAATAAACTTCCTGCATCTGTGCGTGTATTAAAGCTTTCACTCGTTTCCTTCAGTTCCGTTGCGTGGGCGCGATTTGGAGTTTAAAATATTTTTTGAATTTAAATATCGTGGTGTTTGCCGTCGCTTCTTTTCGTATGCCGCCCGGGGCTGTGGTCCCCACGGCATCCCCCACGCTACGCCACTGAATCGAGGGGATGATGTTGCAAACAGCACTGTACAGCATATCTGTAGATATGATGAGAAATTGCCATCGGATGTTGTCTTTAAGCATCCCAACAATGTCAGATGATTGCGGTAGATTCTCAACTTCAAATAACCCCACAACAATATTTAACTAGACTGAGGTCTGGGGACCCGGGATGCCAAAGATGACGGAAGTGGTGGTTCACCACGGGACCCTAGATGTGCGTAAGAGATCTTTCACACCCTTCTAATGGCAACAGGATTTTGATTGTATAGCTTTACTAACCATGCCTTTTCTCATAAAGTCAACAAGCAAAGTCATTGCCGCAATTGTTAATACGTCTATTTCCTCTCTCACTAAGCTCATTTATTTTATATAAGATTTTCAGGTGGTGTCACTGACATTTTGCTATTCCAGTGCCATCTTTTGGCTATTTTTTGAACTATTTTTGGCTTCAATAAAATCTCATGTCATTTCAAGCATGTGTGTCAATTTTTATATCTCTACCTACGATGTACCTACATTGGATTTTCAAATGTTAACAAACTTTTGGGTTACCTGGTATTTAAAAATAAATTTCATCTATAATGGATATTGTGGTATTTTGGTTTCATTTTAAAAAAGAAAAAACAAAAAGTTAAATTTAAAGAAAATCTAAAACTTATTTGTTAGATATAATTATCTGATTATCGGTGATTATGTTATACCAGAACTATCCACTCTGTAATTTTTGGTTGAAATTCTACTTGAAAGCATAAATAATAATTATTGCTTTAACATTATGCACACATTCAGGTCTTACAATTTCTTTATATTTAAAAACCTATTAATTTACTAAAAATACATTCCAGAAACTAAGCACTTTTTTTTTAAATTCGAATAAAAAATCTTTTTTCAAAACAATATTTATTTTTACATGAAAAAGCATGTAGGAAACTATTTTTTACCTAATTACCACCGTAATTCAGACACATTTGTCATATCAGGAAACAAACTTATCTATACCCTCTTCAAAGAAAGATGCCACCAGTAAAGATAGCCACTGCTGAACGATGGTTTGTGGAATCTCATCCCAAAGCAATCTTATTGTGAACCGTTTATTTTCACGAATTCTTTCCTTCACAGTTTTCCCAAAACTATCATTGAGAACAGAAAGCCGCCCACTATGTGCTTTGTCTTGAACATTGGTGCACCCATCATTGAATTGTTGAGCCCACTTTCTCACCGTTTCATCCACGATTACATTTTCACCATAAATATCTACAAGTTAACGATGAATTTCAACTGGCTTAACTTTCCTTGCGTTAAAAAAAAAAGGAACTACAGAACGCACTTCACAACAGGCGGGATCAGCAGTCGTTTTAAACATTTTGAAGGCTCACTAACATACGTACAAGCAACGCAATCCAACTATAATGACGTCACTGGACTAAAAATCAATTATAGACACGTATGCGCTAGCATTGAACTGCATTACTACCTCAGCAGTAGATCGAAACAGTACTTAATTTGCGGACACACCTCGTCATTTGTATTTATATTTTTTTCAGAGAATTAATAAATGAGGGATTAAATGCATTCAATACCTTCACAGTCACAAACCGGACAAGGACTATCATCTACGTCTTTAAGAACACAGTTGGGGCCACATTTGGGTGGATCACAAATGATTTTGGGAGTTTCTGAAAAAAAAAGACTCAATTCGAATAAAAACAAACTTAACGCCACTTAATAAAGTACAGAAATATTTTTTACTCTTTTAAATCATAAAATGCACTTTACGGAATATTAAAAATTTCACAATGCACTATTTAAAAAAATATATAGTTCGGAATTGTAAAAAATGAAGAGCACAACTAAGGAAAATATTTTTTCAATGTTGCAAAGGGTTTATTTAGGATATATTTGGACAGCAGCTATAAAAATTACAATAGTTTTGAATCCTTTTCTTGTACTCATAGTTTTAGAAAAAGAGCATAGCATTTTTCTGTAAGATTTTTGTTGTTTGAATTAAAGAATATTGAAATGGTTTAAGGTATCCGACTACGTTCGGAACCGTGATTTTGCAAAAGCGTGTAAATGGATATTAGTGTCATTAAATGATGTATGAATGATATTTATTGATATATTATGATATTTAGTGTCACTTAAATTAAAATACATGTATAAAATTGTTTTAAGGACATTATGACAAAAAAAATTATTTAAATACAATATTTTGGCAAAAAATTAACTTAGAATAACCTTTGTTCCAAATGTTCTCCTTTTGTAAAAAATGCTTCTATTATACTAATATTTTGCCTGTATTCAGCTCAGACCTCTGTACAGAGGCTCAACTAGAATTTTTGAAATGCATAACTTGGAAGTCGGTTTATCCATGTTTTACGAAAACAGACGGAAGAAATTTTAAGAAAATACACCGATAATTATTTTAAATGGTTGTAACTCTGAAAATAATGTGAATTTTTCAAAAATCATAGTTGAGCCTCTGTACAGAGGTTTGAGCTCTATACGGGCAAATATGAATAAATAGAAGCATTTTTACAAAAAGGGAAACATTTGAAAAAAGGTTATTCTAAGTTAATTTTTGCCAAAATAGTGTATTTAAAAAATTTTTTGTTGTCATAGTCCAAACAATTTTATACATATATTTAAATTAAGTGACACTAAATATCATGAAAATTATCCATTTATGCGCTTTTTTAAAATCATGGTTCCGAACGTAGTCGGATACCTTGAGACACCATAAAAAATTAAGAATTTGTAATAAGTAAGTTATAATTTTTTAAAAAATTTTATTGCAATTATTTAATATTACAATATAACTCATTATCAATTTATCATTATTGTGTGTTATAGCATTAATGATATTATATTTATAATTAAATTTCAGTTATAATTGATATTTTGGTAAATTTGTTTCATTTTAAGAAGGAAAAAAATTAAATTGTCAAAAATGTAAAAGGTATTTGTTAGAACTAGTTATCTAATTATTGGTTATTATATTACATCAGAATTATTCACTCAGTAATTTTTAGCTGAATACTCTTATTTGCCGATCAGAAGAAAAAAATTATTGCTTTAACATTACACTTTCATTCAGATTGTACTAATTTTTACATTTAAAATTTCACTAAAGTGCCAAAAAGATAAAATTCTTATTTGTATTTCATTAAGGGAAGTAATAAATAAATTAATAAATGCTTTTATTAAAATATATATATATATGTTCTGTACCTTCACAATCACACACAGGACAAGGACCATCATCTACGTCTTTAAGTACACAGTTGGGACCACATTTGGGTGGGTCACAAATGATTTTGGGAATTTCTAAAACAAATTCGTATAAAAATATACTTAATGCTACTTGAAAACGTACAGAAATATTTTTTACCTATTTGAAACAATAAGATAAAATGTTGAAAAGTCAAAACTAAGAGATGTCCTGAAAGTAAAGTAACCAGCAAACAGAGAAAGAAAGCAGCGAATAATAAATGATGCTCATTTTGAAACAATATTTCTCAAAGTGAGAGGAGCATATCTGAATATGTTGCTCGGAAGGACTTTAGCGGTCTGTGATACACGAATCAATACGTCTGGGTACTGAGTCTGTGAAAGTACATGGATGGGGTTCTTAAGGATATCTCTTCATTCCCTGTCAACCATTTAACACTGTTCATTATCTGAAAGCGTTGTTAGCAGTACATTTAAGTGTCATTTAATCACATCCCAGACAGGTTCGATTGGGGGAGGATCAGGAGAGAATGGTAGTTATGAAGATATCTGTAGATTTTGCATAAAAGATTGTTTAATGATCTGTGTGTTGGGCGTTGCCTTTCTGCTAAAGGACGTTAGGCATCTCCGAATAAAGGGAAGTGTTATTGACCGCAGCCCATCAGCCACTTATTGCTGGATCATAATAGGGCCCTGAATATGAACAAGGGGGACTTCTAATTAAATGCGATAGCCCACCAAACTATGATATCACGATGTCACGTTGGTGAAGCATTCCATAGATGCGATTGGCTTAGATCTTTCCGTACTTTGGTACCACACTCGTTCACAGTGACTGTCATTACACAAACAGAAGCGTGACATTTCTCAGAACACGATCCTGTATCATTCTGTCATCCTCAACACACTAGTCTGTCACCATTGTACACGGAGTCATCTGTGCTAAGAGATGAATGACAGCCTTTCGTATTTAAAGTTCTACGAGTATGAACGCAATCTATTAGCAACTTATCAATGGGTTCTGGTCAATATGGGAACATAAACATGCTGCGTGCTGGCTTTCAAGCCTGCCTCAGCTTTTTGGTCGATGCGTCAATCTACGAGTACTGATGTCATTTTCGCTGTTTTACCACTACTCAAACATACCATATATCCTAGTTTAAGGTATTTTTAGTACAACCGTGCACTGTGAAAGCACCTAGGAGGGTTTCATCTAAGATTTGATGTTTGAGCTAACCTGCCTTCGCACGATCTTCGGTCTGTTAAATCTGCCTTTGTTGGCGGCTGTCTTACATACTCTGCTATTATATGTGTCCTTTAAGGCAAGAAAAAGTTATTTCCATGTCAGAAATAACGGCGCGGATACTGGCCATTTTGCAGACTCCTTCTCTTATTTCCTTCTCAACGTTTCACGTCATTTGCATTACTTGGTGAAAAGTGAGCTTAAACTTAAATTTATTTAATTTTGTACTCACTCCTTCTTAGTAAAACATTTTTAATGTCACGTCATGCATTTAATAAAAAAAATGCTTAAAAATCCTTCAAATAATGTAATAAAATATGTAGAATAATTCTACTCATAAATAATTATTTATAGCACTTTTATTTATTTTGACGTTTGGATACTTCAGTGTTCCATTTTTTTAAAAAATAAAACGTAAGAATTATTTTACTTGTTTTGAATTCTCATCTATTAATAACATGGATTGATATAAGACCCGTTCTTTTCTATTTATTTCAGACATTTGCCGCCACCAAAAATCCTTAAGTAAATACAATGAACAGTTTCATACTCAGGAAGAGAAGAAAATTGTGAAGAATTTAGGACTTCATATCAAATTAAAGAAAAGGCAGTATTTCTTTCTATTGAATTAAACAGTATTACGAATTTTGTGAAATGGATGCTTAAAATGGCGTAAATAATTTATATCTTTATGTGTTATACGTTGATATTACTTTCTGTTGCATTTATTTTATGCTAAAATTGTAATACTCTCAAGCAACGCCTTTCCTTACGTTATAATAGCGATTCAATAGAAACAAGGCAAAAAACCATATTTGTGACCATTTTGGCGACCAAATGAATGCTTCTGGAAATTACAGGAGAATGTTTTTACTATCACGATCTATGACGTAAGCGGATCTTTCTCGAAAGATCCGCAAGGCCTATAAATAGAGTCACTCGCCGAAACTGAGTCTATTTTGTTTTGACTAGCGATTGGTATTGTTTTGAGCGTTGAATAGTCGAACAGCGATTAGTTTGTTGAATAGGACGAGGGAATGATTGTGAATAATCTGTAATATACTTCTATTTTAGACATTGATAGTTGTGTATGAGTGCTGACCTTCTGAGATTTATTCTGCGAATTTCAGTGGTACAACCTACATTCCTAAGGATTGTTTTTTTGGCAATAAATTTTTCCTCGCTCCTGAAGAACTGTCTTGCTCAGTGAGACTGATTGCGTAAATTCCTCGAACCCCGATGTACGGTAAAATATTAACTTATACACACACACACACAATGACAAGAAATTATTGAACTTACATAATTCTATATTTTTTATTTGTGTTGCTTATAACAATGTGTGGATATAAAATGAATTTTTTGACAGATGAACAAAATATGAATAAATATATAAAATGGCGAGATAGGTTTTAATATTGGGAGCAATACAATTACCTTTTAATAACAATAGAAGGGATTCAGCACAGATATGTCGAACAATACCATCGTTTTAAAACGACAGGTTAAAAATCTTTTAAGTATTGTTCATCAAACTAATGAAAATGATTCAATTTTGTGGAGAAATTCATTGATTCTTACGTAATTAAATTTTTTTTATCGTGGTATTCTGAAGAATTGAACAAATATTTAAAAGTAAGCAATATTTCAAAAAACAGCATTCGATATTTCAAAAATGAAAATAATGTATTCATATTGAGATTACTTTTATTAAATGTGATATAAATTACAATATTTCCTGAATTTTTTTTTTATTTTCTTTTTTACAAGAATTTTTATAGTTTTTACAGTGCTTACAAATAATTAATATTTTTAAAATGGGGAAAAAAATTCCATACCAACTACAAGTATGCAGACACATATTGGGCATGGTCCGTTATCTGGTTTCTTAATAACGCAGTCTGGTCCACATTTAGGAGGACTGCAAATAATTTTCTCTTCAAATTTTGGTATTTCTGTAGAAAATCGATTAAATGACATTCATTGATATTTTTTATCTCTTTTGGTAAGAAAGTAATGACGCGTTAAATTTTTATTAACATCTTAAAGCTCAGATAATTGTTAATTAACACTAGATTGCCCAAGGAAGTCATTTTGACTGCTTTTTAATTTCAATTAGAAAAAAAATTACATATATAATGCAGAGTTTCTTAGAATTTCTTAGAATATATTTTTTTCCAAGTGAAGTAAATTTTTTCGCAGTTAATATTTACTAATAACTTGTTATATGACTGTAAATAATATAAAAAATATTAAAAGAGCTAGTTTAAAACAAATTTCTTTACACGTTAATCATTCTTTCAGAAGGCAGTCATTTTGACTGCTTTTGAGCAATATTGGTATATACTAAGTTTCAGTCTTTCTGGTGTTAAAAATTATAAAATAATTACACAGACGTATTAATTTTAATTGCTTGATCTGAAACTTAAAATGGAAAACTATATAAAAAATTTTCAATGGCCTTTAAAAAGTACAGCCTGTTAAAACCAAAACTAAATGTCTGCTTTTTTAGTTTTCATTTTCTTATGTTCAAGTAATATACATTTAAAAAATCTTTATTTCGAGCTTTAGAAAGATAATTTTACAGGATTTTGCCTACTAAATTCTAGTAAATCTAGTGCAAGGAATTTATTACAATGATATTTTACATCCATGTTGTTTTTATTTACATAAATATCTGCTTAGAGCAGTTAAGTGACTACATTATTTAAAAAGTGTCGCACACGCACACACAGAAAAATAAGAATTAGCACAACACATATATATGTCTCTTGTTCATACGTTTGCTTTCCCAAACGGGCTTTCTTTTTCTGTTTTAACAATAATCACTTTTTTAAAACTAATTCCTATCACGGTCTACATACCTTAAATATTTCAATTTAAATTATTTTAGAAAAAAAAATGTGCATTTTTTTTATTTAAAGCATGTTATGAATTAAAAGTCATAGTGAATAACACTTGATTGATAAAACTATAAAAAATATTATATTAGTGTAAATTTCAAGATGATCTCATACCTATTATTTTTTCACAGTCGCAGCCTGGACATGGTCCATCATATACGGTTTGGATGGTGCATCCTCTTGGACACCTAGGAGGATCACATACGACCTTCTTAAACTGTGTCATTTCTATTATGAGAGAAATAAAAAAAAATAATTTACAATGGTTTAACTCAAAAATTTAAATTATTGTTACGAAATTTGTGTAAAATAGTTTAAATAATTTGTATTTCGATGTGTAATGCCTTTGTCTTACTCTAAATTAGATTTAATTTGCGTTAAAATTGTAATATTTACAAGCAAATTAAATCTAATTCCTTACGTTATAATGGATTCAATGGGAACTTGGCAAAATCTTGGTAATAAGAGCCAGAGTTGGTGTCGACTGCGGCAACTAAGTTGGCGACTTTGGCGCCGGTACAAACGAGTTTGGATTCTTCTAAGTAGTGAGAAATCCAACTAATTTCAAGACCACTATGACGCTAAACGGATCGTTCTCGAATTATCCGCGAGGGATATGAATAAGAGAGATGATCAAGGAATCGGAGATACTCCGTTTTGACTAGCAGTTCTGCGAATGGTAGCCTTGCTGAATCCTGTATTTCAAGGATTGAATTTTCGACAGTAAATTCTCATCGCTCTTAAAGAACTGTCTTGTTCTTTGCGTATGATTTGCATAAAATCCTCGAACCCCGGATCTACGTAACATTACTGAAAATTATCTCTTAATTTTTTTTAAAAAAATGATGTGAATCAAACTCAAGGATTATTAGATGTTTCAAACATGCAATAAAAATCATGCAAAAAGAAAAAAAATCGACAATACAACGAGTGTTAGGTCTATTGATTTTATTTTGTTTTAAAAAAATTTTTATGTTGTAAAAATCAAATATTTAAGTTATTCTGGCAAGAATATATTACAGTCCCGAAAACTCATCCCCCGATAATCCGGCACAGCTTTGTAGATCTTATTATGCCCATTGCAGATATTATTGCTGTTGTCGCAGTTAATAAAAAAAGTCCGAAAATGAGGAAGCCGTTAACGTTGAGTACACTGTACAAACTCCTAAAATATCACATAGTGAGAAACTAAAGGCTATCGAAACCTCGCTGGTATTTTTTGAACAACGGTACATCGATTATGGGAAGCTTACGCCAGTTCCTTCGTCGTCTTCATTGAAGAAACAGTAGGGTGCAGGTACAATTACCGAGAACAACAACAACAAGACATTACGCTTTTAATCAAAAAAAGTAGCCAGTTTTTGTAAAGTTGGCTATTTACTTTTCATTATAGACAGCTTTACGGCTTCATAAAGTATTTTTCTGACGTGTGTCTTATTAGGTAAATTGACGCATACTATTTATTCATTAATTTTCATGCTCATGCAGTAAATGGTCTATGCCTTCATAAAATACTACCTTTTCTTTTGTTTAAGGGGTTTTTGGCAATTTATTTTCTGTTGTATTTATTCTCAAGCAAACTATGCATATCAGTGCAATATAATATTTTCTGAGGAAAAACTCGTACTTATTCTTTTTTAATCCCATTCTTGATAACCGGGCATTTTCACAAATTCTGTCACATTTCGGTACACATTAGACCGAGATTTTGGGACTCTACTATATTTAAAAAAGATATAAAAAACTCAAAACGCTAAAATGTCTCATGAATAGCGGCTGCTCATGAAATTTAAGACAGATTATTTTTCATGTGTATTCACATAATGCAGAAAAATGTTTTGAATGCTTTAAAGTTTTATCAACGTGTATTGTCATTTATTTCTATTACTCATTGGGATTTGAGGTTTAAACTGATGTTTCTTTGTTAAATATTTGACTAATATTAAATGTGTGAATTAAGAAGTTTATTTTTTAAATTCAATACTTATTAGAGAAGGGAAAAATAAATTACCTCATTTTTTTCTTCTTAAAAATAAGAAAATATTCCCGTTACTTTTTCACTGCGATATTTCAAACTAAAAAATCAAAACCCCCATGTGAATTTAATATTTACATTGAAGAATACAATATTGAATTGTTTGCATCCAAACAAATTTTATTAGTTAGTAGAAACGGGTAATTCAATCAAAACGAGGAGAAAATGAAGAACATTAAGTTTTTTAACAAAAAAATTATTAGTTAATGATAAATATCCTATCAGCATCATTTTTTTACAAATAATTAATGACTGCTTATTGTATTTTCGAAACCAAACTCATTCTCTTACATTAGACTTGCTCGTACAACTTGTCCTTTTAAAAACCTAATATATACTATATTGAAAAATTAAACTTACTATCTTCAAATTTACATTCACATCCAGGACAAGGTCCATCATAAACTGTTTCTATAGTACATCCTGGTGCACATTTGGGTGGATCACAGATGATCTTTTCTTCTATGATATCTAAGGAGAGGTAGATTAACTTTTTAAACGTATTGGTATAAATGTGTTTAATTAATTGGAAAAGTTATATATATTTATGTGTAAAATGTATACTTAAAATCTGAAATCAATTAAATATTGTATTTTGTTCAGAAAAAAATTGTACGATTATACACTGAAGTACCACTGAATTAGGGATAGCAAGGGCTATGCAAATTGTGTAGCGCTGCGCATCATTTATGTGCCAATAAGGGCGCTGTGGTAACTGAATATATAGCTCGTACTGTGGTTATTATGAATTAGTTGTTGGAATTGCCAGTATGGTTAAATGCCTGATTTAACCGCCTTCGATCGCGGACAAATCGTAGGTGTGTGACATCCGTTTATGCCTACATCCGTTTATGCTGTTGTGTTATCTGCACGGTAACGGAGTTATCCAGCAAGACAACTGTACTTCTCACAAGACGTGAAAGGCCTTCACACAGCACCAACGAATCTTACTGAATTATAGACAGCTTTAGCCAATATTTGGCAAGTCATTCCCATGGAACGTTTCCAGAAACTTGTTGAATCTATACCTCGTCGTGTGGCAGCCGTTATCAAGGCCGGAGAAGTTCGAACTCGTTACTAGGTAGGTATCCCTAATTCAGTGGCACTTCAGAGTATTATATATTTGTTTATTAACTGTACTGTATATCAATTCACTACAACGACGCAAGAAAGCTGCCTTATATCTAAAGGCTTCTTAATTTCTTTTTTAGCTTACTACTCCCTTCTATCTAAATGAATGTATTCAGAAAAGATATGTGAATTATAAAAAATATATTATTGATAACAGCTATCGCCAACAGGTGGTCCGAGGAAAGTTTTTGATGGTCCTTAGAAAAATTTGGATATTATTTATATTTTTATGTGGATTCAGTTTAAAAAATCCAGCTCATTTGAACTTTATTCCAAAATAATCTTATGGAATTAAAAATTATACTTTTTTTTAAAAAATTTAGCTATTTTTAACGTAATTTCTTCTTAGCGACTTTTGCAGCTGCTTTTACGAAGTTGTACAATCTGGTATTCAAAATTGAGAGTTTTTGAGAATCCATTTAATGAGTGGTGACATAACACTTCAGTTTGTTGATATTGGTTTCTGTTGCAGGGGTTTGTTCATGGTTTTCGTGAAGTTCCTTTTCAGCGACATGGAAATGTAAACAGAGACATAAATAAGTGACGATATAGTTATAGAGGCCTCACATAGTCGTCAATCATAATAATCAATCTAGTTCATTTTTGATAAATAAATAAAATAATTATAATTATTAATTTAAGACAATTTCTTAAAATATATAAGAATCTTATGTTTCATTAACCCCTTCCTGGTTTGTCCCGAGAGAAACTGAAAAAATTATTTACATTGTGCAATTGGTCTTTCCCGAATTATTTCACATGTGCTTTTTTATGGTATCGAATAATAGAAAATACCACTTGATGGAATTTTCTGCAAAGAAGAACACGTCCTCCTACTTCGAGCAGCCCCTTCACACGCTTGAAGACACTTTGTTATTCCCCAACAGATAAGAGAAACTAAGCATGACATACAGTATGTTATTTTGCTGTAACTCAAAAAAGGGGCAAGTACGGGGAAGAAGGTACGAAAAGAAACAAGATTCTGCTGTCCTAATTGCGATGCTGGGTTATTGTCCAGTACCGTGTTTTCGAATTGATCATACAAGATCCAATTTTGATTAAGAATTTCATAATCATTAACGTAAATACAAAAATGTAAGTACAATTTGTAATTCAAGACAAAAGCTTGGTGTTCTGCGCTTTATATTTAGAGTTAGTGTAAATTGACTTCAAAGTCTAATGATTTCTGCCATACAGAAAGCCAACTTTACATGTAAATTACTCTTTTATTGAAATAGATTTTTTTTACATTAGCTTTTAGAAAATTTTGTATACGAATGGTGCTATTATGTTTAAAAAGATATGTATGTTTAAAAATAAGTTTTAAAAAAGTAAAATTTTTTTATCCAAAGTCCAGAAATAAAACGATCCTGGAAGAGTTTGTCCAGATATTTATACTGGTGAGCTGGAAGATCATGTTCGCATTCACATAAGAAATATTATCTTGAATGAACATTAAATTCTTAAGAATTATGTTGAGCGTTTTGCTGAAATAATGCTTCTTTTTTAATTTTATTTTCGGTTATTGCTTGACCAAAAATATTTCAGTTCAGTTAAAATTTATTGTGGCTACCAATTTAAATTATATGATCTACACTAAAAAAAATTAAATTTGATGCTTTAACTCATGCATCACAAGATTTTTTTTTATTAATTTAAAAGTTGAAATAGCTGGATTTTACTTTTTCTTTACTAGATGACAGAAATTTAAGCACTTATTTGTTTAAATGTAAACTAATTTAATTATAGTTTTTGACTGGCTTACCCTTCTTTGGTTCACAATCACATCCTGGGCAAGGTCCATCATACATAGTTTGGATGGAACATCCCGGTGGACATCTTGGAGGATCACATATGATTTTCTTCAATAGGGTGATGCTCCTCCATAGACAGGAGAATCATAAAGATGGTGTACAAAATGCTATTCTTAAATTTTAAAGTAATGCTTTTCATGAAAATACTGACTAGTGAAATCTTTTAAGGTTGTTTTCGGTTAATGTTAAGGGTGAGAACAGAATTTGGGCATTTTTAGATGTAAAGGAAATGAAACATGAATAAGCTGATGTTCACCGGCACTATATATTTCCAGAGAGCAGCATTTTCTATCTCATACTTTCGTTTTAATCGAAGTTCCGCATTTTTTCTGGTATAAATGTCTAACTCTGATTTTCTCCTATACCATTATATTTAAATGGGCTGCGCTACCTACACATGGTAGAAAAAATATATTCATATTATGACTACGCAGCATTTTAAAAACACTATAGTATTAACAACAGAGTTATAATATTTCCTTTTCATGAAGTGGCTATTTTCTCCTCTGAAAATGTGCTTCGTTAGTTCAAGTATCATACACTTTTGCAGGACAGCCTTAACTCTGATTTTCTCCAAAAAGGACAACTGCAGCTGTATTGAATCGCGCACGATTTATATAAAATAGAAAAAGAAAGATAGCGAGAATTTTCCTTATGTATTTATTACACAAAGATAGGACAAGACTATTAAAAATTCCTGGAAGAATACTTTTTCAAAACTTAGCATTTAAACACAATGAAGCTTTTTCCCTTTGTTCCTTCTTTATCTTTTAGTAAGTATTCCACGCATAAATCAAAGTTTTTATGATGGATAAACAATTATATGATAAGCTTTACTTCTTTTTTTAAAGCTGTCTTTCAGAATAAGACAAATATGAGACTTTTTTAAAGTTAGTATTAACTAAAGCAGTTGTAAGCTTAACTCATTAAAATCATCTAAAAATCTATGGACACATATTAATCTTGTAAATGTAACTTAACGTTTTAATGAACTATATTGCTTCAAAAAGTTCTGATATTGTTTATTTCCTTGCCGAAGGGATATTATGGGGGACAAGATAATTTACAAGTAAGGAAAAAATTCTACAGTTAATAGTGCCGAATAGATAGAGATGACTTTGGCAAAATACTTGAGAAATAACCAATTTGGTTTTGCAAGAATTATTATTAGAATCCACCAAATTTGACAACAAACGAAGTTATTTGAAGAAATATCATAAGAAACTCTAGGGAATGACTTAAGGAACGCCAATATAGAGGCTTATATACGATTATTCCAAGTTTTAGAATTTTTTGCAATGACTCTACGACTCATTCCTTCATCCAACATCTCTGACAGGTGATTTTACATTGCTGCAGCCTGATTTCTATGTTTTGGTAGCGAACTTCTAGTTAGTTACTATTGGTAGGATTTATATGTTATTATGTTAATTAATTTCAAGTAGAAAATCTATTATATATTTACTAATGAGTTCCAGAAAAAAGTTTCTGTATACTTTTAAAAAAGAACGTAATTCCATTTCAACATTCGAAAGCTTGATTCAACCTCAAGGATAAACAGTATAAAAGCAAATATTTATCGTAAGGAATGCAAATCATGGTATTAAACTTGGAGACTATTAATAATCAACAAATAACAACAAATTGAATCAATGATTGAAAAACTTTTTGAGAAATTAACAAAATGTACTAAATATTACATTATTAATACAACTCAGTTTATAAATTAGATGTCTTTTTTAAATATTCAAATTTATTTTCGAGCATAAAGTAGCTGACAGTCAGCAATGCCATATATCACACTTTTTTTACACATTTTAAAATGAGATTAAATTTGTTGTTGCATAAATAGTTGATATGTAATACTAAATTTATTCAAAGCACTAACTATTGAATAATCAAATATTTCACATTCTAGTAGAATTGGCTGCTTAGATCAATAAAGATTTTCATCAAAAAATAGAAGTAATTAACCTAATCAAAATAGTTAAGAAGAACAATTTTTTTTAAAAAAAAATAAGTTATACTGCTGTGTGGCCACCGTAAATGCAACACCAAGAAAGACAAGAGATAGCACAACAAAATTTATTTTATAGATAACATGTTGACCAAGTATCAAATAATTAAATTTATAGACTTCTGTGAAGTGTGGTTCCTGCCAGAATCAGTAGCCAGAGTAGCCGACATTGTTGGAAATCACCACTGTCACACGCCTCGGCATTGATTCAAAGAGACTTTGGGTGTGTTCTTGGGGTACAGCAGACCAGGCAGCTTCCACACGTTTCCAAAGTTGATCTGGTGTGGCAGCTGGAGGTGTAATCTGGATCAATCGTTGAGCAACCATGGACCACATGTTTTCTATTGACGAAAGATCCGGAGAGCGAGCCGGCCAGGGAAGCAATTAAATCTGGTAAATGACTAAAAATCTTTGGACAAAGCGTGCCACTTGTGGTCGCGCATTATCCTATTGAAATATAGCTGTGGCCAAGACCTGAAGGTAAGGAAAGACAACTGGCTCCATCACCCCGGAGATGTAGCGCTGGCTGTTTAAAGTACCGGCAATACCTACTAGAGGAGTGAGAGAGTGATATCCAATACCCCATACCATAATACCTGGTGCAGGACCAGTGTGGTGTTCAGCATCCTCTCTCTACGGTGTCTCCAGACTCGCATCCGACCATCGTGGTGTTGCAGACAGATTCGTGACTCGTCAGTAAAGACAACTTCATTCCATTTTGCCGCCTACATCCTTCTTCCATCACACCATTAGCGGTGGAGACGTCTGTGGTTCTGCGTCAAGAGTAGAACAAGCAATGGACTCTTGCGGACAGACAGCTTTGCTGTAAACGGCGTCGAATGGTACGCGCAGAGACTGATCCATGCGTTACAGACTCAATGTGCTGTACTATGGTTCGTGATGTGACTGAGCGATTCATCACTGCCATGCGCACAATATGCCTGTCCTCACGTGAAGTGATGCACTGAGGTGGATGTGATTGACCACGTCGGTCCGTCGTACCCTCCTGCATCCAACGGTCACATATCCGCATTACAGTTGTTTGGTTTCGTCCAACACGACTACCGATTTCCCTGAAAGATAATCCACAATTTCGGTAGGCCACTATCCTTCCTCTATCGAACTCGGATTTTTGATCAAAAGCTAATCGTTGTTTCTTACGAGACATAACTGATCGTTTTTTGAAAAAACCACAAGAAAAACACAATTGCCGAACTTGAAATCGTCGAAATCTCCAAGCCTTAAATAGCGCTTTGATTTGGCGCCACAGGCGCGCGTAATGTGTGTCTGCGCTGAAATTGTAATCATTTGCATATCTTACCTCCACTAATGCATGTTGTAAATTTCATGTTTTTTGCATTCTTCCTTCAGGGTGTTGCATTTACGGTGGCCAGCAGTGTATATTAGCGTTTAACTTGACCAAAACCTTATTAAAACTTATTTTTATTGTAAGAACTATGAAAATATGAACTATTTAATGCAGGCATGATTATTGTTTCTAAATCTTAAGCGAATAAAAATATTTTAAAAATCATTATGTTTTCACACTTTAAGACAGTATTTCCCAAACACATATGTGTACCCCTTTAATAATTTTTGTAACGCCGAGCAACTCGTCAAAATAAAGAAAAAAAAAGGTTGTATTTTAATAATAATTAAAACATATTTGTTATATTATAAATAACGTTTATTTGGATTAGGGAGAAGTATGAAATTGTTTTGAATTGTTTGAAAAAACGTAAGGGGTGCCCCCGATGTAGTGCATATCCCCACCATATCCAGTGAAAACACTTTTCCCCCCAAAAACTTTTCTCGCATGAGGGGTGGGATGGCGATTCTTTCCGAGAAAGATCAATTTTCAAATCGATTCGAATCTTAACCTGATGCATCGATTCACAAAAAAATCGAAGTCTTAAAGATCGAGGTCTAAAAGATCTATTTCTAAAAAAATCGATTTTTTTCCAAGTCTGCATTTACAATGTAAACATATATAAATCAATGTTGTGAAAAACAAGAAAAATACCATAATAAATTATCTCTCATCAGTAAAATCAGGGGTTTTTCTTGTTCAGGGGAAATTTAACAATTACAATTATTTTTTTTACCATATATCAAAGTATCAGGTATAAAAAAAAAGAATTTTTTTCTAAATGTGTTTGTTAATTAAAAAATTTTTAAAAAAGGTTTTTTACTTTTTTCCCTGTTTTTTCTAACTTTTTAAAAAAAACAGTCTCTCAAGTCTATGGGATCCAGTGGGTTTCCGCCTTTATTGCAATGTTTCCGGCAATCTAAAAAGGCTCTCGTAAAAAAAATGAATCCACATACCCAAAAGATCATGGCTTTGAGTGAACGTGATGATAAAAAAAAGTTTTTTTTGTTCATGACAGTAAAGTAGGATCATACTTCAGGTGCACAACTCCCTCGATAAATAGTTTTTTAAATTTTCGTTTTTTTGGTTTTTAAAACCCAAAAAAAAAATCGAATGTCGATTTTCTAGGATGATATATCGATTCACTGAAAAAATTTAGTGCTACATAATTTAAAAATCGTTTTTTGGGTCCGAGAAATCGTTTTTTAAATAATTATCTAAATCCCCATCCCTACCTGGAGGTGCGTCCCACATTTTGGGAAACACTGTTTAAAAAAAACTACTTATAACCAGCATCTCATAACAAACATAAACCGCACTAAACGTAATTTACGGGAAGTATTAAATATAATTAGAAATTCTTTTTCACCAGTTTTTTCGATTAAAATGCTATGAAGATATTTTTGAAAGATTCGAAAGTGTACATTAAACCACTTGGTGATAGTTAAATCCTTTATAAAAAAAACAGGTGCACCAAACCTTTCTTTGGGCATTCACATCCTGGACAAGGGCCATCAAATTCGGTTTGAATGAAACAACCAGGCTCACATTTAGGAGGATCACACACGATTTTCGGTTCTTCAAAATCTGAAACAAAAATTATTAAAATTGTATATTTTGATCGCCTTAAACATATAGATTTAACGTTTTTTTTTCCCTCATAGAAAGTTTAAAAAAAGACTTTTTGGGGTCTTAAAGTCTAAGAACAGTGCTTTACTTATAATCGTTAATTGTGTTCTCAAATTTTAATTTTATGTAACTTTCAAATCATCTTACTGGTTCATCCAGAGAAATAAAGGTGTAATTAATTGCTAATGTCAGATGGATTCCATTGTCCTTCATTAGCAATCCACTAAATAGGTCAGATCTGTCCCAATCCTAATTGATTCTCAATCTGCAGGCTATTTTAAAAAACCCATGGAAAATTTTCAGTTTTAAAACTTTTTTTTATTAAAAATTTTTAAAAAAGAGAAAGTTATTAATTGCCACTGTTTTTCATTTTGACATATTGCCTAAAAACTACTCTTGAGGAAATTCCCCGAACATAAACAAAGTTTCCTTTATTTTCAAATGACGTTAAAAGTTGAAATATGAATATAATTTAATCACAAAAGTTGTACTTTAAGTATAATTAATTTAAACCATCTCAATGGGGTTGACCCTTTTACAAAACTATTTTCCCCCTTTTAATTTTCCCGTCATAAATGAGAATTTACACGACATCCTCAGACAAGTAAATAGATTCGGAAAAGCTTACGAAATTCGGTTAACAAAGAAACAATACAAGGTTTTGGGGAAAGCTACTGTTAATATTTTCGAACACTTCCGTCAAAGATTACACAACGGAACTCCGTAAATAAAAAGACAATGTTAATTTTCAAGGTATCATCATTAAATGCCATTAATTTGAAAAACACAGAGCTGTAAATATTTTCTTGTTATCACTATAATGGTCTTAGAAGATTTGTCCACTAGTTCAAAAACAGAAACATTTATCTATAACGCTCCTTAAGCCCCTGCAACGGCTCTTTGGGGTCGATTTTCTCAAAATCCGTTCTTATTGAATCTCTACTCCATGAAAGGAACATGCCTACCAAATTTCAAGTCTGTAGGTTAAATTGTACAATAATGGAATAATTTATCTATAACGCCCCTTGAAGGTCGATTTTTGCAAAGCCTCTAATGTAGTGGATTTCTACTCCATGAAAGAAACATACCAAATTTCAAGACAGTATGTCTAAGAGTTTAAGGGGACATGGTACGATTTACAATAAAATTTTTAATTTAAGGATTTTCTAAATTTTTTTGGTTGACTACTATGTGCGTATACTATGAAAAACAGATTTTATGTTAAAAATTTGATAAAAAGCTAACCATTTAATTTTTTAATGGAAAAACTTAAAATTTGTGAAGTGATTTTAAAACGCTACTCCTCCTACAAAAATTTAACGTACACGCATGAAATTTGATTTACTAGTACATCAAACCACGTATAACAAAAGTTGGTATGAGTTTTGCGATAACATGATGGTATTGGTATTTTTATGAGTGCGTATTGAAAATTCCTTAAAAAATGTATAAATTTCGAGTTCAATTACTTTTAAAAAAAGAAGTATTGCTTTGATTCAAAAATGCATACCAACTTTTTGTTGCATACGCTCTTAGCAATAGGTGAAAAAATTAAAGCATTAGGCACAATAGAAAAAAAGCCTTAGCATTTTAAATGAAGACAAACTAGTTATTTTATCTTTCTGAGATAAGTCGCTTAAAGTTTTGATTTGCCATAGGAATGTGAATAAAAACCAACATAAAAGCTTTAATAATTGTGCTTTTTTTAAGTTTAGAGATTTCAAATTTTGCGAAGTTAAGTAAATATATATAAAAAATAATTTAGGCTAAAAAATTAGATTTAATTTTTTGAGCGATTTTTGTCAATTGAATCGTACTGTGTCCTCTTAAAAATGGAATTAATTACCTATAACGCCCATTGGGGGTCGATTTTCACAAAATCCGTTCTTAACGGACACTCCATGAAAAACCCCACGCCTACCAAATTTCAAGCCTTAGGTTGAAGTCGTGAAATCCACCACGTTGAAATCATGATGCGTGAGTGAGTGGCTTTTTTCCTTTATACAAATAGTTTATTGAGAAATTTTTATGAGGGAAATTTGCATCATATTATTTGTGGGTAGTCTAATTAGTCTAATAAACTTACATCACAAATAATAAAATCTGACCTATATGTATAAAATATGTTATAATAATTCCGAGTGGGGAGGTTGAATATCATTTTTTTGGCCAGTGATGAGTATATGACTTTAACGATGATTATTGGGGAAGGGGAGACGGTTGATGTTTCATATCAGTTGAAAGTTAGGAGGCAGTCCTTTGTGGCAGGAAATCTATTTATTAAACATCTTGTGTGAGACACACAAAAATTTAAACGTACATAGACATTCACATTGTTACTTCACAGTTATTCATAAAACAGAGCACGACTAAGACACGAAACACAAAAGACAAAACAAGCTGCAGCCGATTAACGCATATTTTATATGAAGACAAGGAGACAAAGAGAAAGCGCGCCCAAAGAACTCTTGCTTTTTATTCTGGCAGAGAAGGTCGCGGGACTCCTTCCAACAGAAACCACGATTAGTCAATTTTACAATTCGATTACGATTAAACTCTCGATCATGTGGGCAGCCAAGTTAAAAAAATTAAATAATTGTCCTGAAGAACTGGATCAAAGAATAGAAATTTACTGAAAGGGATACTGAAGGGAGTTATTATATATATAATATATAAAAAAATTTAGTTCTGAGATTTTTTTATGTTAACTCCAAGAAAATTAATAAACTCCCAGCTAATTTCATCTAACTAATTGAATCTCCAGCTGGAGTGATAGTGGACACCTGTTGGTCATGGTCACAAACTCATGATTGGCATTGTTGATTCACAGGTTTGAATCCTGATTCCACTCAAGACCCACAGTGTAGAGAGGTTGATGCACGTTAAATCTGCCATGGCTCAATGTTCTTCTAGTCGCGTGGAGTGGTAGTTTGGAGACGCGAAAGCTAGCTCAGTGTAGTCCTTGTCACTTGACCTTGATTCAAAATAAGTTCCATCTTTAATAGTCCATGTATTGCTTTTTAATGTGACATTAATAAACACTCATTCATTCAGTTTGAGAAATCAACAGCGCACCTCCAACTTAAGGTAAATAGAATAGAAAAAGGTAAGATTTGTGTGTGTGAGTAACAATTGTTGTTGATGTGTGTTTATTTCTGGGAAACTTACGAAAGATGTGAGATAAATTAATAGAAACATATAACACACAATCACAAAAGAATATAGATTTTTATTACAAACAATTATGAACAGATGAGTTATGCTGCTTTCCTTTTGAGACGAGAATCCATTTCAAGCGAAAGTCGGATTTATTTTCCCGAAGATACATCTATACCTTACTCGAGATTTGAACCCGGACCGACTCGATTACAAGCCGAGTGTCATAACCTCCATACTGGTTGGAGCGGCGTGAGTAACAATTGAAACTAGGGTTCGGTACATATAATAAAAATAGCTTCTGTGTGTGTATGATGGGATTCTTTCAAAAAAGTTAATTAATTATTATATTTAAATTAATCAATCCATCAATTAAAGAATCATTTCTCCTAGACGGTGCAATGCAGCGATTCTCAACTCTCAGCGCAACCACAGTTGTGTGGTTTATAATTAAATTCGTATTGTAGCTTTATCGTCGGACTAAATTATTATTGCATTCAATACATTGTTATTGTATGGGGGGCGATAGAAATTATGGTCCGCAAGTATTGAAAGTTTGAGAAGCACTGGTATAATGGCTAAAGACGTTGAATACTGAGGGTTCGAATCACGGAGAAGGCAAGAGTGTTCGTAAATGTATAATGTCTTTGTTTCAAAGAGGCACTCTGCAAGATTTGAGCCATACAAGTCCTCTAAAGAGAGGTTTGGTGATAGTGAAGAGGTGAGCGGCCGGTAGTTATACCCGTCAAATTAAGGGGTTGGAAACGTAGCAACTTATCATCCTGTCACATTTGCATGAAGTTAACAGAAGCAGGGCAATATTTCAATCTTGCAGATTACTCGGATCGTGCTAACGTGGATGGATAGGCAGGACATTCAGCTTATTCATGGTTCGCTTTGGCCTACCGGCGAATTATATCGTTTTTATCAAACTGCACGCAGTTAAATTACCGAAAATTATTAATGACTTTTCTTTAATGAATGCACATTGTAATATTTATACAGCAAAACTATGAGATTAGGATGTTGAAGCTAAATTGGTGCAATATCAAAAGTAATAATGATTATATGTTACATTTTCAGTTAAAGTATAACATAAAAAAACTTTTTTTGCTGTAAAAACTCAAAACCGGGACATAAAAAAATATTGACATAAGTGGAATAATTTATTTTGGAAGAAATGATTCTTTTTTTTTCAAAGGGGAATGGTCGGTCAAGGTTTAGGATTGAAGTTTCCACTTCTCTTGAAGCTGTCAAACTAATTCTCTGTTATTTTTCTTCATTTTCACTTTCTCTTAATTAAGGGCTAAAGAAAAAAAACCAGGGTCATTGAATTATTAAAAGGTTTTTTTTTTCTCTGTACATTTTGTTACCTCTAGAAAGATTTTTCGAAAGACTCTCAATAGGTTAAAGGAAAATTACCCGCAGAGAGCACAATTTAATACTGAATTTCTTAAAAGCTCCCGCGTCACTTATTAAATATATTGCAATAAACCGGTTATACAGGGTTGCTCATGTCAACTGGATATTTGATTTGAGCACTGCCATAATCTTTTTTGACAGTATGATGGAGGTAAAAAAGAAAGATTCATAAGATATGAAATTATATATATGTATAAGAACATTGAAAGCTATAACATCGAAGAAATAATTTTTCTATATAATTATAATAATACATCTGGTAAAATCTTCAATGAAAACTCTTTTATAAAATGAGTTTATGGTTTTGATTTGTTTTTCACTTATAATCTAACGCTAATATAACAATGGTGTTGGTTCTTCTTGTTTTATTTGCATATTCTTTTAAACTTCTATTTAAGACTGTCTGCACCAAATGCAACATAAGACTGAACCTGAGAACGCAGAAACATTTTCAGACAAAAAAATGTCATCTCAGTTTTTCATAAAAATTTAGAACATTTGTGATTAATATTACAGTTTATAATACAGCGTTTTTGAAATTTCAAAATATTCCAGAAATAATTAGTTTTTAACAATGGCGTAACGGAAAATATTCGGGCCCCTCTGCAATGCCAGGTTTTCCATCCTAAGATCAAATAAGCACTCTGTGTCAGTCCCGCTTTGGGTCCATAGAATCCCTGGACCACCCAATGTGGTTATATACTTTACGCCACACGGACTTTCAGTACTAAGAAATGTAAAAATAACTCTTTTTAGACTTACGGTAAAAGAAGGAAAAAATGCGGAATTCGGTACCATTTCAGAAAAATGGATCAAATCAGCTGAAAATGAAGAGTAAAATAAATCATACTTCTTTCTATACGATTCCTAAGCCAGAATATAACATTTATGTACAGTATTTTGATCCCTGAAAATTTTTTCGAAATTCAGTTCTTATTCTTCAACACTATGCTAGAACAGTGTTAACATATATCATCTAAATTATGGTACGTTTGAAGAAAGTTTACTTGCATACTTATTTTTTACTACATTGTCTTTTCTATTATATTCGGTATTATAAATTAATCCAGAAGGTCTCAAAGATAGTTAACAGTCTTATAAAGTAATTAATACGTTTAATTTAAATACAAAAGATTGTTAGAATTGCCATAAAGCATTAAAATTGAAAAGGGCTTTCATGTTGCAATAATCTTTTAACGGAAAAATATTTTACACATGTGCCGACATTTGCAGAGGAGTTAAAAAGTGAATATGATATTACAATCTCAAAAAGTTAATCTTAAATATAGTAGAATAATTTGTATGAATTAATAAAATGGCTCTCAAAGTTATAAGTGATAAAATTTCAATTTTATCCCAAGTATCAAATGTAAATATTCTAAATAAAAATTTCCTTAAGTGTAAAAATAAGTGATACAATAAAATATAAATAAATTTGTGGTGTAATAAAATATAAATAAATTTGTGGTGTAATAAAATATAAATATTTGTGGTTTAATAAAATGTAGATAGAATTTGTAATGTAATAAAATATAAATAAATTTGTGGTGTATAAAATATAAATAAATTTGTAGTGTAATAAAAATATAAATAAATTTGTGGTGTAATAAAAATATAAATAAATTTGTAATGTAATAAAATATAAATAAATTTGTGGTGTAGTAAAATATAAATAAATTTGTAGTGTAATAAAATATAAATAAATTTGTGGTGTAATAAAATATAAATAAATTTGTAGTGTAATAAAATATAAATAAATTTGTGGTGTAATAAAATATAAATAAATTTGTAGTGTAATAAAATATAAATAAATATGTACTGTAATAAATATAAATAAATGTGTGGTGTAGCCAAAATATAAATAATTTGTAGCGTAATAAAATATAAATAAATATGTACTGTAATAAAATATAAATAACTATGTACTGTAATAAAATATAAATAAATCTGTAGTGTAAATAAAAATAGATAAATTTGTAGTGTAATAAAACAGAAGTAAAAGGAGACACAAACACAATGATTTTTATATAAAGAGCCTTTGTGCATTCAAAATAAAAAAAAACTCTTGCGGCAAACACACATTTAAGATTAGTGTATAAATAAATTAAATAACCAAATTAAAATTAAATACGAAATTCTTAATGCTAGAATTTCTTCACAAATGAATGAAAAAGCAAGGTTAATATAAAAGACATTCAGAAATCTCTATATAACATTCCCTATTGTTAAGGTATAAAGAGCAGACATATACATAGTTTTTCATGGCATAGGTATAAGTTTTTTTTAAAGACATCTTGCTTTTGTGTGATCGAATAGTTACAATCTATACACATGTGCGGTTTTAAAAGTTACACGGTATCAGCATATTACAGAGATTTGTGTGCATTACTGTGCAGTGTTCGATATTGTGGAGAAGCAACCTGCAGGCTTAGATTTAACTTCTTTTGCATGCTTGTAAGTAGAGAGTATTATTTCGATTTATTTCCTATGTGAATTAAAATACGATTTTCAAGCGCTTTTAAAATGCCTCCATATAGTATTTCAAGCTGTTTTGGTAACAAAATGTATATTTATTGCTTCAAACTGCTACTTGGTATTAAATAAACGAAGAAACGAAAAGAGTAGTCTCATATTATTAACTACAAATTAAATTTTTTTTTTCAGTTTTAGATTCGCAAGCAGTGTTGCACTCCTATGCATGAGAATCATAGGCATTATAAAAACAGAATTATAACCATACTCATACATTACACTTTTTTTTTTTACATATATAGCTTTTCTTCTGTTGGTAAGCCTTAAGATTTTAGGTATATTAAAAATTTTAAAGCAGTATAATTCTTATATTAAAAATTTGAAATGAGGTATGAAATATAATCTTAAACAAGCAATTTTGATTTATAGAACTTCGTTGCTGAGGGACATTGAAAGATCTTTGTTTAAAAATAAAAGTAAGTGTTATTGCATTGATTGGAACATTACTTGAAATCAATTGAATAAGTTGTGAGTGTTCAAATTAAAACATTTAAAAATCTTTACGATTTAGATTTTTGAAGTTCATAAAAAAGTTCTTAATAGTATTAGAAACTTTACGATTTACGAATTACACGGCAAAATACAGTTTTTGTATATAATATTAATGAATGTTTTGGAGGAATGTGTATTTTTTACATCAGTAAAGAGTAAGCCAATTAATGAAGTGTTCTTGTCATTATATTTTTAACATTCTACCTACTATATGTTATATTTTGTTTATCTTGCCGAAATAGTAGTGTTTTTATTTCAAATGGGGCTGAGGATTGGTATTTTACCATTGCAGACCTAGTAGACTTAGAAGCTGGTATATCTTTTTAGTCAGGCACCAAATAGGTGGTATACCAATTGCCGCAAGTAATTTTTACGCCCAGTTTCCTCCCCAGAGGTAAGGTACCTGAGCTCTGATGATGCGAAACTGTCATAGAAATTTAATTTTGTCGAAAGCACCCAAGCCAAACAGGTACTCAAGGAATCTGTTACATGCCGCATAATCATACGACGCTGTCGATTTTCTGCATCATGAAAATCTACCGAATTCAGCCGGGGTCGAATCCGCAAGCATGGGAGTACAAGGCCAACATCTAACCAATTCCGCTACCCAGCTGGTCAGATTAGTCTTCTATGCACAAAATTCTAAATTGACGCACAGAATTTCTTGATTTCAGTAAAAATATTAGATGGTAAAAAAAAAAAGTTGAAGATTAATCATAGATTCCTAATACAGTTAGAATGAAAATCTAAGTTTCTCTGCTCACCTAAACGTTAGATCCTAGATATGGTTTGTTAAAAGCTATTCACAGAATGATTGTACGCAGCTGCATATATCAGGCTGTATATTGGTTCGGCAACGTGACGTGTTGGTTCAGGACAAGAAAAATAGAGAGCGGTGCTTACAGTGTTAGAAAACACTGCCAATGTGGATTGGGCAAAACTTTGATATTAAAGCTGAAGAATAAATAAATGAAAAATGATCAGATGAAAATAAATAACAGATATCCACCCCTAAAACACTGACATGATTTTTTTTTCCATCTTTCGCATTGTATAAAAAAATTATACTAAAATAAATAAATAAGTAATACAAGCGAAAGAGCCTGTACTGACTAAAAAACCCCATAAGCAGCATGCTAATGTTAACCATTACATTTAAAACAAAAGTATGAATATTTGCGCTTTTGAATTGGAATTACACGGAGAAACATAAATGCCTAATAAAATTATTCATTGAAAAACTTCGTTTGTTAAAAAATTTTGGCACAAAAGTAATTTGTTCTTCTTTGATCTTGAAGGAAAATATAAACTGCTCAAAAAGCGCTGGTGGAAGCTATCCAGTTGTAATGATTCTTTTTTGAACACGCCATTACGTGGCGTATAATTTTAGTATATATTTTAGGTATTCTATGTATATCAATAAAAACTTTAGTTCGTATCTTCTGTATAATTCCTCCTTTCTCTTTTTTTTATAAATGTGTCCATCACTGTTCATGGAATGGTAAAGTATATCACTCTCTCTTGATGAACTTTTTGTCATGGTCAAAGAGTGAAAATCAAAACTGAACCTGCAGTTTTGTAGGAGTTGTTGCTATGCCACTTTCAGTACTTTGGAGCTGTAAGAAAAAAGAAAAGAAATAAAAAGTGAGATCACACCTACATTGAATTCATAATGGTGATGAAGATATGCTTTAATACTACGAGAATAAAATGGATATGAGTGGAACCTCATCAATATGCAACATTTAACCGGAGAAATGGTTGGTCTGTTGCAACCTTTAAACTTGTTTTAACTCTCATTTGCTGTACGAGCACTGATATTCTCTCCTTACTATACTTATATTTGCAAATATTTTGTGATTGTTATTTATAATTGGGATTATTAGTGCTAGTGTTTTAAAGGTGAAGTTTGTCCATTGTGCCGCTGGTTCTGTACTGCTTCACGTGGGATTTTCTTTGTGGTAAGAGAGGTGTGGTTATTATTCATTGAGAGAGCCAGGAATTTTATATTCTTGAAAAGATTCGGCAAGAACAGGGATTGGCGGGTACAAATGTGCAATTTGTTGTTTAAAAGAAATGAAAATGGAAGAATCGGAAAATTCGATATTATCTCTGTCCCCCCGTACTTGTACTTGGAGCGTGCTACCATGCTTCAAATTGTGTGTGCGTATTATATATATGCACACCCACATAATCCTCGACCGTACGAAAAAAGGTACGAACATGAAATTTTTCTTTTTACATCTTAATTTCATATATCTTAAATTCTTTTAAGATACGCAAACACATTCTTCTTCATAGCATGTATTTATAAATTATATTATTTGTTCTATAGTACCATTAGGAAAACAATGGTCAACCCAAGCACTCTTTTAAATTCAGACATTAAAAAAAAAACGTTATCAATATTTCGAATAAAATATTCTTTACATTTAGCATGGATATATATATTTTTCTGCTTTTATTTAAAATGATAAATCCTTTAACTACATTTAATGATGACTAGATTACAAGTAGTTAAAAGGAAGCTTAGTTAAATTTGCGTTTATTTTTTATTGTACGCCAAGTGCATCTGTTATTTAGTTTTTCTGCTCCATATGGAAATAACAGGTCTAATGTTTTTGAATGAGTTTTTTAATATACATTCAGTATATTTTTATCTATTATGTAGAGTATTTTAAAAGGCCATTTGTTTAATTTTGCCAATTTTATTTTCAAATATTTTCAAATATACAACAATTTTTTAGTAGTTAATTCATTTATGATTAATGAGAATTTTATATATTACTTTCGTAACTATTCCGAAGTTAAAAAATATTTTAATTAATAAACTCAAAATTTGTATATTGCCATGCAATTTGCATAAGTTCATATAAAGTATGATATTTAACTCGGGTAATCGTATTAAATTATACAAAAATGAAATTTAAATTCGAAGGTAGGTTGTAAAATTATTAAAGTGAACCTAAATTGAACTGAATGTGCTTTTTTTTCTTTTAATGATCTGTATATCTTTTTAAGGATTGTCATAATTACAAACAATCCGAATAAACATATGTTTCCAAATACAAGGACTCAATGGTATCTTTTAGCTTTATCACACACACACACACATATTTCTCAAAAATTAATTTTATTTGCCTAAATAAAGTCAACAAACAAAAATAGCAATTATTTAGCACTTGTTGCTGTTATCACTTATACGGATTTTTTTATGTGTTTTAAATATTATGCTTTATTCCTATATCTTCACGCATATTTTGTAACGATCCAATAAAAATACAGAATAATCAAGTACATTCCTATGCAAATTTGATAACTAAGAATTACATAACAATTATGAATATAAAATATTTGCTATCTAATTAAATACAATATTGATTAAAAATATATATACTATAAAATTAAATTACATTAAATTATTAATCTTTTTTTATAAAATCAGTGTAGTATACTTGTTTTTAAATCCTTTTTGTAATTTATGAATTTGAAATTATTATTTAAAATTTCTCGCGCATGTTATTCTAATTAAACTTACGTCTGAAATAATATATTTTTTCACATATCACTTACACGGAATTAATATTTGAGCCACCACTTCACACTCTTTCAAAGTATGCAATATTAATAATTAGTAGACAATATAAAATTTTGTTTTTTTAAAGACTGTGAAAAGTGATAGGAAACAAAATGAATCATTGAAAACAAAGGATAAATGTAAAACTTTTGAAATCTATTATTAGAAGTTAAAGTATTACGTTCAATTAGCGGCTTGAAATTTTTGAATCATGTCCCAACTTAAACTAGTTACAGCATCATATAACACACTATGAAGTTCTAAGAAATTCAAAGATTTGCTATAAAATACATAATTAACAATCTCTAAAAACGAAATATTTTTTTAAATCTAATGTAAGTTAGTGTAATGTTTATTATAGATTTCAAAATTTTTGTAAACGGAATTCATAGAAAAATCTTCATCGTATTCTTCATTAATTTTAGTTTTCTAATATTCAAAGATATAATCGTTTTTGCAATCGATTTTATGGGAAGCCTTTTTATAAGAAAATTTCATGTAAATAAAAATTTATTTTGCACAAAGCATTTGAAAGTAAACTTTAAAATATACTCTTATGTAATGCATTGTAATCTGTATAGATTGTTGTGGGATGGTGCAAATTTTTGTACATTGTAGTTTTTAATTTAGAATAACATGAACTGTGTGTGAAGCCACGTGACTGCTTTCTTTTTACCACTAAATCAGTGTTTCTGCTCAAACTACAGCGGGAAGGCGCGCGCCCCTAAGAGGGGCGATAATCTGAAGAGCTAGGGAGGGCCAAGCATATCCAAAAAAAGCCGAAAATAAAAATTTAAAATATTAATTTTTATGAAGAGGAATCAGGCACCAAAATACATTCTGAGATAATGAACAATACACATTTATACAGGAACATAGTTTTACTTATAATCGCATCGTACACACTATGTGGTATTTGATCATTAATTTATCAACATAAGTTAAGGATAAGATGAATAATTAGTAATGACCCCATTGATTTGCATCATACAAAATTGCATGCACAATTTAATACTTGTCTTAATAATTTGAACAATCTATAATGAAAGTCATATTGTAGCTTTAGCAATTATTAAAGTATTTAAATTCAAATTTTTTAATATTATTGTATGAAGGGCATAAGCGAAAATTATGATTGATAATTGAGATTATAACTTTTGGATTTGAGAAGCATAGGTGTCTTTAACAATTGGTGGAATAAAATTATAAGACATATTTTTTGTTAATTTACGTAATCTTGCTTTTTACCTTCCATAAATTCCTTATTTTCAATTAAAAAGTATCTATTTCTTTATTTTGCCTCAGGTTTTTAGAAAGCTTTTATAGATGTAAATATAACTTTGGAAGTAGCTATAACATTTCTAAGGTGCAAAAGATTCACCATTAATTTTAAAATTATATTCTGTAACAACTTACTTCCGGAACGCTTCAGTTCCTACCACCAAGATAAGCAACGAAGCAGGACGTAAAGCCATGGTCGTGAGAATATCCCCGCTTTCATCGTTTCCAGGATAACTCTAGTTTATGAAAAGATGATATCAGTTTATGAAGCGCGAAGAAAACAAAATATCTTACTCATATCCTGTGCCACCTTTATCGGTAAATTGTCACTTCTGGTGATCATGCCTGAGAAATGTACACTCTCATTTCCTACAGATAAGGAAGAAGGATGTGTAACTTAAAAACCACTTCCATTATTTTGCATAATAAATATTCTAAGGTATTTCATTTCTGGGTAACAATTCATCAATTTGTATTTGAAAAATAGCTGCGCATCATAGATATTTCTGTAATATTGTTTACAGTTACAATTGTTTTGTATTCACACAGTTTCAAATCGAATCAAATTAAAAACATACCAGGTGATTGACTAAGTTTGAAACCGTGATTTTGGAAAAGCGTGTAAATTGTTTTAATATTTAGTGTCAGTTGAATTAGGATATACAAATAAAATTGTCTTAAGAATATTATTGCAATGAAAAATTATTTACATGCAATTTTTTGGCAAAAAAATAAAGAAAGAATGAAATCTTTTTAAAAGGTTCTCCTTTTATGAAAAATGCTTTTTGTAATTATACTAATTTGCTTATATTTTTCTAGGACTTTTATATTCGGCTGAACTAGGGTTTTTGAAAAATTCATATGATTTTCGGAGTTACAATCAATTGAAATAATAACCGGGTTTTTTTTTTTGTTAAAATTTCTCTACTCTTATGTAATAAAATGTGAATAAGTCCCCTTCTACATTATACATTTTTCAAAAATCTTACTTAAACTCCGGTCTTAGCTATATACATGTAAAATATTATTATTATAAAAGTCTTTTTAATAGAAGTAGAATGTTTTGAAAGTGTATCATAGTTTCTTAGTTTTTAACAAAAAAAGTTACATTTAAATAATTTTTTATTTTAATAACATTCTCAAAAATTTTTTTATGTATATTCTAATTCATCTGATCCTAAATGTAAAAAAAAATTTCATTTATATTCTTTTTTCAAAATCTTTGTCCTTAAAGTAATCAGTGACTTGAAATATATATTTCAATACTTCCCTTTTGTAAATATCTGGAATATTTAAAATAGAATGAAAAATGTTTGAAAATTTATGAGACACTTTGTATCTACTCCTTGAAAATCAGCAATAATAAAAGCTTTGATCAGAGGTAGGAATTATTTTGCTCTAGAAAACTATGAGTGGGCAGTTGTAATTTATTAAGCCAGCATTATTTATTTCGAATAAAGTAAAATGCATTTTAGAAGCTTTAATTATAGATACTTTAAATCTTTGCTATTTTATAAAATTCGTACAGCTGAGTATACCAATTTAAAGATATATATTCCTCATCATACCATCGTAAAAGGCAGTTGATATCTATTGTATTGTATCAATGGATATGTCTATAGGAATTATTTGTTATTATTCCATGGGAGTTAGATACTTGAGATCACGAGTGTAGCTGACAAGATCATAATATAACATTGTTGGCAAGTAAAAGGTGACTATAAAATATTGAAATTAATTTTAGAGACATTAATTCAAGTGGTTTCTCTTCTGGATATTCTAGATAATTAACTTAAAGTTAAAGAAAATAATCCACCACCTTTTTATTCCAAATTATATTTGCAAGATATTCGGAAACCTTTGATGAGTTTAAAGCCAGCAAGAAAAATGAAAAAGGGGCCAAAGTTGAGAAATAATAGAATTTATTTGAAATACTATATTTACTCGAATCAAAGCGCACTATATATATATATATTTTTCCAGAGTTAATGCTACTGAAAATCGTGTGTGGCTTAGAATCGAAGATAGAACTATTGGATGGGGGAAATTGAGTTTCCACCCCTTTCAAAAGAAAAAATATAAGCGTCCGTTCTAGCCACTTGCATCGATGATATCGGTAATAGCCTCATGACAAGCTCACTGATGCAAGAATGAAAAGGGAGGCAATTTTATATGCAGAAAAGAACGGAAACACAGCAGTGACCACTGAAAATTTGAAACGGATGAAAAAATATACGTTGATGGCGTAAATGAAATGATATATTTTTGCTTATAAGTATTCAGCTGTCTTTAATAATTCTTTTGCAATCTCTCTATAACACATTCTTTTTTTTAAAAAAAAAATGTTGCACAACAAATGCATTGGATTGTACTGAAGACAACACCAGGTGGGAAAATGGCGAAGCCTGTACCAATTCCAAGGTCAGCTGTGACAATGGGAGCTATGAATCATTTTGAAAACATGATACTAACAGAGCATTTATAGGTTCATGCATGCATTAGAAAAATTTTAATACTGGTAAAATAAATGAGTTATTAACTTATTATTTTACATAAAATTTTTGTTTAATTTCTTCAGTATCGGATATTGATGAATTTTTTACATAATTTTTTATTTTTTTCTCTAAAAAGTGTTGAAAATTTGGAGTGCGGCTCAGAATCGATGGTGGCTTAAATTCGATTAAATATGGTAATATGCTTAAAGAGAAGAACAAGACAGTGTTGTTGAATGAGTAAGTGATAATTTGATTAAAGTCTCACTATAAAGAAACACATGAGTTCACTACCGTAACTACTAGACTACCGCGACTATACAGCGCTATCGACTGAGTCTCATGGTATAATTTTTTATTTATTGTCTGCTCAGTTTTGCTCGCGAAGCAAATCAATATTCAATTCGTTTTGAAATATATCTATCGTTTGATTTTTATATAACTGAGCTTGAAAATGGAATAAATTAATTCAATTCCATTTGGATTTAATATAGGCAGTGTTCTATTTTATTGTTTATTTTACAATTTATTCATACCAACTTCCACAGAACCGCCCAAATATACCTATACGAATAATTACAAAGTGAAATTCAATATAGTTTTCTGAAACTAATAAAAATAAATTTATTTTTCCTCTGAAAAAGCAGGTCGTTTTGATAAAAACAATAAAGAAAACATTTGATTTGGAAAAATTGGAAAAGTTGGAGAGGGGGAAATGTAAAAAAAAGGGACAGAAATACAAAGCATATAATTAGTAACTAGTTTCTTCAAGCAAACCTATTCATTGTTAAAATAGATTATTTAATACAAAAGAAAATTTTTTATTATTTCATGTAATAAAAGGCAAGATCTGTTGATTGTCAACATCTGATTATTATAAGATAGTGCTTAGTAAAAGGCCACTGAGAAAGGTAATTCAATAGAACAACAAAGTACTCTTAAAAAACCCTTATTTTCTCTACTATATTCTTTTTATAAACATCGTAGAAGCATAAAGAAAATGGGTCATGCTTAGTTGTAAAGTACATAAAAATTTACTGAAACTCGGAAAAACGGAATTTAACACAGTTGGAGTTATTCTATTCTGAGCTTAGGACATAACTGTGTGTGTGTGTGTATGTGCAACAAAAGATTTTCTTTCATCGTTTGCAACATTTTCGAATCAAAAGCTTTCAAGCCCATTTTTCAATTCATACTATTAGTTCACTTTTCTCCCCATTTATATATATATATATATATATATCTTGTTCAAATTTTCAATCGTTAATAAAATACTTTCTATTCATCCATTCAAGTTCAAATACATTTTTTAAACCTTGTAGTGGATAACACTTGATGTTAATACAGTTTTTACAATCATTAATTCATTAATTAAATTAAAAAATGAATAAATAGAAAAAAAAAAAACTAATTGTCCAACAGCATATACAGAAAGGAAACTCGTTGTGCCACTGTAGCACAAAGGATAGCGCGTTGGACTTCAAATCCAAAGGTCGTGGGTTCGAATCCCACCTAGGATTGCCTAACTTCTGAGAATATGATTTCTTCTTTACTATGCTATCTTATTATAATAATTAAATTTATAATGAATAAGTAGAGTAAAAGAGCAAACACAAAAAAAAAGCAGTTCAACACCCCATATAGAAAGGAAAATTAAAATTACTTTCTATTTTGTTACATAATATTGTGATTCTGTTATATATATGTATATACATACTTACATTATATAAAATTGTAACTGTTTAATAAAAATAAACTAAAATAAAAATTTTCTTTGTTGACCAAAGAAGGAATTGACTTAAAATTTCTTATACTACTTGTTCTGTAATATAGATTTTTATTCATAATTAAAAATTAAAACACTAATCTACTATTAAAATTGAAGTAAGCAATTAAATAAACTCAAAATATCCATAGCATGCAATCTTACTTTCATTTTACAAGAAAGTTAAATTTTCTGACGTCACGGAGAAAATTGCATCGCAATTTTTAATTCCCTGCTTATCTCAAACCCATAAAATGTGTTTTTCTACCTCGATAAAATCTAGATTTATTCGTATCAAAGGTGGAAAGAAAATAGACATCTTTCACGGAATTCTTCATAAGAAACCGGATGTTGGTTTTAATTCCTCTTCCGAATCGCAAAAACATCCGATACTTATCGGAGACACTTCCGTCAAAGATTACAACGGAACTCCGTAAATAAAAGACAATGTTAATTTTCAAGGTATCATTAAATGCCATTAATTTGAAAAACACAGAGCTGTAAATATTTTAACTTTGTTATCACTATAATGGTCTTAGAAGATTTGTCCACTAGTTCAAAAACAGAAACATTTATCTATAACGCTCCTTAAGCCCCTGCAACGGCTCTTTGGGGTCGATTTTCTCAAAATCCGTTCTTATTGAATCTCTACTCCATGAAAGGAACATGCCTACCAAATTTCAAGTCTGTAGGTTAAATTGTACAATAATGGAATAATTTATCTATAACGCCCCTTGAAGGTCGATTTTTGCAAAGCCTCTAATGTAGTGGATTTCTACTCCATGAAAGAAACATACCAAATTTCAAGACAGTATGTCTAAGAGTTTAAGGGGACATGGTACGATTTACAATAAAATTTTTAATTTAAGGATTTTCTAAATTTTTTTGGTTGACTACTATGTGCGTATACTATGAAAAACAGATTTTATGTTAAAAATTTGATAAAAAGCTAACCATTTAATTTTTTAATGGAAAAACTTAAAATTTGTGAAGTGATTTTAAAACGCTACTCCTCCTACAAAAATTTAACGTACACGCATGAAATTTGATTTACTAGTACATCAAACCACGTATAACAAAAGTTGGTATGAGTTTTGCGATAACATGATGGTATTGGTATTTTTATGAGTGCGTATTGAAAATTCCTTAAAAAATGTATAAATTTCGAGTTCAATTACTTTTAAAAAAAGAAGTATTGCTTTGATTCAAAAATGCATACCAACTTTTGTTACATGTACTCTTAGCAATAGGTGAAAAAAAATTCAAAGCATTAGGCACAATAGAAAAAAAGCCTTAGCATTTTAAATGAAGACAAACTAGTTATTTTATCTTTCTGAGATAAGTCCGCTTAAAGTTTTGATTTGCCATAGGAATGTGAATAAAAACCAACATAAAAGCTTTAATAATTGTGCTTTTTTTAAGTTTAGAGATTTCAAATTTTGCGAAGTTAAGTAAATATATATAAAAAATAATTTAGGCTAAAAAAATTAGATTTAATTTTTTGAGCGATTTTTGTCAATTGAATCGTACTGTGTCCTCTTAAAAATGGAATTAATTACCTATAACGCCCATTGGGGGTCGATTTTCACAAAATCCGTTCTTAACGGACACTCCATGAAAAACCCCACGCCTACCAAATTTCAAGCCTTAGGTTGAAGTCGTGAAATCCACCACGTTGAAATCATGATGCGTGAGTGAGTGGCTTTTTTCCTTTATACAAATAGTTTATTGAGAAATTTTTATGAGGGAAATTTGCATCATATTATTTGTGGGTAGTCTAATTAGTCTAATAAACTTACATCACAAATAATAAAATCTGACCTATATGTATAAAATATGTTATAATAATTCCGAGTGGGGAGGTTGAATATCATTTTTTTGGCCAGTGATGAGTATATGACTTTAACGATGATTATTGGGGGAAGGGGGGGGGGGCGCCGGTTGATGTTTCATATCAGTTGAAAGTTAGGAGGCAGTCCTTTGTGGCAGGAAATCTATTTATTAAACATCTTGTGTGAGACACACAAAAATTTAAACGTACATAGACATTCACATTGTTACTTCACAGTTATTCATAAAACAGAGCACGACTAAGACACGAAACACAAAAGACAAAACAAGCTGCAGCCGATTAACGCATATTTTATATGAAGACAAGGAGACAAAGAGAAAGCGCGCCCAAAGAACTCTTGCTTTTTATTCTGGCAGAGAAGGTCGCGGGACTCCTTCCAACAGAAACCACGATTAGTCAATTTTACAATTCGATTACGATTAAACTCTCGATCATGTGGGCAGCCAAGTTAAAAAAATTAAATAATTGTCCTGAAGAACTGGATCAAAGAATAGAAATTTACTGAAAGGGATACTGAAGGGAGTTATTATATATATAATATATAAAAAAATTTAGTTCTGAGATTTTTTTATGTTAACTCCAAGAAAATTAATAAGCTCCCAGCTAATTTCATCTAACTAATTGAATCTCAGCTGGAGAAGTGATAGTGGACACCTGTTGGTCATGGTCACAAACTCATGATTGGCATTGTTGATTCACAGGTTTGAATCCTGATTCCACTCAAGACCCACAGTGTAGAGAGGTTGATGCACGTTAAATCTGCCATGGCTCAATGTTCTTCTAGTCGCGTGGAGTGGTAGTTTGGAGACGCGAAAGCTAGCTCAGTGTAGTCCTTGTCACTTGACCTTGATTCAAAATAAGTTCCATCTTTAATAGTCCATGTATTGCTTTTTAATGTGACATTAATAAACACTCATTCATTCAGTTTGAGAAATCAACAGCGCACCTCCAACTTAAGGTAAATAGAATAGAAAAAGGTAAGATTTGTGTGTGTGAGTAACAATTGTTGTTGATGTGTGTTTATTTCTGGGAAACTTACGAAAGATGTGAGATAAATTAATAGAAACATATAACACACAATCACAAAAGAATATAGATTTTTATTACAAACAATTATGAACAGATGAGTTATGCTGCTTTCCTTTTGAGACGAGAATCCATTTCAAGCGAAAGTCGGATTTATTTTCCCGAAGATACATCTATACCTTACTCGAGATTTGAACCCGGACCGACTCGATTACAAGCCGAGTGTCATAACCTCCATACTGGTTGGAGCGGCGTGAGTAACAATTGAAACTAGGGTTCGGTACATATAATAAAAATAGCTTCTGTGTGTGTATGATGGGATTCTTTCAAAAAAGTTAATAAATTACTATATTTAAATTAATCAATCCATCAATTAAAGAATCATTTCGCCTAGACGGTACAATGCAGCGATTCTCAAACTGTGGGGCGCGACCACAGTTGTGTGGTTTATAATTAAATTCGTATTGTAACTTTATCGTCGGAGTACATTATTATTGCATTCAATACATTGTTATTGTATGGGGGGGCGATGAAAATTATGATTGAAAATTGGGTCGCAAGTATTGAAAGTTTGAGAAGCACTGGTATAATGGCTAAAGACGTTGAAAACTGTGGGTTCGAATCACGGAGAAGGCAAGAGTGTTCGTAAATGTATAATGTCTTTGTTTCAAAGAGGCACTCTAAATATTGGGTGAGCCATAAGTCCTCTAAAGAGGTTGGTGATAGTGAAAGAGGAGTGGAAAAAACCCAAGGTGTTCTCCGTCCAAATTGGGGTGGAAACGTAGCAATATCATCCTGTCATTTGCATGGTGCTCAAAAGCAGTGGCCAAATGGCAGACGTAATTTAATCTTCCTTGCCACGATGAATTTTGTGATCCTCGATCTGATGTTACTGTTTATTGGATGGAATAAGTAAGGACAACATTACTAACATAATATGGTTCTTTTTAGCCTATTAATAATTATATCGTTTTTATCAAACTGCACGCAGTTAAATTACCGAAAATTATTAATGACTTTTCTTTAATGAATGCACATTGTAATATTTATACAGCAAAACTATGAGATTAGGATGTTGAAGCTAAATTGGTGCAATATCAAAAGTAATAATGATTATATGTTACATTTTCAGTTAAAGTATAACATAAAAAAACTTTTTTTGCTGTAAAAACTCAAAACCGGGACATAAAAAAATATTGACATAAGTGGAATAATTTATTTTGGAAGAAATGATTCTTTTTTTTTTTTTAAAAGGGAATGGTCGGTCAAGGTTTAGGATTGAAGTTTCCACTTCTCTTGAAGCTGTCAAACTAATTCTCTGTTATTTTTCTTCATTTTTCCCTTTCTCTTAATTAAGGGCTAAAGAAAAAAAACCAGGGTCATTGAATTATTAAAAGGTTTTTTTTTTCTCTGTACATTTTGTTACCTCTAGAAAGATTTTTCGAAAGACTCTCAATAGGTTAAAGGAAAATTACCCGCAGAGAGCACAATTTAATACTGAATTTCTTAAAAGCTCCCGCGTCACTTATTAAATATATTGCAATAAACCGGTTATACAGGGTTGCTCATGTCAACTGGATATCTGATTTGAGCACCACCATAATCTTTTTTGACAGTATGATGGAGGTAAAAAAGAAAGATTCATAAGATATGAAATTATATATATGTATAAGAACATTGAAAGCTATAACATCGAAGAAATAATTTTTCTATATAATTATAATAATACATCTGGTAAAATCTTCAATGAAAACTCTTTTATAAAATGAGTTTATGGTTTTGATTTGTTTTTCACTTATAATCTAGCATGTATAACAATGTTGATGATTCTTCTTAGTTTTATTTGCATATTCTTTAAACTTCTATTTAAGACTGTCTGCACCAAATGCAACATAGACTGAACTGAACGCGAAACACATTTTCAGACAAAAAAAAATGTCTCAGTTTTCATAAAAATTTAGAACATTGTGATTAATATTACAGTTTATAATACAGCGTTTTTGAAATTTCAAAATATTCCAGAAATAATTAGTTTTTAACAATGGCGTAACGGAAAATATTCGGGCCCCTCTGCAATGCCAGGTTTTCCATCCTAAGATCAAATAAGCACTCTGTGTCAGTCCCGCTTTGGGTCCATAGAATCCCTGGCCCACCCAATGTGGTTATATACTTTACGCCACTGGTTTTTCATTTTAAAATGTAAAAAAATAACTCTTTTAGACTTACGGTAAAGAAGAAAAAAATGCGGAATTCATTTCATTCCAGAAAAAATGGATCAAATCAGCTGAAAATGAAGAGTAAAATAAATCATACTTCTTTCTATACGATTCCTAAGCCAGAATATAACATTTATGTACAGTATTTTGATCCCTGAAAATTTTTTCGAAATTCAGTTCTTATTCTTCAACACTATGCTAGAACAGTGTTAACATATATCATCTAAATTATGGTACGTTTGAAGAAAGTTTACTTGCATACTTATTTTTTACTACATTGTCTTTTCTATTATATTCGGTATTATAAATTAATCCAGAAGGTCTCAAAGATAGTTAACAGTCTTATAAAGTAATTAATACGTTTAATTTAAATACAAAAGATTGTTAGAATTGCCATAAAGCATTAAAATTGAAAAGGGCTTTCATGTTGCAATAATCTTTTAACGGAAAAATATTTTACACATGTGCCGACATTTGCAGAGGAGTTAAAAAGTGAATATGATATTACAATCTCAAAAAGTTAATCTTAAATATAGTAGAATAATTTGTATGAATTAATAAAATGGCTCTCAAAGTTATAAGTGATAAAATTTCAATTTTATCCCAAGTATCAAATGTAAATATTCTAAATAAAAATTTCCTTAAGTGTAAAAATAAGTGATACAATAAAATATAAATAAATTTGTGGTGTAATAAAATATAAATAAATTT
>BMAV01012044.1:109131-120218 GCA_019973955.1 Trichonephila inaurata madagascariensis
TAAAATATAAATAAATTTGTGGTGTAATAAAATATAAATAAATTTGTAGTGTAATAAAATATAAATAAATATGTACTGTAATAAAATATAAATAAATGTGTGGTGTAATAAAATATAAATAAATTTGTAGCGTAATAAAATATAAATAAATATGTACTGTAATAAAATATAAATAACTATGTACTGTAATAAAATATAAATAAATCTGTAGTGTAATAAAAATAGATAAATTTGTAGTGTAATAAAACAGAAGTAAAGGAGACACAAACACAATGATTTTATATAAAAGAGCCTTTATTATTCAAAAGAATAAAAAAACTCTTGCAATGGCAAACACACATTAAGTGTGTATAAATAAATTAAATAATAAATTAAAATTAAATGAATACACAAAATTCTTAATGCTAAATTTCTTCACAAATGAATGAAAAAGCAAGGTTAGCCATAAAGACATTCAGAAATCTCTATATAACATTCCCTATTGTTAAGGTATAAAGAGCAGACATATACATAGTTTTCTTGGCATAGGTATAAGTTTTTTTAAAGGCCTCTTGCTTTGTGTGATCGAATAGTTACAATCTATACACATGTGCGGTTTAAAAAGTGCACGGTATCCAACTGTACAGAGATTGTGCATTACTGTGTGTTCGATATTGTGGAAAGCAACCTGCAGAGAAACTTAGATTTAACTTCTTTTTTGCATGCTTGTAAGTAGAGAATAATTATTTCGATTCTTCCTATGTGAACAAATACGATTTCGAAGCGCTTTAAAATGCCTCCATATAGTATTTCAAGCTGTTTTGGTAACAAAATGTATATTTATTGCTTCAAACTGCTACTTGGTATTAAATATTTTTTGAAAAACGAAAAGAGTAGTCTCATATTATTAACTACAAATCAAATTTTTTTCAGTTTAGATTCGCAAGCAGTGTTGCACTCCTATGCATGAGAATCATAGGCGTACAAACAGATTATAATAATACTCATGACTACTTTTTTTTTTTTACATATATAGCTTTTCTTCTGTTGGTAAGCCTTAAGATTTTAGGTATATTAAAAATTTTAAAGCAGTATAATTCTTATATTAAAAATTTGAAATGAGGTATGAAATATAATCTTAAACAAGCAATTTTGATTTATAGAACTTCGTTGCTGAGGGACATTGAAAGATCTTTGTTTAAAAATAAAAGTAAGTGTTATTGCATTGATTGGAACATTACTTGAAATCAATTGAATAAGTTGTGAGTGTTCAAATTAAAACATTTAAAAATCTTTACGATTTAGATTTTTGAAGTTCATAAAAAAGTTCTTAATAGTATTGAAACTTACGGTTACGAATTACACAGCGAAATACAATTTTATCTATAATATTAGTGAATGTTTTGGAGGAATGTGTATTTTTTACATCAGTAAAGAGTAAACCAATTAATGAAGTGTTCTTGACATTATATATTACATTCTACCTACTATATATTATATTTTGTTTATCTTGCCGAAATATTAGTGTTTTTATTTCAAATGGGGCTGCGGATTGGTATTTTACTATTGCAGACCTAGCAGACTCAGAAGCTGGTATATCTTTTTAGTCAGGCACCAAATAGGTGGTATACCAATTGCCGCAAGTAATTTTTACTCCCAGTTTCCTCCCCAGAGGAAGGCACCTGAGCTCTGATGATGCGAAACTGTCATAGAAATTTAATTTTGCCGAAAGCACCCAAGCCAAACAGGTACTCAAGGAATCTGTTACATGCCGCATAATCATACGACGCTGTTGATTTTCTGCATCATGAAAATCTACCGAATTCAGACGGGGTCGAATCCGCAAACATGGGAGTACAAGGCCAGCGTCTAACCAACTCCGCTACCCAGCCGGTCAAATTAGTCTTCTATGCACAAAATTCTAAATTGACGCACAGAATTTCTTGATTTCAGTAAAAATATTAGATGGTAAAAAAAAAGTTGAAGATTAATCATAGATTCCTAATAGAGTTAGAATGAAAATCTAAGTTTCTCTGCTCACCTAAACGTTAGATCCTAGATATGGTTTGTTAAAAGCTATTCACAGAATGATTGTACGCAGCTGCATATATCAGGCTGTATATTGGTTCGGCAACGTGACGTGTTGGTTCAGGACAAGAAAAATAGAGAGCGGTGCTTACAGTGTTAGAAAACACTGCCAATGTGACGGATTGGGCAAAACTTTGATATTAAAGCTGAAGAATAAATAAATGAAAAATGATCAGATGAAAATAAATAACAGATATCCACCCCTAAAAACACTGACATGATTTTTTTTTCCATCTTTCGCATTGTATAAAAAAATTATACTAAAATAAATAAATAAGTAATACAAGCGAAAGAGCCTGTACTGACTAAAAAACCCCATAAGCAGCATGCTAATGTTAACCATTGTTAAAACAAAAAGTACTCGAATATTTCTGCTTTGAATTGGAATTACACGGAGAAACATAAATGCCTAATAAAATTATTCATTGAAAAACTTCGTTTGTTAAAAAATTTTGGCACAAAAGTAATTTGTTCTTCTTTGATCTTGAAGGAAAATATAAACTGCTCAAAAACGCTAATTTGAAGCTAATAGTTGTAATGATTCTTTTTAGTTTCTGTGTGGCGTATAATTTTAGTATATATTTTAGGTATTCTATGTATATCAATAAAAACTTTAGTTCGTATCTTCTGTATAATTCCTCCTTTCTCTTTTTTTTTATAAATGTGTCCATCACTGTTCATGGAATGGTAAAGTATATCACTCTCTCTTGATGAACTTCTTGTCATGGTCAAAGAGTGAAAATCAAAACTGAACCTGCAGTTTTGTAGGAGTTGTTGCTATGCCACTTTCAGTACTTTGGAGCTGTAAGAAAAAAGAAAAATCCGTGAGATCACACAATTAATTCATAATATGATGATGAAGATATGCTTTAATACTACGAGAATAAAATGGATATGAGTGGAACCTCATCAATATGCGACATTTAACCGAAATGGTTGGTCTATTTTTAACCCTTTAACTTGTTTGCTCATTTGCTGTACGAGCACTGATATTCTCTCCTTACTATCTTATATTTGCAAATATTTGTAATTGTTATAGTGAGATTATTAGTGCTAGTGTTTTTTAAAGGTGAAGTTTGTCCATTGTACTAGTTCTGTACTGCTTCACATCCGGGATTTTCTTTGTGGTAAAGGTGGTTATTATTCATTGAAGGCAGGAATTTATATTCTTGAAAAAATTCGGCAAAGAACAGGGATTGGCGATGCAAATGTGCAATTTGTTGTTTAAAAAGAAATGAAAATGGAAAGATAATCGGAAAATTCGATATTATCTCTGTCCCCATTGCCATGTAAGACTTAGTCTTACACCATGCTTCAAATTGTGTGTGCGTATATATATGCACACCCACATAAAATCCTCGACCGTACGAAAAAAAGGTACGAACATGAAATTTTCTTTTATCTTAAATTTCATATATCTTAAATTCTTTTAAGATACATGAAACACATTCTTCATAGCATGTATTTATAAAAAGTAAACATTTAAAGGTTTTTGTGTTTCACTATAGTATGTGTGAAAACTATATAAAATTAAAAATTAAAATTAAATTCTTCCATCTTTTCATTTTGTTAAGTATTATGATTAGTTATATGCAATGAAAAATTGCCCTTTTTTGGAACATTTTGGGCAAGAAAATTAACCGCTTAAGGGGCTAATGAATTTTTATTTATTCTAAAAATCATTTTGAATTACACTGCTACATTAATTCAACCAATATTTTTACATATTTCAAAAAATTTACCATACACAATCTCGAAGTGCCAGTATGACTAATAATTATGTACTTTAATTCTATAAGTGACGTGGCGCTTACAAACTATTACTACGTGTAAGTCGTAAATCACACTGCTTGTAATGCAAAATATAAGAATTTGAATGTGAATGTATTTCACCAATGTATTTTATATTTAAATATTAATTAACTTTTTATGGTAATCAAAAGTAATTAATCTCTTGTAATACAACTGTCACATTGAAGTTAAATAAAAAAAAATGTGGTGCCAACACAACAATCTTATTCATGTATACGATGGCAGCATTTGGCGACGTCTTTTAATTTGCCGATGTTTTTTGGCTTGGCGATGATGCGAAATTGGTCGTTGGTGTAATACGAGAGTACCAAAAATTATATATAACACATTGCTATTTTTTTGTTGTTTCGTAAAAACCTAGGCTACTTAGGTATTGTCGCAACCGTATTGGCGGCATTGTATAAAACGAAGCACATGGTTGCGAAACCTGCGCGTACAACACACGAGAAATACGAGTTGCCAACTTGGCGAATTATCTTAAATGCTGGCATTGTTGCAATGAAACGTAAGTACCAAACAGCACAATTTCTTACTCACCAAACTAATATTCTTAAAGGATACTTACGTTTTGGCCTCGATGGACATACACAGCCAGGACATCGGTGGGACGGTGCATTTGTCTCAGGATAACAATTACCAACACACTTGGGCTTGGGACACTTGTATTTACATTTGCACACTTCGCAGCCATCTTCTCCCATTTCCATGCTACACCTCAAACCCGAGCATATGGGAGCGGGACAGGTGGTAGTTGCCTCTTCAGTAGTGGTACTGATGGTCGTTGTTGGCTCTGTCGTTTCTTCTTCAGTTTCGGTGTCAAAGTCTACTGTTACTGTTGTGTGTAATGTAGATGCAGTAGATTCTTCTTCAGCTTCTACAGCTTCGACTATACCTGAAAAGGTAACTGGAGTTTCTTCTTGTTCTTGCTGAGATTGTTGAACGACTGGTACATTTTTGACTGGCTGTAGATTACTAAATGTAGGTTCTGCTGATGAAGATCCTGTTATAAGAAAATATACAGTTTATAAGTAAAACAATAAATATCATTCGATAATGTATTTCGATGTATAATGTATTCGAATAGATTTTCAAGCTTATGAAAGGGAAGGTATTATTTCGTAGGAATTAAAGTCGTTGTTTGAAAACATCAAAACTCAATATTTGATACTTTTTTTTAAAAAATATATTTTATCACAAATTTGCAATATTTTGAATAATGGATCTTTAATTGCAAATATTTCATTATTTTTTTCCCTACTGATATGGTTTTGTGTGTGGTCATAAATTACACAGCTATCCGAATATTGCTCTTCATTGGATTTACCTTTAAGAGAAATAAAAAAATAAACTGTAAGCATTTCTTTGATGTAAATGCTTATCTTAGTTACACCCTTAATAATTAAAAACATTTTTGGTGTGTAACGCATTTTATATTACAGCTTAAAACATTAAAAATGCAAGGATCAGAATATTACAAATTCAATTTTACTCAAAGGTTCTAACAAGCATTTCAGTTTTCTTTCTTTATTTATTTACTTTGTGATCCAAAATACAATTTTAACTCAAAAATGAAAAACACGAATTAATTCTTACCTGAAAGGTTTTACCCTTTTGGTGAATTTAGCCACAATATTTGGTGGTTTTAGCTCTTTTTTTACCTTTAAAACGTACCCTTTTGGTGTGAATACATAAGAAATTACATCAATAACTAAGAAGTTATTAATTATCAAATTACTCTGATTTTAAGTATTTTATTATAGTCATCCTATTAAAATGTTATTTTCATTACGATATATAAGCACTCTGATTTGATCTCATAAAAACACGTATAAACTTATGGTTACAGCATGAAAATAAAACTAATTTATACTGCTGTCATTATGAAGAATGTTTTTACACTTTTTCATGATTGATGTAAACATTTACCATTTATTGGATTACTACACAAGCAAACTGGACAGCGACCATGATATTTGTCTGAAACCACTTGGCATCCAGGCTCACACACAGGGGTCTTACAAACAGGATCACACATGCAAATAGGACATCCAGCAGGGCCTGGAATTTCTCGGCATCCATACTCGGAGCAGAAAAGATTCGGGCAATACAAGTCATCATCATCGTCATCGTCTAAAATATCAAATTAGTTTTACGAAAAAAAAATTAAGATTTAATTTTATTAAAGGGAAAAATCTTCAGAATTCTCCTTTCTATGTTTCAAATACTTGTGTAACATTATATTGGTTATGTCGGATTGATACTCACCATCGTCATTGAAGTTGGGGCAAACGCATGTAGGACATTGTCCAGCAGCAACATCAGTTTGGACTGTACAGCCACGATCGCATTTTGGTGAAGGGCATTCAGGATTGCACAAACAGGATGGACAACCATCTGGTCCTCTGGTTTCTTTACAATTCTTGCCACAAATTACTGAAGAACATGGCCTTGGTCCTGCAAACAGTCAACGAAAATATGAGTATACAAGTGAATTTAGCTATCGCGTAGAATTTGTTTCACGTATTTATGTATGTTCAAAAGAAATGATCTTTCGAAAATTTCTTTTAGTGGTTTAAAGGATTTTTAATAAAAATTTTACAAGTACTATATAAAACTAAACTATGAATATAATTTTTGATGAATTCCTTTTGATTATTAGTCAGTATTGAATATCTTTCTATTATCTATGAAATATAGGAGTATGCCCCCACACAAAATAAAAGCATGCTTTTCAACATTATTCTGTGCTTCTAATTTCCATTTTCTTATACTTGTTTTCCAAATAAACGGAATCATTTGTATATATATAGCTATTTGTTTCATATAATAGCAAATTATACAAATTTAAAATCAAGACGCTTTAGGTTGTTTTCGACATATGTGCGACAGTGTGGACTAAACGCGGAGCACATTTTCGGACAGACAAAACGCCTCAATTTTTATAAAAATTTATGACATTATAAGTCATGCATTTTTTTACAATATAGTGTTTTTAAAATTTCAAAATATTTCATAAATAGTCCGTTTCTCCTTTTAAAATGTAAAGAGATAGCTCATTTAGCATTACCGTATAGGAGAAAAATGCGAAACACATTTTACAAAAGAAAAAAATGTTTCAACTCGTATGAAAATGAGTAATATGATAAAATAACTGATTCTGTACAGGATAGTGAAGCCAGAATATAATATTAATGTTTGAGTGCTTTTATTTCTTAAAAAATATTCCAAATTTGGGTCCTATTCTTTAACATTAATCGAAGACAGCCTTAAGAAACTTTGGGTTTAGAAATCGAAGTCTAAAAATATATATGACGCCTAAAGTTAAATATTTCCTATGAATAGAATTATATAAAATTGATAAAAATTTCATCAATACTTAATGTTATTTTGGAGCTAATTTGATATTGGTATGCTAAAGATTATTCCATCAAATGTAAAATATAGCCAATTTAAGTGCGATAGTATTAGACAGGTCGCCAAAAAACGAGTCGCGTACGGATAAAAAGTTTGTTTCGTTATTTTAAGTATACAGAAGATACTTAGTGTGTTTTCCCACATATTTATTTTATTGGGTTTTTTTTTTTTAATCCTTATGTGATCTGAGGAAATATTTTTTCATAACGGGGACATAAAACTATAATTCCAACAGTTTAACAAAATTATTTAAAGTACATTAAATACATACTTGGAACAACAGCTTGAACAACAGTCACTCTGCAAACACATCCAGGACATTGACCAGGAGGAACGTCTCTCAAAATTTCACATCCTGGATCACACTGAGGTTCTACACATTTAGGATCGCAAATACAAGTCATGCAACCATCGTTGTCCCTTACTTTGCGGCAGTTGGATCCATTACAATCAACAGGCGGGCAACGATGACTTGGTGCTGTGTGAATAAAAAGTTATTTATTATACCAGGAAAATCAAGATCTGTTACTGAATTCTATTCGAAAAATATTTGGTTTTAAATGTTAAAATAATTATATATTTTAAGTTTAATTAAAAAACTTAAATGGTACTAGAAGTATTGACTAATGAAAAAACCATTTAAGACATCTTTCAATCTTAAATACATACAGATTTCGTAAAGTAACATGTTTTATGACAAATTATTTACAGTTTTTTGAAAAGTAACAAAACTCAAAAGTAATATCTCTCAACCATTTGCTCTCCTCTAAAATGTACTATCTCTTTTTAATTTACAGATGGAAAAATCAATATTATCCATATTAAATAGCAACTTCTGCGTAATCTTGCTTATAAATTTGAATGTATATTTGTTTGGGACACACAAATCCACATTGTTAATTGCATCATTTCAAAGTTTTGCAGGTAGCTTTGCTGTTGTTTCAAATGATCTGTAAGCATATTTCAGTCAAAAAACATTTTCAAATTTATCTTTAGTGAAATTTTTTAATACCCTATGTTTAAAGAAAATATCACGGAAGGTTACCAAATGCCGTTATATGTAGCCAATAGTGGAAAAGCATTTCCAAACATGTTTAGAAAGCGATTTCGACATTTGGTGACATCTTTTGATTTGGGAACATTTACGAACTTATTTTGCTGATTATAAGAGGGAAGGGGGTGATTTTAACCAAAAACTGTTGTATTTGAAATATTACACGTACAGACTTGAAATTTGGCAAGTGCGTTTTCTTTTGTGGGGTAGAGATCCATTATGAACACGTTTTGAGGAAATAGATCTCCCTGGTGGAAAGTGTGGGGTTTGCGGGGGTGTTATAGATAAAAACTCTCGTTTTTGAACTATAAGACCTACAGATTTGAAACTTGGCAAATTTGGCAGTTTGAAAATTTGAAATTCTTTTGTTGAGGTGAAATTCGCTAAAAGCGGGTTTTGCGGAAATCGATTCCCAAAGAGTGGGATTAAAGGAGACATAAAAGATAAAATATATGTTCTGTTTTAAAAATTCGTCCTGTTCTTCCTAAGTCTAGAAATGAGGACTACAATAGTATTTTTGAATGCAATTGAAAGTTTAATGCGAGGACTTAGATATCAATAATTCTAGATAATATGCATACAACCATACAATATCACGAAATATTCGACGAAGCCGTTGGGTAAAGGTTGGTTTATAAAATGAATACTTACAAGCTAATGCAAGAGAGGGAGCTCCTGTGCAGTCACAAATTGGGCAGCGACCTTCTGAAAGTGTCTTAGTCTTCACACAATGCTGTGGACAAGGGGCGCAAGGGGAATCACAGACACATTTCTGGCAACCATCGGATCCTCGGATGAGGGAGCAATTGTAACCATTGCAATGTGGAGTTGGGCACTGGTAGGACGGAATAGGACTCAGAGGTGGTTTTGTAGAATATTTGGACACACTGTAGGCTTCAGCAGTTGGTGAAACTGTAGAGAAAGAAGCAAATGCATTTTGTGTGAATGGAAACTTTGAATAGGGTCTTGGTGTGGTTGATGTTCGCACAAAAAAGTACTTTTGTGAGGTAGATTTAAATTCATCAATTATGTGTTGTTGATCTATTGGTCTCCTCACAGAATCAGGTTGGTGGTTATCGAAATTTTCGAGTATTTCGTGTTGTAAGGGCTCAGAGTTCGTCGATTGAGATAAATGAACAGGTGGCTCAGTTACTTCCTGTTTTAAAGGAGTAGGTGGTTGTCTGTATGGGAAAATTGGTTCTGATGTAGAAATTGTTGTCGTTTCTGGTATTTCGAAATCTTCATAATCGAAACCTTCCATTTCCTGAGGGGAATCATCTTCCACGAATTCCTGGTCAATCAAGTCATGTTGTTGAATGGTAGGCTTGTTATTTATAGGTCTTGAAGGAGCAGGAAATAAGTCGTGGTTACTAGGTGGTGATGTAGTCGACTGTGGAGTGATAGCAGCAAAATGTGGTCGAACCACAGCTCCTGGACGAGTTTTTAAGCTTGAAGGAGGTTTCTGCACAATGTTAGGAGTATTTGATTGATATGTAGTGCCATTTTTCTTAGGTTTCAGATCCTGCAATACCTGCTGAATTGGAGCAGCTTCATTGGGACCCAAAATAGAAACATTATCTTCACCCTGATAGTGGTGCTGATTCGAAGGTGGTTCAGCTGTTACTATTTGAGCCAGTGGTTTCAAAGCGGAATATTTATCCTCAACATTATGTTGCTGAATTTCTTGAGTTTGAGGTATAGGCGTGGGATCTACATTAAGATAACTTTGTTGATTTTGGTATGAATTGTCTGTTTCAATGTTAGAGTATTCAACTTGATCTTGATCTAAACTTTCTTCTGGAAATTCTACATCATCTTGATCTTGAAATTCAATCTGAGCGGGATCATTATTTTCTGAATCTGCATATTGTTGATGCAAGGGTTTATTAAGATGATCTACATCATCCGTATTCATTTGATCTTGTTGTGACTGTATAAGAGGCCTATTTACTTGTATACTAAGATTTGGCAATTGATCATTATTGTCTTTATCTGAAGGCAAAATATTACCAGAAGCTACTTGAGAACCTAAATGTTGTTGACCTTGTTGTTGCACTATGATATTCGGATCAAAAGAAGTTTGTTGATTGTTTTGTAGCTGCTGAACTGGTTGTATTTGAGACAATGGTGGTTGAATGAACTGATTCTGATTTTGTTGGATGGGTATCAAAGGCCTTTCATTTGCGTTAAATTGCTGTTGAGCATGAATCTGCTGCACAGGAATTAGAGGTTTATCATTCCCTTCATATTGTTGATTTTGTAGCTGATGAATTTGGTATACAGGCACACCAGATGAAGTGAAGGATTGCTGAATATAGGTTCCAGATTGAGGAATTACAGGTTTATCATTGGCAACAAAATGCTGAGTTTGAATAATCTGACCTGGTTGTTGTTGCACTTGAAGTATAGATGCATTAGGTGCATTCAAGAATTGCTGAGTTTGAAGGTCAAGGGGTCTTTCATTTGTTTGGAGATATTGTTGTTGACCACTTTGCTGCTGATTCAAGTGCACTTGTGGCAGAATAAAATGCTGACTATTCTGTTGTTGTTGAAATTGTTGCTGTTGCTGAATATATTGCTGCTGTTGACCATTTGTTTGCTGTTGAATAAGCGGCTGATATTGCTGTTGAATTGGATATGATCCAGGTAATGGTTTCTCATTAGAACTAAATTGATGTGGTTGGAACTGTTGCTGTTGTTGGTATTGTTGTTGTTGCTGTTGGTATTGCTGCTGTTGTTG
>BMAV01012044.1:120228-211759 GCA_019973955.1 Trichonephila inaurata madagascariensis
TGTTGTTGTTGCTGTTGGTATTGCTGCTGTTGTTGTTGGTATTGTTGCTGTTGTTGTAGGTACTGTTGCTGTAGTTGATTCTGATAAGATTCGGATGATGGATTTTGATTCGAATCAAATTGTTGCTGTTGATTTTGATATGTAGGAGATGATGGTTTGTCATTTGATATGTATTGCTGCTGTGAAGCCTGTTGCTGCGCCTGAAAATATTGCTGAGATGGATATAATTCTGGTGGAGGTTTCTCATTAGAACCAAAATTCTGATTTTGCTGCTGCAAATATTGTTGCTGCGGCACTTGATAACTTCCAGTCAATGGCATTTCATTTAAACTAAATTGCTGTTGAAGCGTTCCTTGTTGTTGTGTATTATGTAGTTGCGGTATAGTTTGCTGCTGAGAATTATTCCACGATCCATGTACATATGCCTGTTGCTGAGAAGACAGTGCGGATTGATATTCGGAAACAGAAATGTTCGTAAGATTCGTTTCATTTCGTACTTTAAGTTGATTTTCAAGTTTATCATCTGCATTTAAGGAATTTTGGGAAGATGAAGTGGTCTGGCTAATTAAGGTATTTTGCACTTGTTGTTGTAAGGCATTGTATTGTGGATTTCCTTGGAACTCTTGAGTTTGATGATGTTGAGGTGAATGAATTCCATGTTTTTCTTGAAATTGTGCTTGATGGTGCGCAAAAGTATTGTATTGCCCATTTACTGGTATTCCAAGTTGAGATGAAACAGTTTCTGTCTGAAGCGGCTTTTCATGAACATAAACTCCTGGTTGATGATTATTTTGCTGTTGAGTTAAAGAGGTTTGAGAAAATGTATTCTGTGGAATAAAGGTCTGTTGCGGTGGACCTACATAAATATTAGATCCACTTATATGACCAGAATTAATTTGTTGAGGAGAAAATACAGAGCCTGAACTTGAAACATGCTGTTTTTCATCTGATAGAGTTGGTTGTTGATTCCAAATAGCACTCACTTGTTGGTGTTGAGAGGCTTGTAATGGACTTACAGGTACTTCTACTTTATTCAAATTATTTTGCTGGTTTTGTTGCAGTACTACTTGCTCATTATATGAACCAACTAACTGGGGATTTTGTATGTATTGATTCTGCTGATTTTGGTTGGTTTGTGGTTGGTTAAGAGGTATCTCTTGTGAAACTATATGTTGTGTTGGATTTTGTGTTTGCTGTAATTGATTTATTAACGCATTATTTTGAGAAATAATTTGCTCCGTTTGTATTGTTGTTTGTTGACTAGAAGTCTGTTGCCCTACTGAATGTTCATGTATTTGATTAACTTGTTGTTGTCCTAATAAAGGTGCATTGTGATTACTGATGTACGTCTGATGAACATTTGTTTGCTGTAAACTATCCTTCCCTTCTGTAGATTGATACTGTGCATTATTTTCTAGATTTCCTTGTTGTAAATTCGATGTAAAAGGAGGTGGAAGATTTACTTGATCTGCATTTTGTAACTGTTGCTGTTGCGATGCATTCCCGATTCCAGCCACTCTTATTGTTTGTTCTTGTGACGCTGCATTTGTAGTTTGTTGAAGAGTCTGTTGAAATGGATATGGTTGATGAGCAAATACAGAAGCGTTTGAATTCTGCGTTTGTATCAATATATTTTGTTGTTCATTTTCAGAAGAAACATTTGTCGGTTTTACAGTATCTGTTTGAGATACTACAAAGTGCTGTTGTGTTGATTGTAACTGGTTTAATTGCTGTTGCAGTTGTTGATATTGTTGTGCAAGATTTTGTAAATGTTGTTGTTGCTGTTGTGAAAAAGCATTTAAATGAGACAGGGGAGAATTCACCGTTTGAAATGAATTTAACGGTGATTGTTGATTGTTCTGAAGCAAAATAGCCTGTTGCCCTTGAGGCGCATGATGATTAAATATTGTTTCTGTCTGAGACGCGGAAGAATGAAGTTGAGGACGTTCTGTATTCTCAGAGGAATTTGAGAATGATGAACCTCCCACATTTGTGAGAGGGTCTAATGAATCACTTAAAAGAGCAGGGAATGAGGGCATTGGTTGAGATACATTAACACTACTTTGTTCTAAGGTTTGAGTTGTTGGACGATGGTTTGAGCTAACAACATTTAATCCACCAGTGACTGCCGGTTCCTGCGACAATGAAGTGTTTATTTCGTGTTGTTGTTGAGTAGGAATATTTCCTTCTTGGGAGGTATTAATTAAAACTTGTTGCTGCTCTTGCTGTTGATCAGTTGATGAGACTACATTTTGCTGGTGAACTTGGGCTGTAGATGGAGATATTTGTTCACTCAGAGAAGCATATGCACCAGAATTCTGACTTCCCACTTCAGCATTTTCAAGCTGTTGTTGGTTAGAAAGCACTTGACTATCTGCATAGATATTTTGCTGTTGAGATTGAGCTGTATTGATTGTTTCTTGCTCGTTCAGTGAAGCGCTTGTTTGGAATAAGTTAGGATCTTGCAAAACTCCTAAATTCTCAACTGGCTTATTGTCTGGTGTCTGCATGTTAATTTGCTGTTGCTGTTGTATTTTCAACATTTGTTGCTGATAATAAGGATTATTTTGATTAAGTAAATGCTGCAAGAAACCTAATGTTTGTGTACCTGCATTCAATTGTTGTTGCAGAGAAGGTGGGATTGGAATATTTGTCAAAAGTAATTGTTGTTTTTGAGCTTGTGTATACTGGTCAGAATGGAAAGGATTGACGCTTGTAATAAAAGAGGGATGTTGTATCGATGGATAATAAGGGGTTTGAGGTTGACCATTGAAAACAGGATTCTGTGCACCGTTGTAAATAGGTTGCAAATGACTCTGATACGGAATCTGTGGTTGCATTATTCCCATGGCTGGAATGTTAGATTGAGAGTTTTGATATGGAAATTGTGGGAATAAATGAAACTGTGATTGTAGACCTTGTTGTAATATAGACGGTACAACCTGTTGATTTGATAATGATTGTGAAGATAAAATATTAGGATTTACAAAATATTGTTGTTGGTTTGCAGCATTTTGATATATCTGAACTGTTTCATCCAAAGAAGTTGGAGCTTCTGTTGCATTCTTATCTGCATTTTCTGATGTTACTTTCTGATCAGATTCCTCTGAATTATTCTCAGAAGTCTTGTTAGATTCTGATTGTGCGTTATTGTCATCAATAGTATCCTTTTCTTCAGTTTTATTCTTATTTATCATACTATTTTTGTCTTGAAGAGAAGGTGTTTTGTTCGAAAATGTTGAGTTTTCTGATACCTTAACTGGAGGTCTTAAATTTGAATGTAATTGCTCAAATGCTTCCTCTATATTAGAAGGCCTCTGGTGACTAGACAAAACATGATGTAAATTCGACATTAACTGTTGCAGATTTTGCAAAATGGGTTTCATGTCATCTTCATCGTGTTCAGTATCATCTAAATAGGAATCAAAACCTTGTGGTTTAGGAACTGGTCTTACTACGTGAGGTGAGCTTGAAGAAGGTGAATTTGAGCTAGATGGTCGCTTAGAGTCCACATTTGAGACAGGCTTTGGTTTGATTCGATTATTTACAGTTTGAGGTTTAGATTGATCACTAGGACGCTTATTGGATGATATGACCGGTCTTCTTTGGGGTTTCCTAGTAGAAGGAATACGAGTTGGACTAGTTGTCTTTGGAGAAGATGTAATTTTCTCATTAGTGGATACAGTAAAATACGTTATCCCCTCATCAGGAACTTCTGAATTCTGCAAGGGCTTTGAGTCTTCCTGATCATCTGAGGTATTTGGTTTCAACAAACATGGTTTTGAGGTCTGGGGCAAATCATCAGCCCCATAATTCAAAGAAAAAGTCGTTGGATTTTGTTCCGTATTTATATCTGAACTGCTGGACGATAAAGTGGTATCTTTCTGTATTTCAACTTCAGTAACAATATCTTTTGATGAATCAGTAGAAGTGCCAAATATGTCAGCAGCATTTATCGTTGTTGGTAAATTTACAGTTACAGTAGATAATTCGCCAGACTTTACCTCCTCCTCTATTTCTGCCAAAGAATTATAAAAATCAGTAGCCAAATCTTCTTCTAACAATTTATTTCTGTCAACTGATTCTGGCTTCTCTTCTATTCTTGAAGGTTCACCATCAATGAGGACACTTGGATCCCTTCCCTGTATGTCAGCCGTTGCTTCTGTAGCTGGCAGAATTTTATCATTGTCTTCTGATTCTTCTTCGGTATCATAGACTTTTTCGGTTTCTGTTCCATTTTCTACAATTGCTCCAGTTGTGTTGTCAGCAGGAGATGTTCCTGAAAGATTCAAGAAACAGGAACATTTTCAAGGAGCAAGCATAATCATTTCATTTTTTGAGCAGAAATGAAAAACTATTTAAAATGGCTTGGAAGATTGCAATTGCACATGCAACAATCTGTCAATGTTATTTTTGTTAGTAGGGTTAATAAAGAAACAAAAGACATATAGCATATTCATGCCTATGAAATATCTGTCCAGCAGGTAGCTCTGCAAATATAGACAGTAAATACATACTTCTGGAAGAATAAAACATTCAAAAATAAATAAAAACAAAGAACCGTGGAACGATATGATAAACGTGTCTGAAAAATATAAACGACACGAATAAATTGCGTCCAATTTTCAATTAAAAATACAATGGAAATTTTCCAAAACGATCTCGGTTCTAGGTTTCATTTGATCAAGTCTGTCATCTAGTTATCCAAGTCTGCCATTAATACAGGAAATGTTTTTATGTGGAAAGTAATGCATCGCAAATCCTAATCTTCATTTTCAGATTAATAATAAAGTAAATTGAAGGTTTGAATCATCCAAGTTAAAAACATGAGTTTGCTTTTCGGTAATGTGTAAATAATTTATAAAGTCTGAAAGAAGCTGTGCATTTTAATTTCAGAACAGGAAGTTAATATAATTTCTAGTACTTTATATGTGTTAGCTTGCTCCTTTCAAACGTTATCACTGTTTTTTGAAAAATCGGTGTGGGACATCATACCCTGCCATTGTACGAACAAATTTTCTGCCCGGCTCCCATCTTGGTTCAGTCAAGTTGAAATATTCTTCCTTCTGAAAAATCTTCAAATCCACATCTTTTTTTTTTTTATTAAAAACACATATAGATGTATCCTTTTGTTATACGCCAGTTTTAAAATTAATATTTTCTCTTTCTTTCTTTTTTCTTTTACATTCTATGTATTCATACTTGTTATATGATCTGTTCAGTACATATCCTCACGTCGAGATTGCTTCTCAGTTGTGTAATTATTCTCAGAAGAAGAAAAAAATGGCAGTGTAAACTTACCATTTAATTTTTTTTTTTTTCAAAAAGGAATACAATTTTTAAAAGTGAAAGCAGATAGACCATGCTGGAAATAATGTGAACTACCTTAAAAATTTAAACACTTAAAAGGAATGCTGTTCTTTGTTAAAAATAAAATAAGGTAGTTTGTAAGTTTGTTAGTAATGAGTTAATGAACACAACCAACCAAAGAATAATATTCTGAAATATAAAACATTTTATACAACATTCATACTTCATATACATATATATATACATCTTTTGAAACTTTTAAATATGACCCGAAAGCATTGTAGAAAGTATCAACTGTTTAAAAGCTTTGCGATATATTTTCAATAAATCATACACAACTCTGTAAGAAGAATTATTTTCAATTTATTATAAGAAGTTGTTATTTTTCTGACGACTTCTTGGAAGTTTTCCAAATACCTTATAACGAGACGAGTTATAAATATAAAACTAGTTTAGTAAAAAACACGATTATTTATTTATTTATTTTTTCTAAACTGTCACTCTAACCCTATAAAGTTCTTACTTAAACATTTAATTAGAACACATGATCTTTCTATTACCTTAATATTTAATAAAATGTTTTTCTTTTTCACCACTTATGAGATTAAATTGTTTAGTGGTACAATTTAAATTGAAAGCTACTGAATTTTCAGCTTATCTATGATTATTTATTGTAATAGAACATTTTAATTATTCATTATCTTAAGTATGGAAATATTAATCATTAGAAATTTAAATATCCTGTTACCTGGAACTGATATAATTAATTTAAGGTATCCGACTACGTTCGGAACCGTGATTTTGCAAAAGCGTGTAAATGGATAATATTTATGATATTTAGTGTCACTTAGATTAGAATACATGTATAAAATTGTTTTAAGGACACTATGACAAAAAAATTATTTAAATACAATATTTTGGCAAAAAATTAACTTAGAATAACCTTTTTTCCAAATGTTCTCTTTTTGTAAAAAATGCTTCTATTGTATTAATATTTTGCCTCTATATAGCTCAGACCTCTGTACAGAGGCTCAAATATGATTTTTGAAAAATTCAAATTATTTTCAGAGTTACAACCATTTGAAATAATTATCGGCGTATTTTCTTAAAATTTCTCTCTTCTGTTTTCGTAAAACATGGATAAAACGACTTCCGAGTTATGCATTTCAAAAATTCTAGTTGATCCTCTGCAGAGAGGTCTGAGCTGAATACAGGCAAAATATTAATACAATAGAAGCATTTTTTACAAAAGGAGAACATTTGGAAAAAAGATTATTCTAAGTTAATTTTTTGCCAAAATATTGTATTTAAATAATTTTTTTGTCATAATGTCCTTAAAACAATTTTATACATGTATTCTAATCTAAGTGACACTAAATACCATAAATATTATTCATTTACACGCTTTTGCAAAATCACGGTTCCGAACGTAGTCGGATACCTTAAGTTAATATGCGTTGTTTCAAGAAAAACTAGCTCTTAATAGAACACTTCTTGCTTGCATATTTTTAAATTTTTCCTCATATGGTTATTTGCAAAGCTAAATTACGATGAAAAGGCAAGTGTTTACAATCTTAAAGGATAATGCTTCAAGATGTATTGCAATGCTGTTATTTTTAAGATAATGAACTACACTTCTAGGTTTTTACCTGGAATAATGGGTTGCACAACAGAGCTTCTATCAGGACAAGTGCAAGTTGGACATTTTCCTGCAGGAGGATCTTTTTCGATGAAGCATCCATCAGTACATTTGGGAGGAATGCAAATGGAGTCGCACTTGCATTGTGGACATCCATCGTCACCAATTACATTGTAGCATCTACGTCCCATACAACGTGTTCTTGGACAAACTCGTCCTTCCGCTGAAATTTTAAAAAAAAGGAAAGGTAAATGTGCGAATCGAAATAGGCTAAAAGAAGCCTGATTGAATGATAAATATTGTCTCATTATTGCAGTGCTTCTCAAAGTTTCAACATTCGCGACCCAATATTCAAACATAATTTTCATCGCGCCCCCTTCATACAATAATAATGTACTGAATTCAATTATACAATATTTTGATGCTAAAACTACGATACGACTTTAACCTCTTAAGTGCCACCGGCGTATATAAATGTCTCGCTTAGCCAGTGCGTTAATTATACCGGACGTATATATACGTCTTTTCGAAGTGCGATCTTTTCTGTGTACTATTACCCATAAAATTATTCCGAAAGCTTTAAAATGCAATAAAAAGACATTGGCTGTGTTTGCGTAGAATTTACTCATTTCAGAGGCTCTTTTTTATTGCTTTTATTTATTCCTTTTGTCCCCGTAACTTTTAATCGGCAGTTAAAGGATTTATTACAATACCGTACGAATTCTCAAGATAAGTGTTAATTTTTATATATAAATTTATATATGACAATCCCATGGGTCACTGGTAATTACTAACTTGTTCTTAACATAGTATTGGTAAATTAATTATAAAATACATTATGTAGCCCTGATATATTTATAAGTGTAATACTCAGTGTAAATTGTATTTTATTTTTATGTCAGAATTTGCTTTGTTTCTTTACTTTCAGTACATTAATAATTTGTTTAAATAAATTTTGTTTTTGACTTTTCAATATGCTCGCCCCTCCCATACAATTGTCACGTCCCTAAAGGGAGAGCGCCCCACAGTTTGAGAAACGCTGCATTATTGGAAAGATGTCACATTTTTTAACGAAATGACATTTAATACCGAAATTGCTTTTATAATCTGTTCAGACTATTTTAATAATTGATTGTTAACTAATGTTTTCACAAATTCTTCAAGCAAGGCAAATTGTTTCCAAAAATCTCGAAAAACTGTGCCTTACTTATCAAAGTTGGCAATGGTCAAGGATATTGATACTTAACTCAAAGAAAATAAATGAAAAAAATAAAGAAAAAAAACCATGTTATAAACTTATAGATTAATTTCTCTTTTAAGAGAAGTTTTAAAAGTAAAGGATAAAACAAATTTTAAAAAAAATAGTTTTCTTTATTTCATTTAGTTATAAAAAGGCCCAGTGGCCGAATGGTAGCGTATCGCGCTTCCACACCAAAGGTTCGAGGTTCTATCCTCGGGGTGGGCAAGTTTGACTCAGCTTTTCATCCCTCCTGAAATGGGTCGATCAATGAGTAGCAAGCTTGCTTGGAGACTTAAACACTGGAGGTTTTGCTTCACAGACTGACCACCTGATCGGGACACCTACTTATGCACCTTAGGGCCCAATGGTAACGTAAACTGAGATGGGCCCTGTAAGACTTGGCCCTCATGGGCTGCTGCACCACTGAGTTTGAGTTTTGAGTTATTATAAAAGAGTAAAGGAAAGATGTTTTTTGGGGAGTTTTTAATGTATTGTACTTTGACTCTTCGGCTGTGTATTGAGAATTGAATTTGAGTAATAATAACTTCCGATTAAATATACACAAAAGAGTTTTTGTGTTATAATACATTTTGACGTAACACTTTAGTGTTAATTACAGTTTAATAAGCTGGACAGAATATAGGGTAGTTCTATAAGAAAAATTAATGATAGAGATATTTCCACTTCCTATTTGGGATTCTTCTTAATTTAATGCTACATTTAACAACTATCTTAGAATTTTCAAATATTTCCCAATCAACTATAATTTCACTTATTGTATTACTTTCGTAGATTTATATTTTTCAATTTTAGGTGCACCGAGTTGAGTGGCTGATGTGGGAAGTTAACAATTAGAGAAATACGATTTTTTTGAGAAAAATATTAAAATTATTTGGCAACACTTAACCCTTAACTTCGCTCTGTTGTATTTTTGCAACATATAACTTATTTTAATTTAACAGACTCAATATTTTTTTAATTGCCTATAAATCACTTATCTGAGAAAAAAGAGATTACTGCAACGAAATACATGCTAATTTTGTTACTAGATGGAAGTACACTTTTTCCAGTAATCACAACAATTATAAAAATCTCTGATGCTTCAAGAACTGTGTTTTTGCTATAAAAATAATCCATTATATTTTATGCTTCCTCTTATTTATTGAAGAAATAAATTATCAGGTAAGAAATTTAAACATTTTATGATGAATAATAAAATCCTCATATAAAAAAAAGTTTTGTAATTTACAGCACTATTGCACAATGTTGCACTTCTGAAGCAAACAAAAAAAAATGACTGAAATTCAATTTAAAACTATTTAATTTTTTTCCATACTTTTCCCTTTTATCATTACTTGAGAACTAGCTAAAATAATTTTTTCATAGAAATTTAAAAAATTGCGAAGTTAAGGGTTAAGTTGATTGGAAAGATATTGAAATTACTAAAATTTAGATATAAATGTATTTTTCACCTGTTTTATGTGAAAAAGGAAAATATTTCTTTGATTTTATTGAATCTAATATTCCTGCAGACTTGAAAGCTCTAAGTAATGACACGTTTAAAAGTCCTAGTCACTAATATTTTACTAGTTCATTTTCTTTAAATTTTCCGCTTTCGTCTTTTTTTAATGTAATTTGAAGGATTTTGAAGCAATACATATTACAAACCTGTTTGTTTCATAAATTACATTACATATGCACTTAAATTGTGTCAAAGACACTATAAATACTATTATAATACTAATCCTAACTGTTACAACATGGCATGAGAATATTTTGGGCTCATTTCCTTTTTGTTTATAACGGATGAAATCAGAGCCCAAACTCTAGGCGCGATTTCAGCATCACCGAAATGAAACACACACTCAGTCTATCATTCTTGTTATTTAAAATTCGCTTAAAAACATAATACCAATAATACTTGTAATTTTTCTTTAATTTAAACAAATGTGCAGAATTTGAATTAGGTTACTTTTTACTTTTTAAACTTATTCACACACAAACATTGCTAATTTATGATACTTTTAATACCATGAGTTAAATAATTAAGCAATTGGATCTTGAATTGCTTTTTAAGTCCCGGAATAATATTAAATTTCAGTTTTACATAAGAATGTGATAATCAAGAATTATCTATATCTATAGTAAAATATAAAGTACAAAAGAAATTGTTTCTTTCCAATATTTCAAAATCAATATCAGAATGCGTACTTATAAGAAATCAATTTAAAATATTGTTATGTAGATCGGGGTTCGGGGATTTTATGTAATCAGTCGCAACATTTCTTTAAGAGCGATGAGAATTTATTGCCGAAAAATAATCTTTGAAGTACAGGAACACAGCGAAATTCACAGATTTAATCTCAAAAAGGTCTTCACACCATCAACAGAGCTCAGACACAATTATCAGTGTCTAAAATACAAGTATATTAAAGATTAATCACAAGCAATCACTCGTCCTACTCAACAGCCAAAGTAATCACTAATCATTAGTCGACTCTTCAATGGTCAAGGCAATAAGACAAATCACTAGTCAAAGCAACACCGACTCAGTATCGAAAAGCGACTCCCTATTTGTAGACCACATGGATCTTTCAAGAAAAATCCGCTTGCGTCATAGATCGTGATAATAGTAGTTTTCTCCACTAATTTCCAAAAAATTTCAAAGGGTCATAAACTCTCCAACATGGTCACCAAGTCGCCAAAAATGAGGCTAACTTGGCTCTATCGCCAAGATTTCGCCATGATTCCATTGAATCGCAATTATAAGGTAAGGAACGGCGCTGCTTACGAATATTACAATTTTAACATAAAATAAATATAACATAGAGATTAGCTACACATTATACATCCAGATATAAATTATTTATAATATTTTAAGTATTCTTTACACAAAATTCGTAACAATATTTATCAATATATTGATAATTAAAAAAGAATATTAGTTTATTAATCATTTAATGCAATATATATTTATATTGCTTTTCCATCCAATTTGAGCTTATGAAACCACACATCAAAATATTTAACCTTAGACATTTTTTTTTTTTTTTTTGCTAATAACACGTTTATAATTTTTATTTGCGATATTATTTTAAATTATGATATAAAAGATTAAAAGACAGGATTTAAAACATCGAATTATTTAATAGATATTCTAATTTAGACCATTATTAGGATAATAAAGATGTCTCCCATGATTGTTCTTTTAAGAAAAGATAAAATTGTCTCTTAGTACATACCTCCCCTAATGATTCCACAGAAGCAAGAAGGACACACTTCATCATCCCATTTCATAACCATGCATCCAATTGCACACATTGGAATAGGACATCGAGGTTCTACATCAATACCTGTTCACAGAAAGTTAATTGCATTTAATTACGAAAATTTCTGGAAATATTTTTCTATATTTAATTTGAATAAAATAGAAAACTTACAAACAGGTATTGTAGGGCAGGGTGTACGAATGCATTGAAGTCTCCGTATGACACACTTCTGACCCTCTGGACAATTCTTTTGCTGTAATTTTATACGTAAAATTAGATCAAAATATTGGAAGTAAGCTTTTGTATGACTATACATGTATATGGCAATGACTTCCTTGCAATTATGTAATAATTGGGAAATATTTTTGCGGTATTATGCTTAATAAGCATTCTCTGAATAATAAATATTTTCCTAAGTCTGATCCATGTTATTGAGTATTAATGATTTACATAAGGTTCTTTTAGAGAATTACATAAAAATTATGATCTATAAGTAATGTTGTAAAATTCCCCAAATTTAAAACTTCTATTGAATTAGTATTAAATTAAAATCTTATGTCTTTTAATAGTAATCAGTGAAAACAAAAATTAAAAGTTTACCATCAGTTTGAGCCGTTAGTAAATAATTTATATTAATTTTTTTTTAATGGTTATATTACTTAAAAGGATTTTTATATTTTAGATATATGGATGTGATCCAATCGTTTTAGGTAAAAATAATGAATATACTTCTAATATTAATTCTTATCAAATTACCTGAACCTAATTAAAACAAACATTTACCCACTTACTACAGATTACCTAGATGTAACTTTGTGATCTTCCGATAATAAATTAAACAGTAATGTATTTGATTAAAGAGAAGCCTCCATTTTAATATCATTTAAATATCGTATATTACTAAAACACTGATGTATATATAGAGCAGATAATGTCTTTTTATCATTTCAAGTTAGTTGCTTGGACGGGTTTACATTTCTTAACAGAAATTTAAATTACACAAAAAAATCTTGTAGATAATAAGATCTAATAATTTGTATGAAATATCGCAATAAATTTAATCAATTTAAACTGCAATTGATACTACAATAAACTACGTTTTTAAATGCAATTAAAATAATTTTAGTAGAATTTTGAGTTCATAAATTTTAGCATTAAGTATTAATCTTCATTGTCTTGATATCAATAAAAATTACTTGGATTACTTCTATGAACGTAGAAAAAAACTGTTTCATATTACAGGGGGTATCCTTGTTCAAGATTTTTAAAATCCACCTTTGTTTCATCCGCTTGTCTAATTAAGGAAAAAAGTCTTAATGATCAAAATAATTGATATAGTATGTTACAAGCTAAATGTTTCGACTACATGACTCAGAGCTAAATGGTTAAAAATTAAATATAGGTCAAACTATGTAGTAAATATCATTTATGTAGTACTTAAGTAGTAAATACCATTTGCTAATGTTTTGTGTCTTAAAATTGGGGATTTGAAGTAAAATTTCTAATTCAGTTCCTTCATCCACTTCTTAGGACTTTTCTATCATTAATTTTGCATTCATTGAAAACTATGAAGCTTGCAAAGAATTGCCCCTCCTCTCCAACTTATTTATCTTTTTATATGATATTCATTAATAAAGAGAAACAAATATGCAAGAAAAAATGCAGTTTGAAATACTTACTTTACATTTTTCATCTACATCATCCTCCATAGCTTTTTCTTCTGCATATTCTGGAATGAAACCATCTTCCTCGTGAACATAATCAGCGTCTCCATTCCTGTTTTCACTTGTGTCATCATCCACTTCTTCACGAGCCTCATCGTGTAGACTGCTTTCGAATTCCCCAGGAATGTGATCATCTACATTATAAAGACCTGATTCTAGAGGTTCTCCAAACACGGGATAGGCATGTCCTCCATCGTAGTGATAACCTGGAACGCCAGCATATTGGTCCTGATCAGTATCCCCATGAATCAGGAAGATTTTGTCCACTCCTGGCACTAGTTCCTTACCTGGAAGAGGTATGAAATCTGCTTCCAAATCTTCCCGCTTTTCTGGTTCAACGTCATTGTCTTCACCTTCAGGAACTTTTCCACCTCCACGGTGAGGTTTGTTGTTCGAATCTAAATACACAATAAAAATAGAAGGTTATAGAAATATGACTAAAACTATTAAAACTAGTTAGCAAGGCTGTTTTTGATAATTTAAGCATAAAATTAAAATTATCCAATCCAAAAAGGGGATTTTTTTCTAAATGTTGCAACGTTCCAAAATTTTGGATTAATTTATGTTTTTTGATTAGTTGTGTTTGCTATATATATGTGTGTCCCTCATAATTACTTCCTCAATTTTATTCCAGTCTAAAATGTGACTAAAATATTTCAGGCATCTTTTGTACACTTTAAAGTACAACAAATATAATCCGGCTCTATCTAATTATTTATTTTTAAACTTTATTCTTTGAATAAAGTTCTCACTAACTTTCTTATTTAAAAGTTCTAAGAAACATTCTGTACTAGTCCTAAAGTTTCCGAATTTTACTTTTACATAAATTCTACTGGTCATGATTACGTTGGATGAAATAGGTAATAATGATATTTAATGCAGTCGAGAAGAATTCTATTTTGCATAATCGTAACGATCATTGGGATTCAAAAAGGATCAGAAATCAATATTTAACAGCTTAGTTATAGAAGCATGTCTATACAGGTAATCAAAAATCTTTAAAAATAAAAAATTCAAAAAATTACATATTTTTCCTCCAAACATTTTTTTTAATTCATACTTAAAAAATAATTAATATCAAGTTAATTTTAAATTGCCAATGGCCATACAATGATGAAATTTTCCTCTAAACATTTTTTAATTCCTGAATAAATAGTTAAAATCAAGTTAGTTTTAAAATGCCAACAGAAATACAATACTGAAGATACTGGTTCTAACATTTCATTGCTTAAGTGGGTCAATGAATGAGTTCCAAGCTAGGTAGAGAACTAAAAACTAGGGGGTTTCACGTCCAACTAACCCCTTGACTGTAACATCTGCTCATGCACATCTGTGCTCAAGGACATGAAAACTCAGATGGGCACAGTAGGCCTTCACCTTCATGGCTGTTTCACCATTGAGATTTTAGCTTTAAAATTTATATACTTATCAAGTTTAGATAGAAAACGTAGAACAAAATCATTAACGCTTTCGTGGGCCTTGGAAAGTGATTACTTCACATCTACATGATCTTACAAAATACACCAGTGGGAAGCGCAAAACCTGTTATAAGTTATAATATATAGATCTTGCTTTATAACGACAGGAAACGACTAATTTCCTCTTCAGTTTTATGCTATTGCATATAATTCAGCGATTATGACATCTGTAAACCGGACAAAAAAAAGATTGTTCTAAAGAAGAAGTACCTTATCCAAACGACGCTGTCACTGTATTTGACGATGTCATGGGAAGTTTCGATCGCTTCGATCAAAGAAAAGAAAGATACCAAATAAGACCTGTAAAATGGTGACACATCGTATCTTTTATTTTCTTATTGCCTTGCAATCATAAATAGATTCTGGGGCAAGTGAAGAAAAGAAACAGAAGGTTAGACCAACTAGCATTCTGTATAGCATTAGCTCGTCAGCTAATAGACGGATATTCCTCCAGAGAAAGGAAATGATGTCTTGCTAACTTCCATGCAAAGAAGTGTGTAGTTCCGGATAATGTGCGCTTAGCCATTTTGGGAAATCATAAGACAAAAATGTTTTCCAACTATAGACGGTGTAGGAAATGTAGCGAAAAGGAACAAGAAAAGGGGACCTGCTACATGTGTGCAGAAGGGGATATCCCATTGTATATTACAACGTGCTCCTCATCTTTTCATGACATATAATCGCCATTAAATTTAATTTTCTTTAAGACGGTGAATGGTTCCTTGGGTTCTTCCACCCCTAAGATTTAAATGTAAGCATAAAATTCGGCAAAATAAAATATATTTCCTTAAATAATCTCAAACTCAGTGGCGCAGCAGCCCCTGAGAACCAGGGCCTACTGTGCCCCTCCCAGTATGCGTGACCATTGAGTGCTGAAGTACATGAGCAGATGTCCCGATCAGGTGGTCAGTCTGAAGCGATTTCCTTAAATGCTATTGTTTAATTGTTAATAAAATATCAAAAAACTGCGCAAGAAATTCAAAAAAGAAATAAATGACCCTTTAAAAGAGTTAATGCAAATCCATTTAAATTGCTTTATAATAAATCTGATTACTTCATACATGCACGATACTTTGCATTTACTCCGAATAGTGAAATAGGGGAATTGTAGTTATACCTGCTTGTTCACCAAAGGAACAGACACATCCTCGGCATCTTCCTTCTGGGACATTAGTTTCCAATTTACAATGGGATGGACACTGTGGGGCTTCTTCACAGGGAGACTCACACAAGCATTTCTGGCAACCATTCTCGCCCGTAATCACACTGCAATTATATCCCAAGCAAGTTGGAGGGGGGCATTCCTTGGCTTTGTTATCTTTAAAAAAATAAATATAGTTTAAAAATTTAATTATTTTTTCAAATATTTAAAATACGTAATATGCTGTCAATCGACATGCGTATTATATTAAGATGTACCTCTAATAGATCTAGACAATTTGCAGACGCATCCTGGACATCGTCCAGTTTCTGTAGTTTTCTCAATTTGACATCCTTCTTGACAGACAGGTGTGGGACAGGGTGCCTTGCAATAACAATAAGGACAACCTGATTTGTCCTCTCCTATAGTACAGTTTTGTCCTTGACAGTCAACGTTCTTACACGTTTCATGAATGGGCTTTGAAAGTATATGTTCCACAGCTAAAAAGAGAAAATAACATACAATATAATTTGAGGATCGAAAAGCACGAACTTTTTTCAGAGAGGTATGTATTATAACTTTTTTATAGATTAGGTATTTTTATATTTTTAAACCAATTTCTTTAAAGGTATATGTATCCAATAAAGAAAGCTTAACCCTATTTCACTGTCACAAATCAGTGAATATTTAGAAAACAATAACTTTTTCCATTTTGGTCTATTGACTTTTTTAAATGTCTACTTATATTTTGGCGCGTTTTTATACGTTTCTAAAATCCATTTTCCTTCATTCTTAGCTTTCTAGGAATTACAATTAGTCTTTTTTTTTGTTATTCTATATATTTATATATGTAAGGATAATTAAATTAGATTTAAAATTAAATTCCCTGTATAGCATTTAACTTTTATTTTTTATTACATCTTCAAGTATCAAATTAATCACAAAATTATTTCTCTGAAACAGATGGCTTAACCATTAAACATTTCTGATTCCAGATCATTATATTTAATAGCCCTATATGTCAGCATTAACTTTCAAGTACACTCATAAAATCCGAGATACTTCTAACATCTCGGTTTAAGTGGTAAAACACTTAGTTTTCACTTTGGCGTTTCTTTTTTTTTCTCTGCCTCTTAGAGTCAGATAATGTCGAGAATTACTTGAATCAAGTTCCTTTTTAAAATTAAGTTTGATTCTGGCTCAAAACATGTCATATATATATATATATTACATGAATTATGAAAATAATACTACATAAAAAATTGTTATGTTACAGAAGCAAACCTCAACTATATTTTTATAAGAAAAACAAAAACCTCTTTGTAATTTTTGTTGTAATTGAAAATTTGTAAGGGATTTTTATTTTTAAATGATGAGATTTCTTAAAATTAAAGCATAGTTTTCAAAGCAAGGGAATGCAATGCATAATCTGTAATTGTTAGAGATTTCTTACCAGTTGTTGAGTTCTTGCATTGGCATCCACATTCCAGTCCATTGTTTTCAGAAACATCCAAGTCCAAATCGCATCCCGCTGGACATTCCCTGGGTTTACAGGACAACTGGCAACGGCATTCTGCGCATCCCAAAGAGTTAACGATCATGGTACAGTTAAAACCTCTGCATGGAGAACTTGCACAAGCTCTTTCTTCTAGAAATTTATAAGAGAAAAAAAATATTAGGAAAATGTAACATATATTAACAACCTCCCATTTATTAAAATAACAAATAGTTAATTTTTTCTGATGTATATATATATGTGAGAAAACTACTATATTCCATTTATAATATTAAAAAAAACATTCTGTCCTGTCTGGCTAAAAATCAAGAATGTAAAAAGTATGCACTTATAAACACAAAACAGTACTTTATTTTTTTATTATGCAGAGCTAAGTCCTCTAGAGGGAATATTATCAGTATTTTTAACCAGATGAAATGTATTCCATTGTAGTAAATTTATCGTAAAGTATGCTACATAAATATTCTTCGTTTTTATAACAGTAACATACAAAAGCAGGAATTTAAATACTGCGATGTTTCATCATATATAAACATATCATTCGTGAAGATATATTATTTTGTGTCATTATCCATAATCTAATCGTTTCAATTTTTGGAATATTTTTTTAATATTTTATAGCAATTAAAAATATTATTTAGACAATTGGAATTTTTTTTTCTTTTTAATGCATTCTCTAGGAAATAGTACTTTTTTTAAAAATCAATATAAACTAAAAAATAGGACATACGTTTTTTTTTTCTTTGAAAATTAATTATCAATTTAAAAAATTTAAATTCTAAGATGGAAAGATTAAGAAGATTTAAAAAGTAGAAAACAAGTTAAGGTTACGAATTAATCACTCAACAACTTTTCACTTTTAGAATTGAAATGTTAAATACATTCATGGAAAAAATAATTTGTTTTGATAAACTTAAAATATCGTGATCTCTGAGGTTACGAGTCCTTGTGATTGTAATATCGCCGTATATTTTACGTGCTTTAAAATTCTTGTCCTTTTGAAAAAGGTAATCCAAACTGCACATTTCAATGAACATAAATCATACAAATCAAAACATTCTTAAAAATATTGTAAAGGAATTTGTATGAAAGAAGCAGAAAATTTTGGACAGCTTTTTAGAATTGTTTTTAGGGTTGCTCCTATATTCTAAATAATATATAAAATATGTTTTCAAAAATTCATCAGATACATTCATAAACGTATTAATTATAATATACTCGGTAACGTAGAGTTACGATACAAAATATATGTGGTCATGTTATATATCTCCATACAAACGAAATTTCCTTAAAATGTATCAAAACAAATACCGGGATCAGAATAAAAAAACCTAAAAGGATCACAGAATAAAGACTATGCGATACTTATATATAACACGATTTTATATTTACCAAGATTTCCCTGTGGGCACTTGCAAACAGGACAACCGCCTTCATCTCGACCAGTGAGCACACAGTTTTCTTCGCAAGACTGTACACGACAAGTCAGTTTATATTGAGGCTCTAAAAATATTCGATAAATTAAGTATGCATTTGATAAAATACGAATTTACTTTAAATGTCGTATATTTTATTGAGTCAATAAAAATTACCTTTTATTTGTTCTTTACAATAACAGAGTGGGCAGTTGTTTTCATATGATCCAATTTCGACGCATCCTTCTGGACAAGAATTCTGTCCACAGCCAAAGGAAACTTTTTCACCTTGAGAAAAAAATTTGAACTATAATACTAATATTAGTGAGAATACATGCAAAAATTCATTTCTGAACTTAAATTCGCTTGATGTTTTAAGGATCTAGATTTAGGTAGGATAAAACAATTTTGATACAACTTAAATTGTGGTTAACTTCATTGTTCTGTTGCTCCCCGTTTCTCTTTACAAAATGGGTGCAAATTAAAACTTATCTAGAAATTTAATTCTAAATAAGCCATTTATTTTTCTGGAAGTATACTATATATTTCTTGTTCAAAAGGAACTAATATATCAAAGAAAACTGGATGTATAAACAATACTACGGTACAAAAACAATTTGCTCAAAATTAAAATACTTTCGGCTTTTATGTAAATAAGAAATTCAATTTAAAATTAAAAGAAAAATTACTATGGCAATGTTTTATTTTTACACAATATGAGCTTTGATTAAATTTGTATTAATCTAATTTTTAAATGTTTTTCGTAGATAAATTACTCACAATTTAAAACAAAAACAACAGCAGTTCAATAAAATAAAAATCTAAAGTAAAAAAAACTTTCAACATTATGCAAGAAATTAGTCTTCAAAAATACACATTACAGGTAATTTGAAAAAAAAAATCGCACTTTTTCATTTCGTCCGCGCAAGCGATAAATTCGCCAATAATGATGCAACTCACATCAAACGGAATATTCCCGCTGGTAACCTTTTACCACCTTATTTTCAAAACAAGCTGTGTTCTTTTCTTATCAGTAACATTTTTTTTTTCATAATACATTAAAAATAAATGAAAAACCAATAAGAACTGACATTCAGTAACATTTTTTATGTATGTACAGTAGAACGGCGTTTATCCGAAAGTTTATTATCCGGAGCGTCAAACATCCAGACCAGGGGTTTTTTTTTTTCCCTTTTTTGTCAACTATATGCACTGTATATGAATACGTTTTCGAACAGTGCAATACTCAACAGTTGCTTCGCATGAGGCCAAAAGTGTCGGGAAAATCCAAGGTCAGGGTTATTTAGGGAATTTCAGTTGTGTGATTTGGAATAAGCTGTGGCCAGATTTAGAAGGTGAAAAAGACTTCAATGACGACCACAGAGAGGAGATTACAGACTTTGTCCAATCGATCCCAGGATTTCAAGAACGCAATGAAAAAGATGTAGGAACCTGAATGGCATGCAATGCAGAAGATTGTGGATTTCAAATACTAAATGATAACGAGATTGTGACTTCCGTGCTAGAAGAACCCGATCATGTTGCCGATGAAGCGTATGAAGACGAGAACAACAACAACAACGAAAATAGCAAGGGATTATCAAATGCTAACGCATTTTCTGCGTTAGAGACAGCTATGGAGTGGTACAAACAACAATCAGAGTGCTGTCCTACTCAACTACTGCTGCTCAAGAGAATCAGAGATCTTGCAGCGAAAAAACGAAGGTGTACAACGCTACAGCGAAAAATAAGTGATTACTTTCAGCAAAAAAGGTAAAATTCCGACATTTTGCACCTATTTTGCTTTTTCTTCAAGCACGTTTCCCGCATATGATGATTTTCAATATTCGTATAGTGTCCGGTTTCATATACTGCATGGATCGCATTTATTTTTCGGTTATCCGAACAAACGCGTATCCGAAAGGTGTCCGGTCCCAACTGATTCGGATGAACGACGTTCTACTGTATCGTATTTTGTCGCCAATAAAACCTACTTGGCGAGAAGAAGGAGAAAAGTATCGAAAAAACTTTCAAAACTCGTTATTAAAAAGCTACAATTTTTATTTCTTACATTTAGGAATAGGTAAGCAGGGTTCCTTATCGCACTTTTGTTCAACAAGCATACAACGTTCATCAGAGGAACACTGCGTTTTCTGAAAGATAATAAAAATACCGTAAGTATACTATCAACTGCAATAAGAAGGGTATAAAGGAACTATTTGATAAATCTACAGTTTAAAAGAGTAAATAGTCTTGAACAGCATAGCATGGTTTTACCTTGCATTCTTGTATTAGTTGCTGATACGAATCTTTCTGCTTTTCTTCGCTCAAATCTTCTTCTTTTTTTGTATTTTCAACGTCAACTAAAGTAAAAAGGAAAAAACTATGCTATAAATTGTATTTAACATTATTCTAATTCACTTTGAATATTTAACTTAAGTAAAACATCAAGCAAAAAATAATAAAAGATAAAGTCTTAAGGCTAAGACAGCAGATTTAAAGAATGTTTCAATTTCTACTCATCTTTTTCTAAATGTATGTATGAATATAATGCAAATAAAATATATATTAGAAATAATAAAATAAATAAAAGATGTACTATATAATACATAAACTTCATATTTAAATCAGTCTATTCAATTATAAAATCCAAAACAAGAATTAATAGCAAAACAATGTAAATTTCAAATTTAAGTTTAGGACTGAATGCGGACGTATGTTAAGGCTTGCAATTTAAAATAATAAATAAGCGCCTTCAGATTGTCCTTTTTTTCATTACTTAAAGAATAAACAAAAATAATTTTATAACACTTAAAAATGGTTTGTCTTAATAGAATTAACATGTATTTATAAATTGTAAACACTGAATCTGTTTGGCGATCTTTTTTCACTTTATAAGCATAAAAAAAATGTATGGACCTAATCTTCCAATCATAACTGTTTAAATTATTGAAATTATACAAATTAGGGAAAAATCATTATACTTTACTTGTTTAAATACAGTAAGAATAGTAAGCAAAAATTTATAAACTATTGAGTCAACTGTTCCCATAGGAGAAATTTAAAGAAATATTTTCAATTAAATTGACTGCCAAATGTATAACTGTTACCCACAATTTTGTTGAAAGGACACTCTCATTGAAATACCTATGTTATTTGCACTAAATAGTCACAGATATTGAATATATATTTAATTATTAGAAATTCCAATATTATTTCTTACTATATTTCAAAATAGCAAAAAAATAAATAAATAAAATTAGAATGCATGTATTTTAAGATATTTCATGTTCTCAGTCGAACAAAAATTTCATTAATAGAATACTAAACTCACGTGAATACTCAAAATAACTATATTTATATTCTTTAACATGCAAGCAAACACAGACCGATTATAGATACAGGTTTTTAATTAAGTAAAATATATTTCTCTTTATCAACTCATAAATAATTACACAATAATGTGATACATAATTAAAGCATATTCTTAATGAGTCAAAAAATGCATTTTTTCCTTTCTTAATCAAATTTACGAACATATGTAATTGGTTTACGAACATAAGTAAGTTTGATAACTGGTTCTTAATCAAATTTACGAAGATACGTAATTGAATCGGCTTGGATATTTAGGAAAATAATATGCAGCATTTATTGAATAAAGAGTGCAATTGCTCTCACTTTTCTGTTTTCAAAATTATAATTGGAATAAAATTTGTTTTATTTTTATACCCAAATTTTATCGAAATACGTAAAAAATCCTTAAAAATATTAATTTGAAAGCACATTAATTATTTTAACAAAACATTTTGATAGAAAAACTAGCAATTGATGGTCTAAAAATAGCATTTGATTGTTAAGCATTAAAGGTTTTGATTGTATAAAAATTCACTGACGCAGAAATTAACTCCAAGAAATATCCCTTTACAAAACGAAACATAAATATACCTTTTTATTGTTATTTTTAAAGCATTTGAGTTAAAAGATAATTATAATGCTACAAGTGCGTAAAAAAAACTTTATTGGTTTGAATAACAAACGGAAGATTTAATAAACATGAAACAAAATTAATATTAACCCCATACTTCATAATCCATAAATTTCCGTCAAATATTAATAGCGGATATTATCGAACTAGATAGGCACTAATATTTTTTTCCCCTGAAAGCAATCGTCAGAAGCGTATAAGAGAATTTTTACGAGCAACAACCTGCGAAGGATGTATTAATCATAGATAGGACGCGGTATCTGTGTCTTTTACCACCAAGTTTTCCCGATAAATGTGAGAAATAATGTGCTTACAGAGAGCGGTGCTATTGATTTGGCAAATGCATCCTGAGCATTCGTTATCGGGGTTCTCGGGTTGGCACATGGGAGGGCAAGGCATGCAGCGGGACTTGCATCGGCAAATCTGGCAACCGTTCTCCTGCTTAACCAGCCAGCAGTTGGTCCCTTTGCAAATGGGGTCTGGGCACAACGCATCTGCAGTACGAAGACACATTTAGTCACCACCGATTTGCAATTCTAATCTTACACACAATCGACTTTATTTATTTCACCAAAAAGGAATTTTAATACGGGAAATTTAATTTTGATGTATAATTTCCACAATAAACATGTGTGGACTTCTACTTTAAATTAACAAAATCTTATTTTTTATTTGAAAAACTTAACTATTATATAGCATTTTTATGGAATTTATTCAGTAAATAAGGAAAGGCGCAATTTTTTTTTTTTTTCCCAATTCAATTAATAAGAATTACAAACAGAGGCATCACTCATATTGGTGTCAAACAGATCTCTTGAAAGCTAGATTTTAGAAAATCGATCTCTAGAAAGTTTCAATGCATAATTTTATATGTGATTTTAGAATTTTCTGTACAGAAATTCTCTTTTCTTTGTATGGGCCATGACATGGGCACTAAAATCACATAAAACATTCTGGTTTTACTTCTCAAAAGGACAACTATAATGCATTTCGCACACTTAATATTTCTCAAGCATCCATTAATTATACATAATTTATTTTTGTATGTGATAATTAAATTAATAAAAGATAACTTTATTATTATATAGAATTTTTATGGAATTTATTCAGTATATAAAGATATTCTCGACTTTTTTTCAATTCGATTTTAAGAATTACTAGTAGAGGTGTCACTCGTATTGGTGTCACTTAAAAGATCTGTAGAAATTTAATTATGTAGTTTTACATATGATTGTTATATTTTAAAGCAAACATATTTTTATAATTTTTTTTTTTTTTTTTTTTTTTTTTTTTAACAAAAAAATTTTTTAAAATTTTTTTTTTTTTTTTTTTTTTGTATGTACCATGACATCGGTACAAAAATCATATGTTACCGTTCCTGTTTTCCTCCTCAAAAGGATAACACTCCTGTTTCGCAACTTTCGTATCTCTCTTATGACGCCTCTGATTATTAATAATTTATGTATTTATGTAGCAAAATTAGTATTAGATAATATAAAATAAACGTCAATTATAAGGAATTTTTCAAAAAGTATTGTGACACACAAGAGCAATAGCTTTAATATATAAAATTTAAATTTTATTGAACAAATTTTTTCACGGCTCTTTAAAATTTATGTCATATATCACACATATTTGATATGATATGTATAAAAAAAGCCTATGATAATATCAACAGGCTTTAAACTCGCGTATTATCTTAAAATCATATTTGACTAGAAAAAATTTCCAGAATTGGGACTTTACAAAACTGCTGGCTGGTTTATTCAAAAATTAAAGGCGCACTCGAATGTGTTATAAATATATTTTATAAATTAAGTTATTTAAAATAATTTTATTATTTATCCGTTTCATTATCAATAAATTAGAAAAATTTCTAAATTATTCAAAAAATTTCATAGAAAATTTGTAGTTTGGGAATTTTTATTTTATTTTATTTATTTATTTTTGTAATCAATAAAACATTTTAGAGTAGTATAGTGAGTTTAAAGTAAATAACGCTTTGTTGAATTTCAAGAAACCAACCCTGAGTTATTATTCGAGCTTGTAAATGTTCAAGTATTGATGAGCTAAAATTTAGAGCGAGGAAAGTGTTTAAAAAAATAAAACTTTTATACTTTAAAATCCTTTTTTTTTTTTTTTTAGTTTTTATTTTAAATATTATCATGGAGAACAAAATTCGAATCCATTTAACTAATTTAGGCTCTGAAATTCGTCCTCATATAATCATATTAGTTAATTTTTTAATTCCATCATCAACTGAGTAGTTTTAATATTGCATTGGATTAGTCATAATATAATTTTTTTGGATAAAAATTGCTGACAATAACCAATTAATCCCACAAACAATAAAAAATTTAGATAGTATTAATTTTTTTAATAATTATCTTCATATCTGTTTTAATTAGAAATTAAGAAGGAATCACCTAAATCCCTTTTTTTTTTTCATATTCCCTACAAAAAAAAAGCTTCAAAATTATTTTTCTATAATTTTAATAGATACTTATTTATATGAAAATTAAACATTAATAATGGTTAGATTACCAATAATACTATTAACTAAAATACCAAAAGTTTTTTAACACTCCGAGCCAAACTTGATACAAATTATATCCATACAACAATTAAAAAAAACCTGATTCATCAATTCTGCTACTCCCTTTACAATCACTAATATAATAAAACAAAAATTATTCACAGTTTGACTATCTATGAAAACCCTTTTCTCATTGTATTATTTCCAAGAAGACTCGCTAGTGCCACATTTAAAAAACAAATAAAAGTAATAGCACATTCTTTTCCCACAAAAGCCACTTGAATCCCCGCTGTGATTATATTAACACAGACATCTTGCATATTTTATTGCATCAACATACGATCTCTCAAGACTTACTGGTTTTCTCTTCACACGTGTAGTCTGGGCAACACGAATGGGGCTTATAGACTGCCCTGCAATTGGTGTAGTCGTTGTTAGGCGGAGATGGGCACGAGCTGTGAATGCACGTGAAGTCTGGAGGGGTTTTGCAGGTGCACGTGACGCAGTTCGTGGGATGTTTGATGTCCAAGACGTGACCAATCGGATAATAACGACTCTCGAAGAAGCACATTTCGTCTGGATGAAGAAAAGGAGGAAATGGACATAAATTTTTGCTTTTTTTACAAAATAGAAAGTGTTGGGAAACAAATATGAATAAAAGTGGTTATTCTCTCTTTGAAAGTGATAATTTGGAGTTGTTTAATATGTAGTTCTGCGTCGTAATCAGCACGTTTTAGGATATTTAAATAATAGAGAGGGTGTAGGTTTTTTTTTTTTTTTTTTTTTTTGTTACGTCTTTCAGCCGAGCGTACATGATGTAATCTGACGCAAAAAATAAACTTTGGTCATCGTGAATTAGAATGTTAATAAGAACTCTTAATTTAGTATGTATATGTTAATTTTAAATAACCATATGATTATTTTATCTTTAAATACATTAATTATAAGGCGGAAAATTATCTAAAAGTCTAAATTAACCTATTATTTTATAGCTTGAAGAATAATAATTATAAAGCTTTTACGGGATTTTGAGACAATTTAAGAAGCTCGTTATGGATACCATTTTATTTTTTTAATTAATATTAAGCCTTTAAAAGAACTATTGCTAATAACTATTTTTGAAATAAAATAAGAATGATATATTTTTTAAATAATAAAAATAAGAAATTGGCCGCAGAAGAGTCTACACATTTTATTTTCAATACTAACTGTGATACAAGTTCATGCTATTCTAAATTTTAAAATGACATGGCAATTATAATTTGAATAGTAAACAGAGCTTTTTTTATTAGTCTTTCCTTAACATAGCAAGGAAATAATAAGCAGTAAGATAAATTATAAAAATGATTTTTTTTTTCGTGCACTAGATAAACATGCTTTTCTCTTTACTATTCAGTTATCATTAATTATTATTGGCAATCTATATGTATGTTACTTTGCATACTTCATACATAAAATAAATTTACAAATATTTTTAATAAATCATAATGATATAAAAAGATTTAAAAACCTATAAATAATCGGTTTTTTTAAAAAAGGAAACATGTCTAACTCGGTTACGTTATCAAATATTTACTCCCTTTAGAAATATTTAAGCATACGAAATCATATTTCATTAATGATTATACATTTTTTAAAATTAACATTTTTTTTAAATTCATATTTTACTTAAAAATCATTAAGTAAAATTTTTATATTTTACCTTCATCATCATCGGACTTAAAACTTGCTCCTCTATTGGATTTGAAATCAAAATCGTCATCAGCTACAACAAAAGATAGATATTATTGAACAATATGGATGAAAAAATACATATAGCCAATAACTACGATGAGGATATATATGTAATACTATTGTGATTCAATATACATCTCTATAAATTGTATAATGTGATAAAATATTTTAATTTTATATATAGAAAAAGGAATGAAAAATTTAATAAGTGACTGTTATTTAAAAATACGGAAAACTACCGTAAAATAAGGCGTATAACACGCATCTATGCTTTCAAGCTGAAATTATAATTTTTAGTTATATTCGCCGTATAACGCATACCGTTTTTTTTACAAAAAAAACCCTCGAGATGTACATACGCAGTGCTCTTATGTTTTGAAGTCATTTGTTCGAGGTATTATTCCAAGCTTTAGAGAAAAATAGTATATATACTCTTAGAACCACAACCCTTCAAGTTCTTAAGGAATGTCATTTCTTTTGAATAAACAGTATTTCAATATATGAAAAAGTCTAGTTTATTTCCTATGCCCATCTTTTTTTATTTCGAAAGCTCTCATTTGCTCTCAAGCATCCGTAAATTTCAATCTTACTTCTTGTGTTAAAGGTGCGCGTTATACGTCGGATTTTACGGTATATGTGATTTTCTAATTAAATATGTATTTCTTTCATGAATACACAGGAACTAAACATAGCATATTTTGCTATTTTCAAATTGTTAATCCAAGAAGTTAAAAAAAAATATAGACTAGTCTGAACTTTGAAATAGTAAACTTTTAAGTAATATTAGTAAGAAAAATAAAACATATCCGCAAGAATTTCTCACAGAAATTTCTCAATTATGGTCTAATTAAATAAGTTATCTATTGAACCATCCGTCTTAAAATCGCTTCTTTTTAGACTAAGGAATATAAAAATTTTATTTTTGAATAATATAATTGATAAACCCGGAGTTGGCATTAAGTCGATCGCGATCGACTGGTGGACCGCCGAGGCATTTTGGGATGACCACCTTCACTAAGACCTAATAACCATATGAAGGTCTAGAAATATTTTAAAAATACGAAGAAAGAAAATCGAATCACAAGAGAAAAAGTTCGTTGCATAGAAAATGTACTTGGATATTTGGAGGCTACTTTACGAAAAAAATCGTAACATAAATAGCGTAACATTCGCTAAATAGAAAAATTCGCAAAATAGAGGTTAGTAAAATGGAGGACAGACTGTATTGTAGACTTTCTGTGAGATCACAACACCTACGCCACTGGGTGAACCGCAACACCTTAAAGAAAATTAGAGGTAGCCTGTACCCCCTAGAAAAGTCTGCCCATCCTTGTGATAAGCGAATCATGGAAGTTTAAAAGTGCATCTTACCGCAGTGATAATCGATAGGGCAACATGTTTTCTCGTGGTAAATAGGAATGCATCCTTGCTTCAGTTTTCTAGCGTCTCTCTCCAACATACAGTCGTGCTGTCTGCAGCTGCTACTGTTGATACCTGTCCAATTCTGGTTGCACAAACAGATCAGGCAAGGGTCTTCGTCAGGATAGATCTGTTCGCCTTCGTAGTACATCTTGCCTTTGTATTCACACGCAGGAACTATTCAAGGAAACACGAAAGAAAAACATCATGTCATACAAATATATTCTATATATAGTACAATATATTTTATTCTACTCTATACCGCACATCTATATATATATATAGATACTATACCATCTATATATACCATCCACACCATCTACCTATACTATTCCATACTACTATACCTACTATACCATCTATACATATACATAGTTTCAATATTATCCAATATTCAATCATAATTTTTATCGCTCCCCCTCATACAATAACAATATATTGAATTCACTAATACTATACATTGACACTAGAGCTTCAATACGACTTTAACCTCTTAAGTGCCACTGGCATATTTAAACTTCTCACTCAGCCAAAACGTTATTTCCCCGGACGTATATCTACGTCTTTCCGAAGTACGATCTTTTCTGTGCACCTGCTATCCAGAAAATTATTCCGAAGACTTTGGAATGCAATAAAAGGACCTTGACAGTGTTTGCGAAGGATTTACTTATTTCAGATTATTTGCTTCTTTATTCCTTCCCCCCCCCCCCCAATACATCGCATACGCTCGCCTACGTGCAAAATGGTTGGTAATGGGAAGTGAATCGTGTAACTTTTAATCGGCTGTTAAGGGATTAATTATAACCAGTACAAAAAAAATTATCAAGATAAGTGTTAATTTTTGTATATAATTTTATATATGACAAGCTCATGGGATCACTGATAATTATTAAACTTGTTCTTAACTTTGTACTGTTAAATTAATTATAAAATACTTTGTGTAGCACTGATACATTTATAAGTGTAATATATCAGTGTAAATGTGTATTTTATTTTTTATTATGTCTCAGAATGTATTTATTAACTTACTGAAAGTAAACAAACAAATTTAATTAAATAAAATTTTGCTTTCGACTTTTCGATATGCTCGCGCCCCTCTCGTAGAGTTGTCACGGCCCCCTAGGGGGAGGGCCTTTAGTTTGAGAAACGCTGTTATAAAGAGAAAAAGATTGAGCATTGGCGCTAAAATACAGAATTAAGAATAATACAATTGAGCTTAAATAAAAGCGTAATTTAAGAAACTCAATTCATCCGATGACATGCTAATTCTCTTGGAATTCAACCAAACAAACATATCCAAGTATTTTACTACGAATAAATATAATTCAGTGGCAATTTGTGTTCTCCATCTGTCAGTGTGACGATACATCAATCTTATGATATACATAAAAGGGAAAAAACATATCGAGGAAACTCATTGATGATCTCATTTATAAATTTCCAATACTTTTAAGATAACCTTAACGCTCTTGGAATGATAAGAGTACGGCTAGAAAACTAAAAATTAGACATAATAAACAAAAGAAGAAAGAATTTTTAAAAAAATATATAAATAAGAAGTAAGGATATATCGTTCCTAATAAGCACCTTGTTTAGAATTATTTCACAGTGACCTTATAATTTTGGGTAATACTTAGATTATGACGATGAACGTGAGTTGGTACCTTGATGGTTAAAGCTTCTCCTCACACACATAAAAATTTTTGGTTCAAACTTGTACCTTTCCTTTTTATTATATATTTTGCCTTAAATGAATTTTTTAAAAAAATTTTGTTTTAAATGATGTAATTGTGTTACCACCTACGTCTGTAAGCATCATGTTATGCAATGTAGAGCTGGACAGTTTTGCAAATAAATTAATTAAAAAAGAACTGGTTTCAAATAACAATAGTCCTTAAAATTTCATTTTTGAGCTTTCAGTAAAATCGAAATTATAATCCATAGAAAAGAAATATTACTACAGCTAATTATTCTTTATTGAAGATGAGATTACAAATAAAATGAAAATGCAGATATACATTTTAAAGCTAATAAAACTCCTCAGATGTTCAAAAATTTAAGAAATAAACTGTAAAATAAATTAGTAATTTTGACCAAATTACTACGCTTAATAAATCTAATGAATAGTATAAAACATAACAAAATTTTAAAAAATAAAGGGAAAATTATCCCTGAATTGCTTTCTTTAATTATATATTATGAGAACACATATTTTAAATACTGAATAATAAACGTCCCAGTTGCAATAAATATAGTATAAATATATATATAAAATTATTTACCTTGATACATGTTATCCTTTTGGGCTGTTGCTATATAGAAAAAGAAATACATAAGAATTTCATTCATTTTTAAGATGTAATACAAGAAGTTTTTGAGCAGAAAATAAATCTTGAAAAATCTCTACAATTATAATTTAAAAAATACGTTGTAGCTATTCAATGAAATATAGTTTGTTTGAACTTTATGGATTATTTATACAAATGATTTCGGTATTAAATAATCTTTTTTCAAAGGAAAATAATCCAATACACAAAATTCAGTTGCTTTTTTGCTTTAGCTTTAAAAAGTATTTATCTGCCTGCCTAAAGAAATAATCAATTTTAGCATACACGTAAAACTTCTTCATAATAATTTCGTTCTCATTTACGTACGAAGGGGCTTTGTAAAATAATTTATTTAAAAATAGATAAACTATTTTTATTTATTCAATAAATATTCTTGAACAGAGTTAAAATCTAGTTAAACAAGGGGAGTTTTCTCGGGGTTAAATTTAGTTTAAAAAACCGGATTAACTTGTGTAATTAATTATTTTTTTACATATACATCATGACTTATTAAAAGTCATTATTTAATGCAATATTCTTTAAGGGAAATTCATTTACTGGAAAATTTATGTTAAAGAAATTCTTTTTTACAAAATAAAATTTTTCTAGCGAGCAACAAGAACAATTTAAGCTCACAACACACTTTCAATTGATATCTTTGCAACATAATAAAATAGTGTTCAAAAAAAAAATGTGTTCTTTGAATTTGTTTTAAAGGGGAAAAAAATAAATATTGACTTGGAGAAGTATCGAAGGAGCTCATGTTGTGTCAGCGGACATATAAATTTTAACTTTATCTTAGGTACTTAAAAAAAAGTATTAGGAGAATATCGTGCTGCCATCTATCGGTTTAAAAATTAAGTTACTGTGACAAATTAATTTTGATTCATTTTACACTTATAAATTTTAGATTTTTAAAGAATGAGTTGTGTTTGAAGGAAATCATTCAAAATGAAAAAAAAAAAATTTAATATAAAGATTAATTTTCAAATGCAAGAATGAATGTGTGTTTAAGATTGTAGTACAAGTTTAAATTGGTATGTTTGAATTATTCTAAAAATGAAACAGAAACTGTTAAGAAGGATTTTTTTTGGTGGTGCCATCTATGAGCGAAGAAGTTTAATTTAATATATTGATGATAGAAGAAATATTTCTTCAACATATTTTAACAGAACATGATTTATAACAAATTTGAACGAATAAAATGAATTTTTCTTTTGAATCTTAACTATATTTTAATTCCTATACCATTTTTTGATAACATCTACAAAAACATATGTACAAGGGGAAAAACTGAATTTAACGTCTTCTCTGAATCAAGAATTTATTATAAAAATATAAAAAGGGACAACTAAAAATAATTAGAAATTCGAATTATCTTTAAACTTTGATTCTGATTTTTTGTTTTATTAGAAGTTCTCATAATTTTCTCAAGATTTCTTTGAATATTTTTTTTCGGGAGGGATGCTAAAGTTTAAAAACGATTAAATGTTTTTCAACTTACGGCATTCAACGCTCGTAGGGCAGCATCTATTTTCTTTATATACATAATGGCAACCCTCAGGTAAGGGAGTCTGCGAGTAGACAGCAGGGCATTCTGTGGTCGTGCACGAAATAGTTGCAGCCTGAGTGAAGTAATCTGTGGCGCACGAGCATGTTTCACATGGATTCGTGGTCGGAATTTTGGAACCCACTGGATAGACATGTTTTTTATACAAGCATACTGTAAAAGAAAAGTAATAATAATTTTTATTATAAATTCCAGTAAAAATTAAATTTAAGAGATCAGACCCTCTATTATTTTTTCCAGTTTATTGTCCCACACAATCTAATCTACATAATGGTACTTCCTGTAAGTACTTATTGCACTTACAAAAGATCTACATCACTTATTTTAACTTAAAGGATATTAATAAGATGTATATGGTTGAGTGGAGAGCAATGAACTTTTTATAAATTTCTAGATTATTGTTCATATGCTAGATTTTTTTAAATAACTCTTTTAATAAACTGTTGTTTGTACTTCCCCATCAGTTAAATGCGGCGTTACAAACCAGCTAAGATATCATTTTATTGATGCATATACATGAAATATTTCTTTTCAGGCAATGAAGTTGGAATAAATTTCCCATTCAAACTTCAATTTCAGGGTCTATTTAAAGGCAGTATGAAATTTAAAAGAAACTGGAGGTGTGAAAATATCTTTTGATGCATGGCGTTATGATGATGATTATTGATGACTGATAATTTGGGTATATTTATACGTAAAAATTTTAAAACAAACCATTTACATTTTTTGAAGAATTTAACACGTAAAAATGTTTAAATAGCTTAAGTTTTCCGTAATTTATGATTAGTATATTTTTTTTAATTCTTTTACTATTATTAGTGTACCATGATTGGATGCTAATTATTTTAAATACAGAAGCGAACTCTATCTGAAGCTTAAATCAGTTATTTCAACAAAAAAAAAAATTTAAAAAAAAATGCAAATCTATCTTTTAGTGAGGTCAAAACGAAAAGTCCTATTCAATATTATCACAAAAAACCCAATTAGACTAATTGTTTGATCAACCACCGATATGTTTCTGGTTTCAGAGTACAAAAATAGAGTTAAAGATTGTTTTTATTTTTAAATAACAAGATATGTTGATGTCAAATAAAGAGGAAAGAATTAGGTTTCAGCTCAAATGTATAATTTAGAAATGCGAAGAAATTTCCCATTTTACATCGTATTTTTCCCAAAACAATAAGATATAGAAAATTTCAGCTCAAATGAGCACTTTAAAATGTGAGAAAAAAACTTTTTCAAGTTTTGACACGTCGCCAAAAGGGTCGCTAAGTCGCCAAAAATGATACCAACGTGGCTGTATTTGTAATTCTTTAAATGATTAGTTTAAATCAATTAATTTTTGTTAATTTTAATTAAATTACTCTATTGTCATCCAAAATAATCAAGTATATAAAATTTCAGTTCAATTAAGAGCTTTCAAATGTATTTTATTAACGATTGAAAACTCTATCAAGATGAATATACAGAGAGTGTGAGCTAATAGTAGGAATTGAAAAAAAGATTTTCAAAATATAAATACATAAAGAATACATACACTATACATATACATATACATACACATATTCATACACACACACTCATATGTATACCTACAAATACACACATATGCACACACATACACATATACAAACAAATACATATATAGATACACGTATATATAGTAAATGTTAGCAAACACACAGAATTTACAATCTAAATAATACGGGAAAAAATGCTGTTAATGTATGTACAAAACGAGGTAAAAGACGATTTGCTCTGAACAAAGGCAGAGAAAGGAGGAGGCCACGCTATATTGCATAAATATAAATATACACATACCTCTGTCGTCCGCATGTATCTCGTCGGCTTGAGAGCAGTCGAATCTCCATGGACAGGTGCAGGACGATTTGTCAGTCTGGGGCTTCTCTTCGTACACTGGACGACAGCCCTTCGCCTCGTAGTGCTTTAAATACCTCCATTCGCAGTCGCACTGAGGACCTTTGGAGAGCTGCTGACCAGGATTTTGAGTACCATAATCTAAAAAAAAAAACGCTATGTCTTCAATCATTTCTAACGCATGTGTAGATCGTTTCGCGTGAAAACTTTTTCACCTGAAAAAGTTTACTTCAAAACTACTGTATTTACTCGAATCAAAGCCGCACTTATTTCCCAATTTAATGCTACGGAAAATCGAGTGCGGCTTAGAATCGTAGGTGGAAAAATTCCCTGGATGGGAGAAATTGAACATGATACTGACGTTTAGTACAATTACAGGTTAAGTCAGGGAGTCTTCATTTCCATTGAGTTTGTTAATGTCAAATTATAAATATATATTAAGTAGCTCCGTACTAATGTATTTATATCGGTACTCCGTACTAAGATTTCATTATAATATTTTTATTATCAATGATTTTAATAATTATTAACTAATACTCTGAAATATTGTATAATTAACATCTATTCCTAAGTGACAAAAATTAATAATTAACTTAATTTAACTATTGAAATTTAATAAGAATTTCTTAGCATAAATTTTTATCGTCTAAATCAGTAGTTCTTAATGTCATATATATATATTCTTCATGTCATATATATATATTCTTCATGTCATACATATATTTAATTTATCACTTAACAGATGATTTTTAATGTCAAAATAAAAAAAAAATCTATCATTATAATACTTATATTGTTACATTTTAAATATTCACCTTTATATATATATTTGTTATTGAGACAAACTCAAACACGTGCTTAAAATTGAAAATGCTATTTATAATCTGAAATATATCTTAACTGTAATTAATATATATTATGTGTATGATAGGGATTTAATACAAGATGAAGAATATTAAATGTTTAATAAGTATCATGAAAGTGCGCAATAGAAAATTTTTTAATTGCATGAATGACTTAATGAAAGCTTTAACCCTCATTTTAATACGTTTAAATAAATTTTTAAAACACCTCTTGTCAAAAATGTTATCTTGATTAAGAAAAATCTGCATTGCGGGAAATATTCGCGCATCTAGTTCAAATCCATTAATTAGAGTCGATATTATAACAAGTGAATTTTTAATTAACTTCGGATGGAGAAAATATTTTTAAAGCTTATGACAAGAGAAAATGTACACGAAGATTTTAAATTATTGAGTGCACATAAGAAAAAATTTATTAACTTAACATGTTTACATTACGGATTATAGTCGTCAGAAAGTACTGTTATAATATCTTGCTGTTCGAAAGTATTTAGAAAAATGTTATTATCTTCATTGGTTTGATGAAGCGATCTAAAATCAATATGCCTTTAAATTGCTAATATATAACACACACATACTTCAGATTTTCGAAATTTTAAGAGCAAATCACTAGCTTAAGAGAGTTGTTACACAGTATTGTATGTTGTAAAACTTATATGCAAAAAATTTATAATAAGTTAATTTTCCTTATACGAATGTTGCATATACAATAATGAAAAAGGAAAAATAAGAAAATCAAATATGATACAAATAGAAATAAATGGATCAACGCAGTTTATAAAAAGTATTGATATCTTACATTTTATTTAGCAACGTTAAATTTCCTGTTAATCATTTATACATTGTAAGATATATTATATTTTATCAACCTCATTTATGTTAAAAGTATTACAAACATATTTGAAATATTTTTTTCATATAATTAGAGTCAATATGTTCCAAACATGCAACATAACGTAGAGATTCTCATGTAAAACTGTTCAATACTTTATATATATATATCAAAATCACATAAATATATAATTGTAAATTTTCACCAAGTTAGGTTTTTCTTTCAAATACTCATAAAATAAGAAATATTTACGAAATAAATGACTTGATATTATGTATTTCCATGTATCATATTTCACAATATATTTATTAATTTTTTATTAAACTTTTGAATAATAGTGTATAAAAGAGTGATTGTATGTGCTTTGTCGATACATAAAGCAAATATCTTTTGTAACAAAATATATTTCTAGTAACCAAACTTAAATTCATTCATCACAATTTAAATAACTACATGTCTTTCTAAGATTTAATGCATAACAATAATGCGTGAAATCTTTCAAACGCTTGCAGCATGCATTATTTAAAATATCAATGCCTATAAAGATGAAAAAACTACACCTTTTTAAGTAAAAAACAATGCATATATATATGTATAAATCGTAAAACTAAGTCTACCTTTAAAAATAGTTTACATTAATGTTAAAAATAAATTTTTTGTAATTAATTCAATGCAATGTATTTAATTAATACTATTTGGATTATTTTAACCATGTACTCAAATATTACAAGACGGTAAGTTTGGCAAACTTTTTAACAGTCCGAATGATCACCTGTGACATAAACAATTCATTAGATCTCTACACACCACTATTTTAAGGATGTCCGGCACGTACATAGGAGCCTATGTTAAATTACGTAAGTTTATGTACCTTTTTCTCTGAAACTACTTACTTCTCATAGATAAAATTTTTACAGTAGGTTATGTGTACTATTAATAAAACTTTAATGAAGTTTTTTTTTGTTTTTTGTTTTTTTTTAAAATTGAAATAATTATGAATTTTTCAAAAAATGTCCAATTTTTCCCCCTAAAATTTATTTAAAGAAAGCCTTATCTAAAAGGGTTTGCTATATATATCTAATTCCCTCTATTAAAATGTGTAAACATGTTAAAAGTACTCACACTGAAAATTTAAGGATTATATAATAAGTAGGTTTTGAAAAAAGGTACATAAAGTGAAAACTAATACATTTTGAAAAAACAGGCTGTAAAGTGAAAATTTGTTATTTTTGAGCATTTACTTTTTTCGTACTTTCCAGAAGCACATGAAACATTTTCTTTACCCTCCTCTCCTACTAAAGGCTCTTCTAATTTTCTTTTTTTCATTATTTTTAACAATTTCAACATTTTTTTTTTGCGGGGGGAGGGGGATCTCAAGATGATTTCGTTCGGCTACTCGAATCTTACGTGTACCTAATTTTTTGAAACATGGCACACAATTATAACTTGGTTCAATATCACAATGTTTTAAGTTCATTAATTTTGCTACATGACTAACATTGAATTGCGCAATAGCCATATATTTACATCAATTTTACCGTTTTTAGTCCCATAAATGTTGATTTTAGAATCACTGACAATATAGTGTTATTAAGTGACTCATTTGAACAAAAGTCTTGTGAACCCATACACTTTGGGATATTCCCAAAACACTCTAATTTTTTTCTCTTGAATGTGATATGGATTTACTTAAGTAAGGGAAAACACAGGTGCTCTTCGCAGAACTCATTTGATGCTCTTCAAGAAGTAATTTCATTTAAAAAAGAAAAAAATACTTCTAATTATCGCATTTCCTCAAATCATATATAATTTTGATGGGAGGCTGTATGGTCCCCTTTTTTCTGGTAATTTCTATAAGAATCCCCCTTGACCTGATGTCGTCACATTTCTTCGGAAAGGGTCTGTCAAGATCTTTGGTCCCTTGCTGTGGTCGAAAATCTCATGAATCTTATAGAATGTAACTTTGCGCGATTGGGAATATCCAATTAGAGAATCAGTTTGGAAGACAGTAGTGAGTTCTGCCCAATAATTTGTAGGTTATTCGGTTCACTATTTAACGAGACTTGCACCCATTTCGGCATACTTTTTTCCCATCCAACTTCCACCCACATAACACCATGTAGAGGAAAGTCAATTGCTACTCCCCCCTTCCCATGGACACAAGTCAGCCAAGCTCCTCTCATTCTCACTTAAAGCTATATATTTTCTCTTATTGAATTCTTTTTTGTAATTGTAAAATTTTAAAAGTGTAACAATAAATTTAATTATAACTTAAATTAATGTTCGTCTAATATTTGAGTAATTATTCTAGTTAAAATTTGTTGATTTAACATTGGCCATGATGCGATTAAGCAAATCTGAACTTGTGTTATTTAGATTAAAAATACAATTCAATGGCCTTGCATCAATTTTAAACAGAAATATTTGAACTCTTAGAAAATATGAAGAAGTAAAAATCAATAATTTTTCGAAAATTCATGTACCAGACCTTCTTAATCATAAATATAAGTGCAGTTAAAACAATAATTGATCACTATCAAACAACATACAATATGCATAGTCAAAACCATAAAAGTCCCCCTCATAAATGCTTCAAACTCAATATCATTTTATGAGATAACTGACAAAGATATCTGGCACAGTTAACCTGCATACCACATTCCCAACCTATGGGACAACAGTCTCTATCTGCATAGATGGGGGTGCATCCCGGGAACCTCCTGTGGTAATCTTCCCACGGGCAGTCAATCACAGAACACGTGAAAGCGTTGGGTTCCACAAATCCCGGAAAACAGTGACAGATGAGACACAACCCTCTTGTCGGCAATTCCTCCTTCTCCTGGAACCAGGTTCCATTGTAGAAGCAAGTGCCTAGAATCCAGTATAGAGGGGACAGGAATAACGTAAACAAAAGATTGGGAATGGACAGGGAGGGAGGGAAACCGGGAAACAGGAACAACGCGTGGTGGAAACAAAACAGGAGAAAATTTGGTTTGGAAGGTACGGGGGAAGGTAAAGGGAGTGGTTTTTGTGTAGTGGGGACATTTGATTAGGTGCATGTTCGGCGACGGAAAAGAATGGAGTGAATGGGAAGGTGGAATTGTTTTTCGATGTTGAATGTTTCCGGGAGAAAAGGGAATCATAAAGTATTCAAGGGGTTTTTTTCGAGGGGGATGAGGGATAGAGATTAAGTTTAAGATGTTTCGGGATTCGGTAATGTGTGTTATAAAATATGTATGATGTAAAACAAAATAAAAACAGAACAATAACAAAACAATAACAAAAAAAAATTCCCGAATTCGAAATAAATAGAAAAGGAAGAGAAAAAGCGTAATTTTATCCAATTGTGCATGTCAAATTTTAAAGTAAGAACAAAATTATAAGAAAGAAAGAAGTAACATAAATACATTAGTTCATTTTAATTAGATATCATTGAATAAATGTAAGATTTCAAAGATATGATGTACAGGTATTCAGAGTTAAATATTTGATGTTGAATAGAAAGATGTGCAAAATGGAAACAAAGTGATAAATAATAAAAAATAAAAAAAGAATATTTTTTTGGAGCAAAATAATTTTGATGAGGTGTTAGAATTTTTAATACGTTGTTTTTAGTGTTATTTGGAAAGTTTATGAAACAAGAAGAAAAATAATTTTTTTTATTAATTTTTGCATATTATAATTTTTTTTTATCATTGAAATATGCAAAACGTATCATCGTACAAATGTACGTTTATAATCACAATGATAAATTAATAAAATTTGATACAAATGAAAAAAAATAATATATTTTTGCAATATGTATCGAATGATATCAAGTATGAAAGTATTGAAATGAGTGTAATTTAAAAGGAAGAATGAAAGAAAGTTGGAAAGGTAAGGGTTTTGGGTAAAAGGAAAAGGATATAAGGGGAAAGGATTTAAAGGAAAAACTGTTAGTATGATAAAGAGAAAAAACACACACACACATTCAGTAATAGATATAAGCATTATATGCATATTGCGTAATAGAAAACAGAGATATAAAGCACATTTCAAAAAATATTGGCTAATTCTTTTTTTTTACAGAGAATGATAAAAATAGACATTTGATGTACCATAAGTTTTGCGTAAGCACAAAAAACACCGTTTTCTGCAATATGAATACTCAGAATTTAATAATTTTTATTTTTAAACTTTTTACGACAATTTATAATACATTTGTGCTCTTAATTATTGCATTCGAAAGTAAGATTTATTATAAAATATGAAATAGCAAAACAAATTGTATTCTGTAACTACCAAAAAGTAGTTGTTTTCAATACTTCCTATCAATTTAAACTCCTAAGTCAGCAAACAAAATTCTATATATTTGTTATTATTTAGATGCATAATTGAGAGAGTCCCAAAAAAATATAATGACTTTCTTCAAAAAGGCTATGTTTCGTTTTGTAAATATTTTTCAAAGGAAGTTTATAATTTGCATCACAATTATAATAATTATTATAAAAACATTAATTAGAAATATAAGAATATAATAATATTAGAAACATTAACTAGAAATATTATAAATTAATATAAATAATAAAATTACTGTATAATATTTCATAGAAGACTGTTCTTTACTGTAAAAGAGAAATAACGTGTAACATTCAAAAATAAATTTAATCAATTTTGCTTACTTAAACCTTTAATTTTGTCATACTATATGGAAAGAAATGCAAGGAACTTAAATGAAAAAATTAAGTATTAGAAAAAATACTTTATTTTAATTGTAAAGTTAATTGCGACAGTTCTTTAACTAATTTTTTTGATATCTTTAAAATGACTTTAATATATGTAATTTGAATATTTATAGGTTGAATATTTATAATTTGATTATTGTACACATAGCAAAATCAAAGTTTTTCATTTATACTAAAGTAAAATTATTTTTTATTTATATTAATGTTTATTTATTTATTTTAATTTATTAATATTTTTTGATTACTTATATCATTAGTTAAATCTGGAAAAGAAAAATCAAGCAACAAGTGATTTTTAAAATAAGATTAAATTAGAAGCATAAACAAACAAACAAAAAAATCATTTTGCATGTAAAAAAAATATTGCATTTCACTGTCCTATTAACTATGATTAAAACCTGCTCTGAAATTATAAAATAAAATTCCAAATAAACGAAAAACATACTCGTATTTTGTTAATTTAGAAACTGAATTTTTAGAGCTCACTTAAGGACTTATGTTGCCAATATAAACTAAGAAATATTTTTCATTTACCAATATGAACAAAAAAATTATTTCTCATTATGTTTTACGTATCATTTTCAAAATAAATACTCAAATCTAAAATTATATATAAAATTATCTCTCAATATCTATTACCTCTGAATATAGTATCTTAAGTTCTACTCATTTAATTTACAGATAAAGATTCCATAAACTTATGCATTTTCCTTTTTAATGAATTTACCCTTTACTCTTTCGCTGACAAAGTTCTTAGGATAAAAAAAATCACCAAGTAAATTATTCAGCATTTTTCCATAAAATAACTTCATTACGGGGTTCAAATTCAGCAAAAGACTATGATTGATTAACTCATCAGCAATTTATTTTTTTTTTTTCAAAGAAAACGCTGAACAATTTTTTACAAACGTAATCGCTCAATCAGTTGTTTGATAAATTTAAAAAAAGGTACTTTTCCGTTTTGCCAGTGTAGGCGATAAAGTCGCAGGGATTGATACAACCGAAGCCAAGCGGTTTATTCCCACTGACAACCTTTCATGACTACATTTTCAAAACAAGTCGTGGTCTTTTCTTATCAGTAACTTCTTTTTCATGCATCAAAAATGGATGTAAAATAAATGAGAACTAGTATTAATGAATATTTTTTGTGTGTATATTATGTGCTGTAGCTAAAAACGCCAACTTGGCGAGATTTGTGCCGGAGAAACGCGAAAAAGCACCAAAAATAATAATTACAGGATTACTTTTAAAAAACTCTCAAATATATCTGATTATCTCTAAATATCTTATTACCTCTCAATATGTAAAATTTTACATTTTTAATCTGCAGATAAAGATTCCATGAAAGTATTTTCCTTTTTATTAATGAATTCTTCGTTTGTTCTTTTTCTTTCATCAACGAAGATCTTCGAGAAAGAAATCATCAAGTAAATTAATCCATGAAATAACTTCATTACCGGGTTCAAATTCAGCAAAAGACTATGATTGATTAACCCATCAGCAATTTATTATTTTTTTTTACAAAGAAAACATTAAACTATTTTTTTTTACAAACGTAATCGGTCAATCAAGTATTTGATAAAGTTAAAAAAAATTATCATGTCGTAAAGATCGAATAAAAAAAATGACGCAAGCATTATGACACGATGCCTTATTTTATTAAGAAATAAGAAATAATTCAAGGAAAGAAAAACCAAAACTGATTATTCCATTTCCAATATTTTATGAGGAAAAAAAAATTAAAAATCACTTTCGTCGTAATAAATAAAATTTTGAAAGAACAGTTAAATATGCGAAGCGAAGGGAAGAGAAAAGAAATCAACTAACTGCTCTTTTGACGAGTAACCGGGCTCGATAGCTCTGAAGAATAAATCACTTTCAACTGTCTTATTCAACAGCGAACTGATAATGCTCTTCATATATCATGGGGAGAGCAATGATGAATCTGTTTTCTTTTGGAAAACTTAATGGTCTGTTTAACCGTGAAATAACTCAAGACTTTTGCAGTTGACGGCAGAAGTTGTTGGAAATCTGTCCGCTCTCGATGTTCGCATGGATAGTTTTTATTTTATTCCGAGATGCATAGAGACTGGCAATTTCGAGCTTATGAATGAATTTCAGTGTCGGGAATAGGGAGATATATGAGTTGACTCATATTTCAGAAGTGTGGATAAACGCTCTAAAAAGTGGAAATTTTTTTAAAAAAATGGATATTTTGTGCTTGAGGGAAGAAAGGTGCAACAATTTTTTTTGAAAAGATAAGCAAAAGTATAATAATACTCAGAGAATAAAACATTATACATTTAATATTAAATCTAAACTAATATTCTTCAAGCAACAAAAGTTTTTATTGCTGTTTGCTTTGATCGATTTGGACTTTTGTTTACCCATCATTAATTCATATAATTACATAAATATAACGTATAACAAAAAGATACAATGTACAAATAGGCAAATATATTACGCAACAAAAGAACCAATAACATTTTTCCTTATATAATATATTTTTTCTTTATTTTATTTTCCTACATTTGCAATCCTCAATAATTATTTTATAAACAACACATGCATTGAATAAAATATGGTTGATAATTAAATAATAAAATTAAAATCTTATAATGTTTTTTCCATATATGTATGTATTGTAACGGGCTCTATTCAGGTTTCTACTAGTTCTACTTGGGAAAAATATTCTTTAACTGTGATATTCGTTCAAAACCAGATTTCCGTAGAGATGACTTTGCTTATGCAAATGCCACTTCTATTTAAGTGCCAGTCGTTGGGTAGGTAGGGTAATAGTTAAGCGTTGATTGTAAGCTGATTTCCAAGAGTTCGTAGACAGCTACTGGTGATCGCTCACTTAAAGATTAGTAATAGAAGGAGAATCCACCCTTACAGTGGAAGACATCAACATTGCAGGCTGTAAGCCGGATTATACAAAGAGGTTTTATCCAGATAAGTATCTTTTATAGTTTAGTTATCTAAATTTGGCTTAAGATTTCTTCTTGCTCCCATGGTTTAATTATAAAAGTACATTGCGTTTAAGTTCTAAGAGTTGAATAAAATTAGTTAATCTAATATCATGCCTGCTTTTCTTCCTCTAACCTTCTTGGGTGCGACATAAGTAGCTTCGTGTGATAATTAGTTTTTAGCTTTCCGGACTAACGTGAAGTAACCATGACTTTAGCTCCTAAATGTTGCCACCTTAGATATTTTAAAACAAGATGGCTAGCACCAACCACGCATTCTGACCAATCATAATAAGTCTTTACCGGAAATCATGATTCTAAAAGCTTCCGGTAGAAAAAAAACCTGTAAAAACTAAAGGCCCCATTTCGAACAGAGAATGCTTGTGTATCGTCTGTCTTAGATGTGTTTGCGTTATGCTCTGTGTGTAACCCATTTATCTCTTTATGATCATGAGTAAAATATGGATTTTATAATAGTAAATAGTCTACTCCAACCTTCAAAGACTACACCCAGACAAAATATCCCCTCAGTTAAAAAATGCCCTACTACAAGTACAATCATCACATATATGTAGTGTTTTCATTGGAATCAAACATGGTAAGGAGACATCTTCATCTGGTTGCAATTGATTAACTGAAGAAACGTTTTTTTTTTTTTTTTTTTTTAATTTTGTTCCACATTTTATTGGCTAACACAAAACAAAAGTAGCAATAAAAATTAATATGCAGTTCCGACAAAGGACAAAGACAGTTTTTCTCACATTGACATGACTTGACAAAACATTTTCGTGGGGCAACTGAGCTGCGTCTGCAGCCCTCAATCCCCTGTCTGGAACTGAGAGGTGGAATTGTATAGTCGACTTGGAAGGTAAGGTGGAGGCGTGGCTTCAGGAAGAAAAAACCAATAGAAAACCAAATAAAAACCTCGATTTCTTGGATGAAGCCTTTTGATTGGATGCTGGAAGTGAGCTATTGGTATTGACAGCCCGATTCAGAGTAAAAGAAATCAGTGGGGTGTGAAATTAAAGAAAATGCGGAATTAAAAGAAGAAAAAGGGAGTTTTTGAGTTTAAGAATAGAAGATTTATGAATATTTTAACATGAATTTAGCTAGTAGACAAGCATTTTGCTTATCTGTTTTAGCTGCTTTAAGTTGAGGCAGTAACTATAAAAATTTTTTAGCATTCTTTTTACTAAGCTAGAAATTATATTGAAGAGTTCGAAAGCTTGGAGAAAATTAGAGATATTGTCTTCCTGGATTTAACCGAATCCTCGGATGTTTCAATAACTATTGTTTTGTTCATTGTTATGATATATTGGGATTCATTATTATTTCGAGGGAAAGAGTTGAGGGTAAATCATCTATAACAACGTGGTAATTTATTAATAAATAAAGTTGTTGTTCAAATGATATTTTCCATTTGGCAAGTAAACGAAAAAATAATAATGATATAAATCTATACTATCATAAATTGAAAAAAATCCCTCGACTGAAATTCTAAATGGAGAATTATATTTATACAAATAATGAAATTTTTATACAAAATTCAGAATAGATAATAGCAATATATTACATAACAGTTTTTAGCATAGAGATAAATACTAGTTATTTAAAATAAACTTTACGTAGAAAATTATATAAAATTTGTACATATATAAATATTTGAAATTAATCAGCAAAAAATATTAATTTCTTACCTTGACTGGATATCGTTTCATTTTTAGGATCCCTGAGGTAATCTATAAAAAAGAAACACATCATTAAAACATTGAATATTTAATCCTGAGTTAAATTAAAAGAATGAGAAAAAACATAAAAGAGGATTAATGAAACGTGTATTCAGAGATACAAGTTGCACTTCAATTTTTAAAATGAATAGTTTTTTTAAGATTTAATTATTAAGTATTCCCTCCTAAGAAACAACGAATATTTTAAATATATAATAATCATTTAAATATGTAATCATCATCATTTTTATATTATTTAACTTGTTTGATTTTGCAGCGGAGAGAAAGATTAATGAAATAAGAGTTGTATAAATAATTATAATGTGTTTTTTATTAAAAAAAGAACTTTAGAGATTTTTACAGTAAGCAAATGGATATGCCTAAATTGATATTTGGCTGAAATAGTCATTAATTTTAATTAAAGAAATTGTTTTAAATATATATATAGCACTCAGATAATAATTAAAAAATTGTAGTGAATCGTCACATAGCTTATTACTTTTTCCAGTATTAAGAACATTTATAATTTTGTTCAAATATTCTTTTTTAACTGAGCTAATTTCAAGGAATTTCACTTGTTCATCTTAAAAATGATCTTCCGTTGATTCATTTCCGGAACCATTTTACAAGATGTGAAATGTGACAAATATACACTACAAACACACAAGCTATAAATATATACTAGTGAAGTTTGAACAGGGGCGTAGCACCACCGTATCTATGATATGGAGCCCTAAACTACAGGAGCCCCAACATGTGTAACTACAGTCCCACTAATAGGGTTTCCATATCTAAAATAGAGTTCCAAGGGAATTTTGATACAGGCGCATGTAGAATTAGTTATGCCAGTGAGTTTAAACAATAACTTTGAATTCTTAGCTAAGCAGTGTTTCTTGTTTTTTCGTTTGAGTGTGCTCTTTTCTATAATTTATTTTCTTTCATTTTCACTTATCGGGTGTAATAAAAGCTTTTTAATTTTTTTGTATGATTAAGTCTGACAATTGGGTACCTTTGTACTCTATCAATGAACTTAATGGAATGCTGGTTTATCTATTCAACATCTTTGAGGATATTTTGCACAATAGATAAGTAATATTTTTTTTTACTATATTGTAATTCTAGACATTAAATTTTGTATTTTTGTTTTCTTATTTTGTATTTTTCTTTTTCTGTTCCTACTATTAGCTCACACTCTCTATATATTTAAATATTTATTTATCTTGTTCAAATTTTCAATCGTTAATAAAATAGTTTTTATTCATCAAATCAAGTTCAAATAATTTTTTTTAAACTTGCAGTAGATGACACTTGATGTTAATACAGTTTTTTCAAATGTTAATTCATTAATCAAATTTTATTTTTTAATTTTAAATTTATTCTGCGTTATCTCCATCGTAGTTACAATTAGCTGCAACAAATGGCGCCAATACGTTTTTTCTAACAAAGTAGGAATCGACGTTAAAAAAATTTTTTTTTTTATTACTCGTTTTAAAGTGAAAGTAAGCGATTTTGGTTTGAAAAACACGCTTCTTCTTTCCCCCCAATAAACTGCGAAACAACACGGGCTTGTGAGAAAAACTGGCACTGGGGGTGAATTTCCTAACTTTTCATTGCAGTTAAGGGGTTAAATTTATTTTCCTTTTTTAATTAAAATGCAATTTTTCTATGCAATATTAAATATACGAATATTTTAAATTTTTTTTTATATAATATATTTAAGTAATTCGACCAGTTAAAGGATTTATTTAAAAACTTTCTAGATAATTCTTTAAAACTGCTCTTCATACGTTAACTTACCACGGTGCATTAGAACTTATTTATATTCAATCCAGTTTTTTTAAAAAAATATATAGAAACTTATAAGGATTTACCTCCTAATTTTTTTCAATAAGTTTGGATTATTCTCCGGTAGCATTTTATATGCATAATCTAGACTTGGTTAATATTCAAAAATTTGTAAACATTCAAAGAAGATTAATCCTTCTTTATTCTCAATTACGTCAGCCTTAAGGAAATCTCTTAAGATTTTATCTGGCCAACCAAGCACGTGAAAACTTCAAGACCGCCATTAATCAATAATATCCGGCAAGTTTTTGTTCTTTTTTATTTTTTCTCCTGAGTTTATTAAACGCAACTCAGGAAAATTTGAAAAATGGTTTTCTTGGGGGTTAATTTACGGTACATAACAGAGAAAGAATTAAACTGTTTATAACTCAGTTACATAAATTATTTTTGACAAGCTGGGTGAAAAAGAAGAATGAGAAAATTTTGAAACAAGGGAAAGCATTTCTTTTTATAGGGCAAAAATGGCGGAGTGTTTTCTTAAGACAAATATGACTCCGAAAAATAAAAGACATAAAAGATTTAGTTCGGAGAAAAATTAAGGAGAGAAAAAACGGGTGAAAATTTTGTTATTATGTTGAAAAGAGAGGTTGTCCATCACGTTTATAAAGATTTTCTTGGGAAGGTATTATAGAGAATCGTTTTTATAAAAGAAATGTTGTTATAAAAATTTAGAGGGATTTTAAAAAAATGCATTAAAATTTCCTAAATTACATAATACGTGAAGACAATTTCCTCAAGCTACTTATTCTTTTTTGAAAGAAGTATTTTTTGGTGCAAAAGATTATTTATAAGATACATCTTTCGGAAATTTTTTTAAGAATACTGGAATAAGAACAAATTTTACTGAATTTTGAAATCAAACATTAGTTCTTGCAAAAAATGTGTAAGAACGAGGAGATTCATTTAACTTTTTGTCGAAATGTTTCTAAGAGTTAAATTTTCTGGAACAAATTCTAAGCTTTCGACAAGCAATAAAGTTATTAAAAAGAAACGCTAATCACACAAACAACATGCCCGTCAAATTAAAGAATTTTTGTTACAAAAAATAAAACGGTTGTTTTTATGAAAATAGTTAGTGGCTGTCGCCAATAACGTCAACTTGGCTAGATTAGCACCCGTAAAACGGAAAAGTATCGTAAAGATTTGAACAATCATGAGTTATATAAATTCAAACTCGACATAAATTCGAATTGTAAAATCTGCCTCTTTTATATTGTCCAACAAAATTGCACTGTTCTGCTAAGTAATATTTATCCAAAATTTTTTTAATTAAACATAGTATTTACATCTCACGTCCGGGAACGATTAAAATCTACTATACGAGACAAATCAAATAGTTGAACTTCATGACACGCAATTTAAGTCACCATCATCTAACGGAAAACAACTAAACTCGGGAAAGTCATTACCGTTTTCATAGGTGGCATTTCCCATACCAAACAGAGCGGCGCAGCAGGAAAGACGGCTCGCACCAGAGCCAGCATGAACAAGCAATTAATCTTCTACTTCAGAACCATAGCCTGTTAGTAGCTGAGGTCCAAACTAATTTAAATGCCGATGTGCGAAGCAAGAGAGATTCTCCAATCAGGGCCCTAAACTTCACCGACAATTATCTGTTAAGCAACTTACGTTAATGGCGTCCTATGCGGAGGTTAATGAAGATGTGGAATTATTCAGAAGAATTAGTCGGCGGGTTGCTGAATGCACTGCGTTGATCTGGGCATCCCTAACAGTGAAATTAGCTTGAAGATGACAATTTGCAGAAACGGAATACAATTCATGAATAATATGTTAACAGTATTCCAGTTTGACGGAAGCATGATGGATTTGGAGGGATTCCATTCAATTTTCTTACAATCACACTTAAAATACGATTTCATGCGGAAATGTTCTCTTTTAACCCCTGAAAAGGTCAATGTTTTTGCCCAAGGAAAGACACATTTTTTATTGCACATAAATAAGGTTAATAGCTAACATAATGCGAAAATGGAAGAATTTCCTTTTAATTTTCAATTTTAAAATTTCCTCACTATTTTTTATGCTATAATTGTGGAACACAAACCCCCCTAAATGTTTGCTTTTTATAAGTACACTCTGCATAAAATGAAAAATGTTTCACACATCTTAAAAGAATTTCTCTCATGCGAACAAAAAAAAATGTCATGTGGGACGGGGCTTTATCGGATTTTCACACTTATCCTCTTGAGGAATCTTTGGGGCCAGAACGGCGTTATTTCATATCCAACCCTCTCAAGAAGAAACTGTGATATGCAGATTAGTTAATAGATATATAATGGAGCTTTAGTATTAGAGTGGTAGTATGGTAGAATGGAAGGAGAAAGAAAGCTGAGATGCTGATCGGCTTGAGCTGATGGTAAGATATTAAATATAGAAGCGTAATTATAGAACGGGATTTAGCGTGTTAAGGAATCTAAGGTAGATAAAGATACTTAGGATAACTTCTCATAAAGATAGTGGTTAGGATTTCAACCGTATTTATACTTAGAATTTAGAATTACGTTATATCACTCCTGATTACGTCCCTAAAGTAAGACTTGTGTTGTACGGATCAATATATTGAAATAATAATAAATTAGTTGATTATGGCTAACTCGAGTGATCAATCATTTTCTACTACAAATCTAGGTTGCGCAGAGGAAGAGATGGTACCCCCGGGCCGGGGGGTATCACACATGTTCGTACCTCTTTTTTAAACGGTTGAGAATTTTGGATGTGTGTGCATAAATATATGCACGCGTAATTTGAAACATAGTAGTAATATTGTCTTAAATTGCAATGGGGGATAGAAATAATATAGGCTTTCATGGATTACCTTTCCATCTTCATTTTTTCTCAAGCAACAAACTGCACATTGCCTTGCCAATCCCTGTTCTTAATCGAATATTTTCAAGAATCTAAATTCCTGCCTTTAATGAAATATTCCCGCCTTTATCACAAAAAAATTCCCGTATGAGAAGTACTCCAGTACCAAGGACAAACTGCATCTCTTAAGAACATTAGAACTAATAATCTCACCGTAGGAATTAAAAAATTGTGCAAATCAAACACAGAAGGGGAAAAAATATCAGTGCCGTACATCGTACGTGCAAACCGGTTGTTACCAACTTTCGGTAGCTCGTACGATGTACGAGCAAATTAATTAAGGGGTTAACAGATGATATATATATCTTGAATTTTCATACTAAAATTCAAACGTTACTGGTAATTTTACTGTCAATTTCCCTTATCTTTTATTTATAACCAATGGCAAGAGGTTTTTTTAAATATTTATTGAGTTTTTAAGATTTTTTTTGGTCATTTTGATATTTTTTTCAAATGAAACTGTCAAATCATGAATATCAAAATTCATTAAAATTCAATTAGCTAATTAGTTGCAGTTTTAAACAGTCTTTATAATTAGTCATGGCCTTAGGAAATATTTTGAACATTGCATAAATGTATTACAGTGGCTCGAGAATTTGATAGATCAATGCAAAAAAAATTATTCATAATATATAGAGTTGTAACATAGAATATAGAAATTATGTTATTTTATACTATTTTTTTTTAGAATTCTTTGGGGTATTTTGTTAGTGGTTTTTACAATTTTACCCATAACTTCTATAAAAACAGAAATTTAATTTAACAAAATTTAATTTATATAAAATATAGATCGCATATAAAATATCCTCTCAAACTATTTTTTTTAGAAAATACGTTTTCACACACACACAAATATTCTCTCAAACTATTTTTTTTAGAAAATACGTTTTCAAAAATTCATTCGAATAAATATTGTATATTTTAGATTATTTCTTTCTCGGAGTGTTAAAAAGAATGCCCCAATACAATTATTTTCAAAACAAACAAGCTTTCGAAACATAGAAAAACTAATTAACGTGAAATTATCTGTTTTTAAACACATCCTCATTATAAATGATTGTTAGAAGCGCATCTATTGCAGAAGGGTAGTTGTTAATTCAGGTAGAGAAAAGGAGAAATAATATTTACATAATTCTTTTAGGATCTGCAATTCCTAATTGAAACATTTCGTGATAAACCATAATTCTCTTACATTTCCTTAGCAATTTCTTGTATCTCTTAAAAATGAAACAAAAAAGCATTAATTCGAAGTTAATGCAATGTGTTTGCAAGAAACTATGAACGAAACAACTGTTATTTTTTTTTTTGTCCATTTGAATAAATAAAATATTAATGAAATACACTAAGCACAAATAAACTCATTAATACCATTATGATACAAAAAGAGCATAAACAAAAATATTATTTAAAGAAATTCTTGTCGAATATCTGAATAATATTAAACAGAACAAAAAAAAGAAAGAAAAAGAAGAATTCTTCAGTCTAGAAGCATATAAGTAAAGCACTCAATAGTTCCAAAGTTTCTTTTTTAGACAGCTTACAATGCCAAAATATATTTAACACAAACTGTCTTAGTATAGAGCAGACATATAATGAAAACGATAACAAAAATTTTTAGTTTAAAAAAACTATACTTTTTTTTGTAACCATTTCATTCATGTTTCTCTTTTTCACTGATTTGTTTTTTCGGCACTTTTCCGTTTCACTGGCGCAGGTGATAAAGTCGCCAACAATGATAAAACCAACGCCAAACGAAATAATCACGCTGGTAACCTTTTACCATCACACTTTCAAAGCAAGTCGCAGTCTTTTCTTATCACTAACGTCATTTTCATAGTACATCTAAATAGGATGAAAAACCAATGAGAGTTAACATTTATTAGCATTTTTTTTTATGTGTATGCTGCGCGTTATCACCAATAGGGCCTGCTTGGCGAAATTTGAGACAATAAAACGGAAAAGTACCGGGTTTTTTTTTTCTTCTTTTTTTCATACTGTAACGATTATTTTAAATTTTTACTTTGCTCGAAACTGATTTTTTTATAATTATTTGAGACAAATGCAACGAATTATACTTTTTCCATATAAAAAGCCAAAATTTAATAGAGAAACAAAATGTTATTCTCTAGTTAATAAATACAATATATATTTTCAGAGGCAATAAAATCTTTCACGGCAACGAAAAACGATACATAAAGAAGAAATACATCTTTCTCATAATAATAAATTTCCACTTCATCATTTTCCTTCTTCTTCAACCTGCTTAAAGAAATCTGTTGTTAAAAACGAAAACGAAGAAGAAAATCCCAGATTTTTCTGTCACTATTTTGATCGATGATTGTGAAAAGAAATCGCAACCGGTCAATTTTTTTTAACCCTGAGGAGCTTTGTTTTGTACTGCTGATGGAAGAAAAAAATTTTACCGAACTTCTTCGAAACATATCGATCCGATCAGTGGATAGGTTAGCAATAGTGTCAAAAAGATAGAAAGAAAAGAAAAAACAGAAACGTAAGGAGAATTTTTATTCACGAAAGAATAAAAATTGCTCACTGATGTCAGATTCAAAAATCAAGTGATCCATTTTTAAATTCGCTATCCATCAAAGTTTACAATTTTTGCCACTGCACTTTGAAAAATTGTATTTCGAGATCAAAAATTTAGTTTTTTGAGTGAATATGTGTACAATTGCTCTCTATCTTGTTAGGTTGTAGACTGGGAATCACAAGTAATCGAAAGGATATGCCAGAGTTTCTCAAACTGTGTGGCGTGCCCTCCTAAGAATGCGTGATAACTCTACTAGGGGGAGGGGCTCGAGCATATTGTAAAGTCGAAAACAAAACATTATTTAAAAGAATTATTAATTTGCTGAAAGTAACAAAACAAAATACATTCTGACATTATAAAAAGTAAAATACACTGATATAATACACTTATAAATGTATCAGTACTGCGCAATGTATTTTATAATTAATTTAACAGTGCTAAGTTAAGAAGAAATTTAAGAATTACCAGTGACCCAATGGGCTTGACATGTACAAAATTATATATAAACATTATATAGCACTTATCTTTATAATTTGGTGGTGGTGTATACTGTTTATAATTGATCTCTAAGAGCTACCGATTAAAAGTTACGTGAATCGGTTCATAAAGTCACCGTTATCCACGTAGGCGAGTGTATGTGATGTATTGGTGGGGGGGGGGCGGGGGAAGGAGGATAAATTAAGCAAATTCTTTGAAATAAGTAAACCCTTCGCAAACACACTGTCAAGGTCCTTTTATTGCATTCCAAAACCTTCAGAGTAATTTTATGGATAGCAGTGCACAGAAAAGTTCGTAATTCGAAAAGACATATATATACGCCCAGAACAATTAACGCTTTGACTGAGTGAGATGTTTATATACGCTGGTAGATTTAAAAGGTTAAAGTCGTATTGTATGTTTAGCTTTAAAGTATAGTATTATTGAATTTAATTCATTGTTTTTGTGTGGAGGGTGAGGGCGATGGAATTTATGATTGAATATTGGGTCACAAATACAGAAAGTTTGAGAATGCAAATGAAGAGTTAATTCCATCATACCCATATCATTTTGAAAAACCTCAATTTCTCTATCCTCTTAAGCGATTATTTTATTTATTTATTTATTTTGCTCAAAATGTTCCAAGAAAAGGTGATTTTTCTTATTAGAAATAACTAAGCATAATACTTAACAGAATGTCAAAATAGAAGAATTTTGTTTTTTAATTTTCAAATTTAAAGTTTTCACACTATATTTTATTTTATAATTGCGAAACACAAAAATCCTAAAATGATTGCTTTTTATCAGTACACTCTGCATGTTATGAAGAATGTTTCATATATCTTAAAAGAGTTTCTTTCACACTTACAAAAAATTTAATATTTGCACCTCTTTTTCAAACGGTTGAGGATTTTGAGAGTGTGTGCATTCATATACCACTTATTGTATTATACGCGTTAGTTTCAAGAACATGATATTGTATAATCGGGTCCGGCATTTGTACTCACTCTGTACTGAAAAAAAAAGGGGGGGGCTTGTTTATTGCCATTAAAGCAACAGCAACAAAACAGAACGAAAGACTGTTTAAAAATACAAAAGAACACGTATTTAGAAGACGATTATAACCAATTTCAATGAAGAATAATTTCCATAACACTTAAAGCGTCATTTTAGTTCTAAAAAAAACTTCTTCAGTATAAATTTTGTTCATGTTAGATAAAAAAAAAATACGTTTAATGATAGCACATATCCTCTTGACTCCGGTTAAATTCGGTCAATATTCTTATATTTGCATTTCCATGGTCTCATCTATCATCATTAAGGCGTGTCTGCTGTTATTCGTCATATTCTAAGGCTCTTAAATTTACATAATTTTGCCCATCTTCATTAAGGTATTTCTCCTGTTATTTGTCAGACCTTAAGATACCAGTAGTGACGCCAGCATAACCTATTACAATATGCTTATTCAATTTAATTAGTTATGACAACGGATTCCTTTGAGAAGAAATTGTAGTTTTAATTGATGTCCTAAAATGGATGATAGATGAAACGAATGTTTCTACAAGTTAAAGATGAGTTGTAGATATTCATATTTAAGAAGAAAGTAGTTTTAGAAAGGAAAACTTGCAAAAGAGGTGGAAGATTGAAGTAACATAGTTCGCAGAGAGTGGGAAATAAGCATATGTATAACAACAAAATAATTCCAATATTTTTTAGGCTCGAAATACATTTTAAAAGAGGTAAAACGACTCTTTGTACGTAATAAATAAAACTGGAATGAATTAATGTACAGTTGAACCTACATATTACGCACCTCTATATTGCGAATTTTTCTATATAGCGAACTTTTTCCTGGAACCAAGAATATTTCACGATTTTCTTCGTAAAATAACCTCCCAATAGTGAAGTGCATTTTCTATATAACGATTTTTTTTTTTATGTGATTCAATTTTTTTCTCTCCCTTTTTTTAAAGTATTCTTGGACATTTCAAGTTATTTTCTTTTTAACACATATTTTGGAGGTCATAAATCTTGAATCGGTTTTAATAGGTCCTTAAAATTTATTAATTTTAATATAATAGGGTGAAAATATAGTATGTTCCTCGACATTTCCTTTTCCTTGCAATTTTTATTTATTTTTTTTCTTCTTTTGACGGGGAAGATATTTAAAATAAATAGATACTAATTTACAAAAAGGTGGGAATATTTACTTTTTCAATATATAGTGTTTATGAATTTAAAATTTGTTTTATGTGGTTTATATAAAGTATATTGAAAGATGAATCTCTGTATACCGAATTTTCCATATAACGAACTTTTTTTCATGATTTAGCGACTTCGACTTCGTTATTTAGAGGTTCGACTGTAATTATGTAATCACAAAGTTAAAAATATAAAATTGAGTCTAATAGTAGTATAATTCGAAACATTCTTGTCAAAGCATATGTATAATGTGCCAAATGTTCTATAAAGCGTTATCTCAAACTCATATAGCTGGTGTAACGTTTGTGAAAATTAATGGTAGAGTGGTGAATTTAAGTATTTGGTTCATTTACATCACGGCATTTTTTTTTCTGTACATTTATGCATCGAAGTTATTCAAATATTGGTTATTTCATTAGGGTTCAGAATATGATATTTGTGATAGAGGAGGCCACAACCCTTCTCTCTTCTAAGTTTTCCAACGGACTTTCTCTTTTTGCTCTCTCCTGGGGTGCGGAGGTCCTTTTCTGACACCTCGAATTACCTCCGACTCGTTGGCGGTGTGGGATATTCTCACGATCAAAGGTTGCCGGGACGAGAACAGAAGACAGAACCCCGAAATATTTAGAGATGCACGTGTGCATAGGAGCGCTGTTATCCTATCTACAAAAAGAAGCCTTCTAGCTGTGTGACGCGAAAACGACACACTAGATTATTAAACTTCGTTTCAAAGATAACATGAACAATACACATTAGTTAATTAAATATTAACTAATTAATGAAACAAATTAAATTAAGGTGAATATAATATTGTTGCAAATTCGCTTGAGCATCGAACTCCAGACCGGAAGGCCTGGATTCGATACCCGATGCCACCAAATACCCTCCGAGTACACATGGAATAAGTGCTCGTTAAATTAGTGAGTCCGAAAGTCTTCTGGGCGGTCGCAGCTGAAACCACGAGTGCAAGGGACTGGAGAATATTTCCCTCCCCTCCAGTTCCATGCCTAAATTGTGGAGGTGGAGATCTGTGGTGTTGCCATCTATCGTAAAGAAGTCCAACCTGTCTCACAGGCTCTGGCAACATTCATTCCTTCTCTTCGGGAATTTCACCGAGCTAAATCGTACTGTCACTTGCATGGTGCTCAAGGCTAAGGCCAACGACAGACGTACATCTAGCCCCTTGCCATGATGAGTTTCGTAGGCCTCGATCTGACTACGTCAGACAGGTGGCATGAGCAACACAACAACAGTAAAATCTAAAATAACTTTTGCGACAAAAATAATTACCGGTACTTAAAGCTTTTCTTTATATACAGTAAAATAAAGAAGTAATTAAAGGTCAGTAATACGCATTATTGTAATTTAATAAGCAGTTATTATGAAAAACTACTCAATGCAGATCTTATAAAAAGAAACAAAATCGTCGATGAATTCAAACGAAACCAAAAAGAAATTTAAAAAAAAGTGTGTTATTAAATAAAAATAATCTTCTCACCAACTACTTAAGAAATTAATATAATTTGCTTAAACAGACAATAATGAAAAAAGAAACAAGCAAAAAAAAAGTACTGAATGAATCTTTATGAAGTACTTGAGTGCTGGAAAATAAATCTGAAGTATTTAATACCGTCAAAATTAGAAGAAGAATATCGACAAAAAATTTTTTTTGAAATGCTTCAAAATTGGATGTATAAATTTTCTTTTCATCGAAAAACGTGATTTTGATTCAATTTGTCAAACTATGTTTTTCCATCGAAAAAATTCCTTTATCAGAAATAATTAACTTTTCAAATATTCTTGCATGATACTTGAGCAATTAATTTGTATTATTAACTGAAAATAAAAAGGAAATGAAAATCAATGTTCTTTATTAAATAACATTCTAAAAATTGAAAATGGTCCTTTTAAAAAGCTTACGTAAATGCTTTTCCTGCATGTAATGAAGGGTATTATTAACTTGCTTTATTTATTTATTTTTAGAATTTTTATGGAACGCATTTGACATTTATTATTTCAATTTGGATACCTATTTAAATGATGGAAACTTAATTCTGTATTTATTTTTTTAATTATGCGTGCTAAAATTTTTTTCTGTTTGTTTTATATAAATTGCTTTTATTTATTTTATAAAGGTATATTAATATATCTCTTTCAAAAAATACCTAGTGGACTTTATGAAGTATATCTACCGATAAAATGAATTATTTATCTAATTAAGTAAAAAGAAAGAGATATTTAAATATAATCACGTGTATAAAATTTTGTTTAAAATAAAAAAAATACTATTAATCTGATCTTTTGTCTGCTGGGGCAGAAGCAGTTGAATAAAACCTGGTGTGTGGTAGTACATATATAGAGAATTTTACTTGTACTAAATCTGAAGATTTGATGTTAAGTATTGTTACTAATTAAACAAGTAATATAAAAAAAAATTAAGCCAATTCTTACATAGATCATAAAAGAAAAGTTTTATTTTAGTTACTTTTTATTAAACAATTACAATTGATATAAATATGTATATACATATGGCAGAATCACAATATTAAGTGGAAAATCATTTGTATTAATAATCATTAAAGTATCGTATTGTCATCCCAAACAATCGTGTATGCAAAATTTCAGTTCAACTGAATGCTTTCAATTGTGAGGGAAAAAACCTTTAAAGTTTTGACACAAGTCGCCAAAAATGTTGCCAACGGGGCTGTAGCTGTAATTCTGTGAATAATTAGTTTTAATCAATTAATTTTTATTAATTATAAATAAATTACCGTATTGCCATCCAAAGTAATAGTGTACATAATATTTCGGCTCAACTAAGCTCTTTGCAATGTATTTTATTAACGAATGAAAATTTGAACAAGATATAAGGAGATGTGAACTAATAGTAGGAATTGAATAAAATATCAGTTTTCTTACATTTTTTTTTATTAACAGCTATTTAAATTTAAAAAACTACAAAAATTCTGCGAATTCGAATGTTTATCCACTTACAAAGAGATAATTTTATAGTTTGTATAATTACTTCAAACATGTACGTTTCTTAAATAATTTAAGATGAGTGAAAAGTTAGCTATCTATTCGAAGCAACTTATAAACTCTAAAACCAGTTATGAAAAGTAAGTAATTGAATTTTTCATAGATTATATCTCATAAAAATTACTCTAGAACATTGGACATCAATGAAGTTTCTTTTAGAGTAGCTATTATTCAATTCCTACCATTAGTTCACTATCAATCAATATCTTGTTCAAATTTTTAGCCATTAATAAAATACATTTTAAAGCGCTCATTTGAGCTGAAGTTTTGTATACACGATTATTTTGAATGACAATACGATAATTTAATTATAATTAATTAAAATTAATTGTAACTGAAATTAATTGCTTAAAGTATTACAGATACAGTCACGTTCACTTCATTTTTAACGACTGGGATCAAAACTTTAAGAGATGTTTTTTTCTCACATTTTAAAGCATTCATTTGAGCTGAAATTTTATAAACACGATTGTTTTGGATGGCAATACGATCTCAGCAAATTCCACCCTGTATAATCGCAAAACTTTGTCAACGAAGTAAATTGGAAGTTACTATTTACAGAAATTATGGAAAAACATTTCTGAGTATTAATAACAAATCAATCGTAGCAATGATAAATCTGAAAGCGCAATATTTGTATCTCTGAAATGAAAATCTGGAAACCTTAGAAATAATTTCCTGTAGCTGAAACTTGAATTGGAAATAAAAGACGTGTTGTTCGAATACGTTGTCTGTATTTATTTTCGTAGTTTTCCATTTATTTCGTTTATTTTAGAAATATTTTTCGTTCCGAGCATTTTAGAAATTCTCTTTGTGATTCACGTATTTTAGAATTCTCCAACATTGCAGTGAATGTGTCACCGAATGAATAATTTTTCATTTTCATAATTGCTTAAATACCAAATTTATGTAAAAGAAATAAATTGATTCTTTTAGTTTTTATAATGTTAAGAATTCTTATAGGAATATGAACAACATTGACACTTCTGGGCCTTAAAATAATTATCCTACAATCAAAAAAAAAAAAAAAAACCAAAAGAGTCGGGTTTTTTTAATCATTTTTGCTCAATAATTTTGTTTTCAAAATTCTCTGAGAATATAATGCTGAAAATCAGTATTATTCTCAATGAAAATTTTAATGAGCTTATAAATAAGAGATTTTTTATGAGTTAATATTGAAACTAATTTATTGTTATTCTTATTTTTCTCATCATCATGGTAATCCAAATCAATCAAAAGTTCTCCATTTAAAAGTACATCTTTCCTGTATGGGAGACAAACATCACAACCGAATTATGTGTTGTTTACTTTAAGAAAAAAATATTAAGCTTACAAAAGAATACTGGTTGATTAATTTTATAATTATTTTTGGTATTTATGCACTATTACAGCAATGTCAACGTTCAAGATAAGTCACCAAGTAGGCAACCCCGATTTCGCATGTGTCGTACGCGCTGAATTGGCAACCATGTGTTTCGTTTCATATAATGTCGCCAATACGGTTGCGTAATACGTAATTACCTTATTTTTACTTTGAATTATAATTTAACAAATTTTTAAGCAAATACTGTGCCTAAGATTTTTTTTCTGGTACTTAAGTTTTATACCATCGAGTAATTTCGCCAAATGAAAAAACGTCGCCAATCAAAAACTTTTGCCAAATACTGTCATCGTTATTACTGTGTTCGAACTTAATGGGAACGGGTTTCGACTATTGGCTGCATATCGTTACATTTGGGAACGTCTTTTAATTTGATGAAATTGGCCAGTGGTATAATACAAGTACATATACACCATTTTCATAATTATGAATTTTTTTACGAAAAAATGAGCAACAAGCTTACAAGATTGTGTTCACTATTACCGGAGAATTTTTTTTAACTTGTACATGAATGCAAAAAAGAGAAAGATACACACATTTCGTTTCTACCACCAACTCTGACAGAATTTTATTGCGTTTCTACGTGGTAAAGCTAAATTTTGCCACTAAAAGACAACAACTTAAACTTCTGATTTTGCTAAAAGGGAGTAAATCTTGAAATATTCAGTGTAAAACTGCATGAATTATTTGAAAAAGCCGAAAATAACTTCAAAGAACAAGTTTTGTGAATTTACAATAACTCGGAATTTTCTTATTCGTAAATATTTAATGGTAGTTCTTCTTTCCCCCTCCTTTGTAACTAGTCTTATTGACTTATTCATGCAAAACATAATTTGTTTGCTTGCAAACTTCGAAAGTAAGAAGAAAGATTTAATACCATTGAATAATTTATTTCCTTTGCAAGAGAAAAGGATAATTTTGGATGGATTTTTAACTTTAATCTTATCTAAAAACGAAGAATTAAAATGTTTTTCTTTCCAATGTCTTTGCTTATAAATTATTATTTATATGACTGCTATTTAAATAAACAAAATATGCATTTTATAAATTTTACATTATAAATTTTCATTACATTTTTATATTAACCATTTCTAATAAATTCAATTTAAGTAATAAATATGTATATTAAATTGAAGATGATAATGTAAAAATTATATTTGGAACATAGCATAATTACATTTGGAAGTTATAGGAAAATGTAATTATTCTTCGATTTCTTTCTGACGATGAATGTTTTGCTATTAAAGTAAAAATATTTTTTACTAGAGATTATATGTAGTAGAGATTTTAATTACAAAATAAGCGATTTACGTCTTCTATTTGTATCTTTCCAGAACATAATTTCTGATTATTTAGGAATTGATATTGAATAAATCAAATTGTATAACTGAGTGAATGATTTGTAGTTTAAATCGAACTTGGTTTTTTGATGTTTTTATCCATTAAAATGTGTTTTTATAAATTGAAAGTATATCTTAATTATCATAAAAAATATTTTATTTAACCATAGGGAAATTTATTTACACAGAATAATTTTCTTTATTAACTCAAAAATGCAACAATCTATTTTAGGTATTTGATTCATCTAAATCATTAACGAGTCAAAATGAAAATATTGTTATACTGCGTTTTTTCATCATAATTTTAGAGATGGAACTAATTTTTTTAGAAAAAATAGCAGAATTAAACTTAATATCGTATGATATTTTAAATGTATTGTTACTTGTTTTTGCTAGAAATGTTGTGTGTGTGTGTGTGTGAAGTCATATTTACTAATTATATTTACTAACATTATCTTAACCTGCAACAGAAAATATTTTCTCGTTAAGGAGTTTGCTCATGATCAATCAAAACTAAGCCGACTTGTTCTTTTTATCCATCTTTTTTTATTAGTGATGAATATTTTTATAGGATTGTTTACTTTATCCAACACACAATCCATTTGATATAAATGACGTTGAGGGAGCTCTACATATATGTATTACAAATTATACTAATTACAGATAAGACAAGCATTAGAGAAGATAATAATAGTCACAAAAGGAGCTTTTTTTTCATCAAAATAATTTAATGCGAATTAAGTGAAAAAAAATCGTCTCCTATTAATTAAGTAATACAATTAAATCCCAAATTCATTCCAGTTTCTTCTGAAGAGTTGTTCGATGAACGTTATCAATACATTCCCCGAGAAAACCCAGATGATTTTAGGGATTAGTAAATCAATTAAAAACATTTAATGTATTTTAAAAGCATTTCTTCCCTGGTTCCCTTGTTAAATTATAGTCTAAAGTAAAGTAAGTCAAACCTTAACAAATTGCGAAGACTTCTATCATCTGTGGTTCCTTTGTGCCAGTATCCAATTTGATTTCAAATGAACTCTGATGTGAATAGATGTTGAAATAAAACTAAAAATCTGTCTTTTGTTGAGAATTCGATAGAAATGAAACAAACCACATCTCATTTTGTGAAAACATTTACTAAATTATAATATTTTTAACACGAATAACGATAAATACATATTGAAACATACCAAGTATGTTGTTTTCCTTGCAGTGATATACTGCATGTCAGAAAAAGAGTTTTACAGGGAAGTACTCTTTCCAACAATTGCTTGATTAAGACAATAGCAATCCAGGAAGATGTGAGCAAGGATACCAGATTTGTGGCTTTACCGCTCTTGACGACAGATTTGACGAAACATTTATATTTCCAAGGAACCTTCGGGAAGTCTCTGAGATGGATAGCTTTTGAAATCTCCATACGGATGTATAAAGGCCAATGGAGTCACATTTAGATCTTACACGAGGACTTAAGAAGGACCTCAAAAATCTAAGCCATGGTTAAGTGATTAAAAAGACACCTGACCTGGCACCTTACTACATCACGTTTTGAGCTTCAGAAGTTTGAATGTGCATCAGCTCCTCTAAATGGCGAGTCTATAGTGATATCAGAACTCGATTGAAGCAATCCCCGATCGACAAAACCAATACCAGCCACAAGTTCGCAATCATGGCCACCAGTGACGTAACATAGACCCTCGCATTGCGGGGCGGCCCAGAATTCTAAGGATCTCAAAGCCTATGTAATGTTACGTTTTTGCAATCTTTTGTAAGATCCGGATTGAGGCCCAAAACCTGACTTTGCAGGGGGAGGCCTTGATATTCTCTGTTACGCTAATGGTGATCACTCAAATACTGTGGCCAGTTAAAATGTTTTTAAATTTTTATGTATAAAAGTTTTGAAGTAATATGTTGATAACTATTGTTGCAAGATAAATGGTATCACAACTGAGTTGAAATAGACTGAATGCAAATGAAAATTTAGAGTAATTTTGTGTTTGTGTACTGTTTATTGTATATAAGATATATTGTATATATTGCACATTCAAGCTGCAGTTTTCCCAATGTTATTTATTGAATGAAAATAGCTACTAATAATCTAATAATGTTCAAACAATAATACAATATCTTTTACTTATAAATAAATCCAAATAAAATTTATTGAAACTGATTGTCTTAAATTTAAGCATAAAATAGTTTGTTTTTCATATTATGTAGATATTTGCATAATTTAAATTATTTTGTTATTGAAATAGAATACTTTTTCTAATTTAATTTGAAAATGCAAAATTATTTTCAAGGTAAAAACGTAATTCATTGAACAAATAAACAAAATCAAACAAATTATTTTGGAAGAAAAGCAGCGTGGATGTAATAATTCTAAATTATTGTGTATCTATTTCTGAAATAATCGCCATAAATCTTTAAGTATTTTATAAAATGAAATAAATATGTTAGTCTTTTTCCCACATATGCACATACATTCAGACATATCTTTAATTTTTGGAATCAAACAATGATTAAAATCTGGACTTTTTAATATATTTGCAAGTAAGGGCTAACTGAAAGAAAAAAGTTGAAAAACCGATTTGTTTTAAACAAAATTGATTTAATTACGTGTACACTCGAAATATAAACAAATCGACAACAAGCAAAATAAATCGAAACATTTTGTCATGTTAATTCGTATTAAAGACTTTCCAACAAAATTTTACTACAACTTTGTGTTTTCCTTTAAAGTATATCCTTTCAAAAAAGATATCAAAATTTTAACACCAGCAAATTGAATGCATCTGAAGAATGACTTTGAAGCAATGACTTTACTTTGAAAAGGAAACGCACATGAAAAAAATAAACAGTAAAATCTATTAAATTAACTTTAAATATTTATTTAACAGCTAAATAAATAAAAAAAACCAAGAACCTCAAGAAGCATAGAGAAGATGACATGAACTAGATAAAGAATTGAAAAAAGATTACCTTAACTCCGAAAGCTTAAAAGACCATTGCACCGAAGAAAACAAGAAAAATGATCTGAAATGATCTTATCTACCAGAAACAAAACGCTATCTGGCAACGCGAACAAAGAACAAAAATTGAAACTGCTTAAATCTTCGAATGCGAACCGACAATTCTTCAGGGCCTTAAACAGAACTGTAAACCCTTCTCTTGGAGTAAAGGTCACGTTTTCTGTGTTCCATAGTTCCTTTCGAACACAACTTAGAATTTTAATGTTCTGGAATTGCGTGATCTTCCAAAATCGTTTGCTCTCCGCACGCGAGACGCAGCACACGTCGCGCCAAGCATGTCTCGCATTCGGAAGCATTTTTATGCAATTAGAAACACTCGTACACCCCTCCCCTGTGTGTTTTCGGAACAAAACTTTGATGATAATGAAGGGGTGGAGCTATAAGACGTATAAACACTTCACTTCACTTAGAAATTTATTGTTTTGTTGCTGTTATCGATTTATAGATCGTTTGTTGTTTAATTTCACCAAGTGCCAGAGTGTTATCGGATGTCAAAGAGAAGACAAGTTGAGTTGGTAGAAAAAGAAATATAGAAAAAAAAAAATGTTCTTAACTTTCCTTTGTGACAGTTCGATCGGATAACTTTAAAAGTCTTTGTTCGAAAAAAAAATAAATAAGAAAAAAAGTTCGCAAAGTTTTGCACTTCTTCCAAAAAAGAAAAAAAAAAAAAAGAATGTGTTTTGATGCTCAGCGTTGCGAAGAACTAAAGCAGTAAAAATTTCTGTCTTGCTTTGAAATTTACTCTACTGTAACTAGTTTAGTTAGCATAAGAAATAAGATAAAAAAGTTGCGTGGAACACAAGACATTTTTTAAAAAATGTTGCATACATACAATAAAAATTACTTACTCGTACTTTACACTCTTTAAATAAAAAAATAAATTGATTATTTAAGCAAATTTATCCCAAACGATTACTTTGCTTGCAGCATTTATTTAAAGAAAATGATTAAAGCCTTTGATATATAAAGATCGTGTTCGAAGATAATAAGTGTTAATCCACTCCATTATTCTAAATATGAAAGTTAACTAATCTTCAAACTTAACACTGAAAATCAGGCTTTATTTCTCAACCTGATAAATACATTGTAAATTTGAATTCAGGATTATGGTGTAAAACAGTAAATAATCTTTTATTATTGAAAGATATTTACTAAATTAAACATTTATTGTCTTATGATCTTTATTTGAATATGGATGCATGTTTGCTTATAAAAAATATTTTTTTCCCAACAAAACATTTAAATAATACCATATCGTATTAAAAATATTACATTCAAGAATCTTAGCAAGTCAATTGAGTTTTTCTCCACATAAATAAAAAATATACATCAAGAAAAATAACTACGTTGAAGTATAGGTAATAAGAACTATCAAGAACTGTATCTCTATAACCATAATGTAATTTTTTTAGAAAAATATTTGTAAAAGAAAATTCCAAAATATCTTCAAGTATCGTTAATTTACCAGAGTTCAATAATGAAACACGCAACGCGCGTATGAGGTACCAACGTTTTTTCATTACAGTGATACATTGTTTGTGGAAAAGTGTGCTTTACAGAGAAAGAGTTCACTTCCCATAATGATATTGAAAAGTATGGTAATGGCAACGCTGAAGATATAATTAGGGTTCCCAGATTGGCGAAAGTTTGGCCAAAAATGATATCGCCAAGGAACCCTCGAAAGTTTTCAGGGATCAACCCTTCTTGAAATTTCCATAAAGCTCTATAAGGAGACTTTGAAACAAAATCAGAATCTGCATGTGTGTTAAGTGCAACTTTATCTGTCTGAGTACCTGCTAATGAGTTCTAGAGAGACTCGCGCGTTTCTGGAAAACTTGCTTATAACGTTCCAGAAATGGAACATTAAAAACAAGTTAAGCGTTTGTAACTTGTTTACAACTTATCTATAACATTCTCCATTACAGTAAATAATCTGTTATAATATTTTTTGTGTATATACGTCAATATGTCTTCGTGTATGTATGTCAATATGTCTTCGTGTATATACGTCAATATGTCTTCGTGTATATACGTCAATATGTCTTCGTGTATGTACGTCAATATGTCTTCGTGTAGTCCTTTGTTCATCCTTGTTTTATTATAAATCTGTTATTATTTAATTAATTGTAGTCGTCGGCTACTTTTTCACCACACAAATTTGCAACAATAAATGCATCTCAATATCTCATTCTCATACAAATTATAAATTAAAATCAAAATGCAATTAAGAAATAAATGCTTATCACGACACACGCTTTGTATAAATTACATTTATTTGTGTAACAAGGTGAATTATTAATGGTTCAAGAAGCTACTGCATGTACTTTTTCTCTAAAATAAATCGATCACAAATCTTTTTTCTCCAGTTATCTCAACTCAAAACATCCAGTCAGCAATGACCATTATCTACGTTCGTGATCTTATGATAAATAATTTTTACTTATGCCAAACCAGAAAAAAACATAAGAAAATAAAAAAAGTAAAAAAATAAATAAGAAAACAAAAGACGAACTACCTATTTTAAAGCATTAATTAAACGTGATTCGTTTTTTAATTATGGATTATAATTAAGGACTTGGAGCCAAGAGCATCTGTTAATTAACTCTGTTTTAATTATAGGAGAAGAAGGAAAAAAAAGTTTGATTTTTTTAAAAATGTTTATGGCTACTGTGTTTTTTAATTTGTGGATTTAAAAATTCACCGTGGGAGTAGTGTCTGGTAAGCAAATGAATCAGATGCTTAGTCGGAAAAATTGTGATAAAAAGATCTTGATTAAAAATATAGTTACAGTATTTTAATTAAAAAGTTAGCTAGTTATACTGGTAGAGAGAAAAACAAATCCAGTTCTCGGACTACAATAGTCGGACTGAACATAAATTTAAAAGCTTTGTTTGTGGATAAAGATACATTGTACTGGTGATTTACTTGCATGTGTTTCGACTATATTTTCTTAAGTTCTGAAAGTTGCAGATTTTTAATCCTGATGTATTCATAACTTTAATAAATGATTCAAATGATATGCAATTTTAATAATGAAATATTTCATTGGCATGCTCGTAAGATAATTGATCTGATGATTTATGTGAAGAATTTTAGTTTATTAATAATCAAAAGAAATACGTTACGAATTAAATTTTATTGAGGAACTATATCTGAAAAAGTTTAATTATTGTCAAATGATTGCTAAAATGATTCAAACAAATTTATGCTTAATTTAACTAAGAAACCATTCAAATTCGAATATGTATATAATAAAAAATAGAGCATATTAAATTATTCTACAAAACTTAGAGAGGAAAAATCAGGGAATCGAAAAACCAAAAACAAGCCAATTTGTACATATATATACATAAAGTCAACTGACCAAAATGGAAAACTGGGATGTTTTCTAAGGTTGTCATTGTTTTAGGGCGTTTAAGTAGGGTTAAGCTTACTTTATGGGATCCCTACCTTCTCCTTCAGCAAAAAATTTATAAATAATAGCGCAAGAAAATTGTAGAAAAGAATAAGTTTGGAAAATATATACTTAAGCCTAACTATTGCACAGATAACGTTACATTAAACTATTAAACTAAAAGAGAAGGAATATTGTAAAAATTATACACAATAAACAAAAATAAATTCACTAATTTGCCAAAAAATATTTTCACATACATAAAGAAATAATATGTATTACAATACATTCTAATCTATTTTATTATAATACTCTAACTTATTCCATAGTCCTTTTGCACAAAGTATTCGCAAAATTTCTGTTTATATTTTTAAATATACATATATTTGTTATCAAATTTTTAGTTTTAATTTATTGCTTATATTGATATCTTTTTCATATTACATTTTTACCAACGAAAAATAACACAATAAAATTATTCTCAACTTATTGATAGTAAAATTTTATAAGATAAATAATTTTTTCAAACTTGTTATTAAAGGGGAATCAATAGTGCAATTCGTGACCTCTTGTGTTGGATATATATACTTTATGTACAATATTTTCTTGCTCAAATTCAAGACATTTTATTTTATGTAAGACGTTGAATTTTGTTGCATAGACATGAAAATTTTAATTTTAAAATGAAAGAATTTGATTTGCACCAAATTGTTAAAGAATATAATGGCGATATTTTGTCCTACAATTTTTACTTTCCCGTAGTAGGAAATAGTTTAAACATTTTTTTATCCACATGTACGCAGACTTCAAAAAATAAAATAAAATATTGCATTTAAATCATAGAATGCAACATTTTAGAAATACATTTTACAATGTAAACTTTTAATTTCTTTCTTCTTAGAATTTTCCCTTTTTTTTTTTGCAAAAAATTGTTACAGAAATAGATACACAATTTTAATTCTAAATTTAACGAAAATCAGAAAATAATGTATTAAACCAAACGATTTCTTATTCTTTTTATCTTATTATTTCACATCAAAAGAAACATACCCTACTTATTAATGGTACATTTCCATTTTACTTTATTTGTTTTTTTACCTCAAAAATCTTTTAAAAAAATATTTTTGCTCCTTTCCCCAAAAAAAAATTGAGAAAAATAAAAAGAAAAAGAATCGAAGGAGAGAAAATCTCTTAGTTTTATTAAAACTCAATCATCAGCTATCCCAGAACAAAATTTCTTTCTTCTTTAAACTCTCCGATTAAGCAGAAAAGAAAAAAAGTCTTCCAAAAGTGCATTCACCATTTTTTTTCGTTCTAAGAAGTTTTTCGGTTGAAGAAGTTAAAGGTTACTATAATTCATTCAGAAAAGACCTCATAAAACCAGGAAGCGTGCTGTACAATAGCCTACATGGAAACGCGTAATACTTATATTATTCATGAATGAGAGAATGCCTATCGATAATGAGAGGCAAGCATGGCAGAAATTGACGCAAAATTTTATCATTAATTATGACTGGATCATTAAGCGACGAAACGCATTTGCAGATTTTTTCCCCCTCTGAATTTTAGCATAAAAAAAGTTAGAAGGAGACGGAAAAAAATTAGTTTAGAAACGATTTTTTTATGAAATATAGAGCTAAGTCAATTCTACTAGTTAAAAAATAGTATAAAATGTTATTCTTTAGCACTTTATTTACTATTGCAAAATATGTCTTATCGAAATGTTTATGCTTTTTATTTTGCTTACAATTGTTTTATTCTTTTTTTTAATATATTTTTCTTAGTTAATTTTAAAACAAAATAAAAAAATTGACAAAAGTTTGACAGTTGTGGAAGCGGTAGCCTGTTGGTCAGTGGTGTACATAAGAGTGGGGCTTGGGAGTTGAAAACCTCCTCATAGGTGAACAAAGTTTTTATTATTTTTTTTTTACCCTTTAATAGTTTTGTCTACCTGTGTTTTTTTAGAATATTACATCTCCCCCCACATAAGAGAGGTCTGTGTACGCCCCTGCTAATGGTTATGGTCACGAACTACGGAATTTCGCAGATTCGAGTCCTGCTGCCACTGACCCTCTACACTCCCCGGGATGTAAGGGACCAACGCAAGTTAAATATGTAGAGGGATAGAGGGTCAGTGTCCTCCCATTGGTGTGGTGTGGTAATTAGGGGGAGGGGTGCCAGATCAGGTGTCGTCCTCGTCACTTAACCATGGTTCAAAATTATGAGGTCCGTCGCCAGAGGCGTAACGAACACCCACGCATCACAAAGCCTGAGTGCCGCCAAGTACCTACCCTTTGTGATATCCAACTTGGGGGAGGGGAGGAGGACTAAAACCTAACTTTGCAGGGGGGGGAAATGTTCTCAGTTACGCCACTGTCCGTCGCCAAAAGCTCTGGAGTGGCTGAATAGTGCAATGTTAATGTAACTTTCACACCCTCTCAAAATAAGTTGCAAAAAGAAAGAAAAAACAAACATTAAAACTAAAGTATTTCAAAAATACGTTTTAAACCTATAACATTTGAATATAGTTCCATAATTTTCTAATTGTGTATACATAATGCATTTCTATTCACAATTAATTATTATTCTGTCGTTGAACGTTTAAATTTTTTCTATGTACAAGTCAAACATACTACACTGCATCTTACTTTTCTATGGATATTTTTATGCAACTATATATATATAAATCCATCAGTATGTGTAATATAACATAACATATTACACAGTGAAGAGTAAGCAATTAATTTATTTATGTAACTCATGGTTAATCCTTTCAAACCGATACGTTATCGAATAACACCTTTTCTAGTTCCTACCTAGTAACGGACTGATGTAATAAGAAAACTCGTACTAGTATGCCACAAGCGAAACCACCTATTGAATAAGAACCGGGCGACTTGAATGACAGAATGCTTCACTTCCGGCAGACCGGAAATGGGAAAGAAATTCTCCCGGAAACGATTGCGACATTCCAATTTCCCGCTTCGAATAGCAGCGAAACTACCTCGCAAAAGCCCGGAAGAATTGAAATTGTCTCGACAAGATTTGTTGATTGAATTAATAGTCTCCGAAAACTCTGTGGCGCCATCTAGTGGATGCCGTCGCTGTCAGCTGCAGAGTTCCGTCGACTTGTCATAAGCTGTCAAAGAAGCAAGTTCCTACCTGCTGTAACCATAGCAACTTGCTGAGAGCCGGATGATTCCCTTGGGCAAAATAGAAACTTAACTAGAAAGCAATCCTTCCGATAGAGTGCTCTCTCTGTACCATTATAAAAATCCATTATCCCAAGAAAAGATAAAAAGTAAACAACTAAAAACAGAAGCATCTTCCTTGGTCAGATAGAATTAAAATCATCGAATGTATTTCGAAAGTAAAGATTAAAAGTTCCAATAGTGTTAAGAGAATTTTAAATCGATTGCCACAATTCCCATTTTCGAAATTGCTTTTGGGCATTCATAGCCTCTTTCTACAACTTTATAGGCTTTTATTAGAAATCGAAATTTACATAATTGAAGTAGATGACTCGCGCTGAAGAACGATGAATTATTGATACCTCTAAATAAACATGTTTCTCAGTTTTTGAATTGCTTCATAATATTAATGGAATCGTAAGAAATATCCTTGAATGTTTTGCAAAACAGTAAAGGGCAAAATATATAGCATTGAAATTTATTTAGCCTCTTAAAAAAGTATTTCAAATCCCAATAGAAGTTTTTCTATTAAAATAACGTTTGCTCTCTCTTTTTCTTCAAAGTAATATCAAATTAATTTTTTAAAGTTTTGAACGAGAAACAAGTTTACTCCAAAAAAAAAGTAGCAACAGATACATCAACATTATGTAAAGCAAATTCTTTTGAAGTGTAATTAAATTAATTATATTAATCGATTATTATTTTTTTAAAAAAGAGATACACTTTAAAAATTGCTTTCGAAATTTAAATTCAACATTATTTTTTAAACTACAAGAACTATTAATAGGTTTTTAAAAATTTATTTATTAAGTAAATAAATACATTTTTTTATACGCATACATATACATCAACATATTTACTTCCTTAAAATTAAATAAAGTATAAATTACTATTTTTACATTGTATAGAGAAACAAAAATTTAAGTTACAACAAAACAAATTAAAAAGTTCAAAAATACAAGTTTCAGTATTTTGTACTAAACTTTGAATACATAAGTCAATTGATTTTACAGATTTCTTTTTTTAAAGAAAATAATACTGTTTATAAGATAACTTATTCAAAAACTCAAGATTAAAAATGAGATTTTATTAAAAAAAATTTCGAGCAAGCACATAATGTCGTTTAAATGCATAAATATAACCGTCTCAAAAATATATTATCTATAGGACATGAAGGAACTATATATTTCCCCGAAACATATATTTAAAAAATAAAGCATCCCTAATTTATTTCTTTTATTTAACTGAATTTTGATGTAAGAAATTATGAATTATATGATAACAAACGTTAGAAATTAGCTGATTACAAGCATCGAAAAAGCTAATACTAGACGAATTTCACATGTTATGGAAAAATAGAAATCATTTTCCGACTTTTTAGAAGAATTTGACGTGGTAAAAATAAAAAATTTAAAAATATTTACAATCCGATATTTTCTTAAAAAAAAATGTTTGTTGCAAATAATTTTGAAGTAGAAAATAAATATGTATTTTATTTCTTAATATTTATTAAAACATTTAATGAAAATTATCAAGCTACATCTCAAAAACTGAAAGTATAAATTGTATTTTTTTAAATAAAAATAATTACATAAATACAAAAAATAAAATACATTTTTTTCTAAAAAAAAAAACTAGCTAATTTAACATTTTTCAGTAGTAGTAAAACTATCTTTCAATGAATACTTTTTTCTGATACATACTCCCTCAATATTTCGAGAAGTTAGAGCTGGGATTTAATTTTTCATAACTTTGTTTGCAAGCCTAATGAATACTATAAGCATTGATATTAATTTAAACAAATGCTCTTGGAGAAAGTAACATCTGTAACAAAATTACTTTCGAGTAAAACTTCTTTAATTAAATATATGCAAATAACTCTCTTCATGAAGGAAGCGAATTTATTTTTAGCCAAGGTAATTCAACATTACGGCTGAAAGGCGCATATATCAAAATATTGAAGGTTAGTAAGATTAATTTTTGTTTTCGTACGTAAAGCGGTTTCTATAACTCAGAATAAATTGAATTATTCTATTGCTAATTCAAAAGGAAATTGAACGCACAAAACATTTTTTTATCAAAGATCGTACAAAGAATTTTTTATCAAATGCAAAAACCATCTGAATAATAGAAATATTTTTTATTTTTATCGATCATAAATTTCGTCTTTTTCCTGATGGAGATAAGTTTATACGTGATTTCAATATATTTTTTCTTCTTAGACGCGAGAATATGTGTGTGGGTGTGTGCGTGGGTGGATGTGAGAAAGAGTGTGTGTGTGTATACAATTCTTAATATACTAAAATTAAAAGACTAATTGAAAAAATTCAAAAAAATGGAACGTGGAAAAGAAGATTCAATTTGGAGCTCTATCACTCATATAAAGAATCTGACATCGTTAACTTCATCAAAATACAATGAAATAAGTGAGAAGGGACCCTTTGTCAGATTGGACAAAAACGGAACCACTAAAAAAGTCTTCAATGCCCACCAGTTCTTAAACGGAGAAAAGGCAGGCCAAATCTAAGATGGATTGATGGCTTAGAAAAAATATCTCCCAGTTTTGAGAACTAAAAATTTGAAAACACTAGCAGGGAAAAACCTGGCCTGAAAAAGGCTTCTTCAGAAGGCCCTGCGCTGTCGAGCCACTGAGGAAGAAAGGAACTGAAAGACGAAAATTTTTGTATACGAAAGACTGTTGTTGTTGATGCTCATGCCACCTCTGACATAGTCGAAATTCATCGTGGCAATGGGCTAGAATTACGTCTGTCGTTAGGCCTTAGCCTTGAGCACCATACAGGTGACAGTACGATTTAGCTCGTTGAAATTCCCGAAGGAACGATAGATGGCGATACCACCTACCTCCACCTCCATAATTTAGGCAAGAAAATGAATTGGAGGGAAATTTTCTCCAGTTCCCTGCACTCGTGATTCAGCCCACAAGACTTTCGGACCCACTGATTTAACGAGCACGTACTCCGCGTGTACTCGGAGGGTATTTGGCGGTACGGGCATCGAACTCAGGTCTTCCGGTCCGGAGTCCGGTGCTTTAACCACTAGGTTACCCACGGCCTACGAAAGATTAAACTAGATAATTGAAATTTTGGAAACAATAAAAAGATGGATGCTGCAATATTACAAATACTGCAGACTTAGAACTGCTTTGTGAAAAAGTGGGGTTAAACCAGTTTTATGGTTAACCAGCCTTCCAATTTTCTTATAAAACTGAGTGAAATCCGATGGAATATCATGAATAGAAGTTTTAAATCCACTATTGATGAAAAGGTTACCTACTTTAAAAACTTTTGAAAACTCTTAGTCCATACTCGAATAAATAAGCAATAAACCAGGTATTGCTAGATTCAGTGTTTTGGATACGAATTTAAAGATTGAAAAATAAAGGCTGAGTATCTAAATTATTAATAGGTAAAAAAATTGTCATTTTTAATTATAAGCCAAAATTACGAAGTACAAACAAGAACTGCATGAATAATATTAAGAATGTTCTTGTAATTTTCTGATTTGCAGTAACAATAAGCTATTACATTTTTTTTTCGGTATATGTTATTATTATGAGCTAAAGTATCGCCATCCATGGTTTGAGAAGGAAGTTATTCAGAAAAAATTCAAAAAGCGACGAATATTTATAATATACTTATTAATAAAATGATCCTACCAGTAGCGCACACAGAAATTTTTCAAGGGGGTAGGGGTCCGGGTTCGAAAGTTCCCCATTCTTGTGTTTTGCTCCTTTTGATTTTATCAATTTTCGGGAACAAAACGCAGTAAGAAACTAATTATTGAATAAATAATTAGCATTAATTAATAAAATTAATCATTAATAGCAAATACTTAATTAAATTTTGCGTATTATATACTTAGAATTATAATCAATCAAAAAAAAATCGACGGCTTTGGAGGGGGTCCAGACCCCCAGGACCTCCCTCTTGTGTGCGCCACTGGATCCTACTTATCAAAAAACAACAATTTAATCTATAAAATTTAGAACTTTATATAGAATGTAAATAAAATATTTTAGCAATTTTGTTCCACAAACGGTATTTAATTATATTATTATAATTATACTATTTTTTTCTTCAAAATTTTCTGAAACTATTAAACTCTTACGTTTTATGTAATTTATACCAATGTTTCAGAAAACTGATAAATGTATATTACTTTTACAATGAGGTTTTTTCCTCTCTTGTCATAAATATTAATATTTACATGTATATAAATTTGTAATGTTTCCTGTATTCACACTGAGAGTTTTCAAATCCTTTAGTATTTCTCTTGGAATCCCATCATTTTAATAAGAATGCTTTCTTTGACAAAAAAAAATTTCTTAGGAATATCTCATAATCTATCAGAAGTTTATTTTCAAAATCTTTCGTCCTAGGTCAAAAAGTATTGGTCCTACGTCATACGAGGATAATTTAATCTAAGAAAATAAATCACTAAAATTAAGACATCTGGTAACAAATTTTCAACGACAATAATCTTTTTTTTTTTATTATTTTCTTTCATCATAATCTAATAGCTAACACATTATGTATTCAAGTAATTTTCATGGATATTATAAACGTGAAAAAACCCTATTAACCTGAATATTATTAAGATTACAGAGTAGCAAGAACACATTAAAAAGTTTTAACTTTCATTATGTACTCCATCAATATTTTCGCCGGAACTTAAAACTAGTTAGAAAAGTTCTGTAATAACATTCCCATCTTGGCTTGGAAGCGAGGGATGGATTATTTTCTGACTCTGTATAAAATTAATTAGTTTCCGTAAATACAGGACTACGCATTAGTTATTTTCGAAAACCTGGAGAAGGGAAACTTCGGGGAGAAAACGGAAAAGTAGGAAACTTATAATGGACAGTTTTTGTAGATAAACAATTTACTATAGATCAGAATCTTGGGGATAGGGGATCAGGAATATTGTTAATTGATTGAAATAATGCCAGATAAAGAAAGTCTTACGTTAGGGAAGGAAATAAAGAAATAATTAAAAAAAGGATGAGTATTATAATATTAAAAACTATTTAATAAAAAAAGAAAAGCTACGCTGGAAAGGGAAATATAGAAAAATCTGTGTTAGCTTTTCAAATTAGTTTATTGTAGGTACTGCATTTTTTTTTCATGACACAGTAAGTATTACTAATAAGTGTCTAAAATTTTTTTTACTCTTCTTTAAGTGCAACCTTTTACAAGAAAAGGGTTGCTTAAGGTACCCGACTACCCTAAAATGATTTTTTTAAAAAAATTGACAATTTTTTATGATTTTATTTTATGTGCCATTTTATTAGCTTCATAAAAATACCAAGTTTTTTATTTTCCATTCACTAGAACAAAAACTACAAGTGTTTTAGTAAAAGCAGATGCAATAACTTTACATAAGATGTCAAACTTTAAAATGCGTCTTACTCGAAATGTGTTTTTTTCGAAAAGCTCAAACGGAGACAGCGATTGCTCAAAAAGTTTTGAAAATAATTTGCTGAAATTTTTTGTGTATGTTCTGTATAACAGTAGAAGTGTTTTAACCTTCAGATTTATCAATCATTGGTTTATTACAAAATTCGCAGTTCTTTATGAGGATATAATCACTGTTTTTCTAAGCAATTTTATGTATCAATTAAGATAAAGTGCTCTAGTTTTTGTAAAAATTAAAATATCTCTTATCCTGAAGGTCATTTCAAAAAGATTAGCAAAGTAATACATCAAAATTGAGAATTTGTTCATTCACTAACTGTACAGAGTGGGCCCCGTTTATGTAATTTTTTGTCAATTTTTACTAATTTTCGCTTATTTTAGTGTTAATAATTTATTTTTCTCTTCTTAATTTTAGCCTTTTTTTCTTAATATGTACTAAATAAATCTAAAAACCACATAAAAAAAAATCTCCATACCTTTCTTATTTAAAAAAAAAAATTGTCGCAAGTAGTCGGATACCTTAAAATATATTGCGTGGTTAGGTAGATTATGATTTGTGTTAAGATTATAAATTATTGTTAAATAATAATAACTTAAAAATAAATGATATGTGTGATTATCAAAATTTGACAGAACTTATTTGTAAATGATTAAAAAGTATAGTATCACCCATACAAATTTGACATTTAAATCAAATATACTCATATATATATATACATATATATAAGAATGCATAATTATTTAACATTGCACTTTACAGAAAATGGATAAATTAAACAAATCCACCGATGAATGGGCATGAAAAAGAAAACTACTTAACGCCCGCATGCGAAAATGTCGTAAAAGAAAGCGTGATACATCCTAACAACTGTATTCTTTTGCCCAGAATAAATACGTTTTCACTTCTATCGTGTGGTAATAAGCAAAAACAATTTTTTCAAACAATTTAAAAGAAATAAACTTAATATTTTCTTTTTGTAAGCAATAAAAATTAACATTCCAGTGCTTCCATATTTCACAACATATTTCACGATTCGTTATTTCGCTTTCATCTCGTCACACAGTAACATGATTTGTTACAGCCATTCAAATCTCATCAAAGACACTCAGTGAAAAAAAAAAGAACTCAGAAGACTCGCAGATTTCCGCTGCAAAATTTGTTCTGCATAATCTGGAAATTTCCCATACAGACAGCCACTTCCCCCTCAAAACACAGAGCAAAATAAGACATTATCGAATCATGGTCGCATCGAAGGCTCTCATTGCGTTATGCAGATGAATCACTCTTTTGCAGTAGCAATTCCCGAACCGCGATGCAAAATATTCTAAGATCGATTTTCCACTTTTGACAGTAACATATCGGTTCAGATTATGAATAACGACGTCTTTCTTTTTCACATTTTCGCATTTTTCCGGGAAAGAGAAAAGGAAGGGTTGACGGGAATAATAAAAAAAAAGAAAAAGTAAGAGAAAATCTCTTCTTTCAGGAACGTTTTCATTTTTGGTGTTTGTTGTTGATGCTGGTTGATGAGAACACCATGCAGTGAAAAATAACAAGTTCGGGGAATGGGATTTTGAATACATCCCCAGTCTTCTCACACTTTTTTTTTTTTTACAAAATTTTCCGTTTGTGTTCAGAAAGTGTGTCAGTAGGTTAAAGTTCTCCGGGAATAACAACAAATTAAAAACAGGAAAAGGAGATTTAACAATTGAATTGCAGATGAACTTAAAAAGATATTTAAAGAAAAGTATCGACTCGGAACGTTCAACTTTAAAAATATATTTACAATTAAGGTTGTATATAATCTCTTTATATAAGTATAATTAAATTACACAATCTCTATAATTTTATTTGAATAATCTCTCTCGAGGATTTTTATTATATATATATATATATCATTATAGTAATTAATGAGGAATAAAAAATTAAGATGTTTATTATGTTCGATATCAAGATTTATATAATTAATGTATAATTTCTTTTACTTATGACATTGTGAGCATGTAGAATTTTTAAACTAATGTAGGATTTTTCTTGCATTTTCAATAAATAAATAAATTGCTTTCTGAAAGAAAAAACATAAACGAAATTACAGCGATTCCTCTTTTTCTAGTATAAAAATTTAAAGAAAACTTTCTTAAATGTAATAAAAAGAAAGTTTTTTTAATGCTTGAACATACTTGTAAACATACAATTAAATTTTTATCAAATATAAGTAGAGTTAAATTGAAATCTCATATTTTATTTGAACAATCGAGGTATTTTTAAGTATGAATAATTATGAAATAATTAATAATTATGTATAACGTTTGATATATCAGGGTTAAAATTTCATGTATAACTTCTTTTATTTATTGCATTGGAAGCATATTGAATTTGTAAACTAATTTGGGGTTGTTTCATGTATTTTTAACAAAAAAAATTGCTTGGATTATTAATGCATTTATAATTCACTACAAGATTAAATTCTTTGTAAATGTTCTAACGTGGTAATAAAGTAAAAAATCAAGTGATTGTCAGTTTTCAAGCTCGTACAATTACCAACCATAAAATATTTCTTAATACCTCCCTATACCAATAATTAAAAAAAATATGTATGCAAACCAATTATATATTCATATTTATAATTCCAATATCGGTAATATTTAATTTAAATAAAAGAACCATATTTTTTGGTACTTTACAATCATTATTAAAAAATTAAAGAATGTATTTTCTGACTTAGTCTTATTTATTATTGAATTTAGAAAACCATGTATTATTTCTGCTAAGTAACGCTTAATAAAAATTTTAAAAATATTACAAAAAAAGTTCAAGGAATTAGATTAAGTATACGATAAAATCCGGCATATAACGCACAATTTGAACACAAAAAATATGATCGACATTTACGAATACGCGTTATACGCAGGTATACAAATAATAGCTTTAAAAATTTTTTAAAAATATGAGCATAAAAAAAATTAAACTTCTATATACATCGGAATACTGTATATTTAAATGAAATGACATACTTAATAAATTTAAAGAGGGGTGTTCTATAAGTACACTATATTTTTTTAAAAAACTTTGAGATATCTCGAATGAATGACTTAAAAACATAATAGCATTGCACACGTACATTTCAGGTTCCTTCGTTAAAAAAGGTGTGCGTTATACGGCGAATATACCTAAAAATAAAAATAGTAGTTTAAGAGTATGGGTGCGTGTTTTACGCTGGATTTAATGGTAAATGTTCTTATTTTATTTAACACAGTTCACTTTTTATTTCTATTTAATCATTCGTAAAAAAATTCGGTAAACTAATAGCTCTGTAAAAGAAACTCAGCTAAAACTATTTTACACACATATTCAAACTATGTAATGATGTTTCTGAATAAATATTACCATGATTCTATCTGAGAATGTTTACAATTAACAATTATACAAGCTTCATTAAACATTTTGACACTATCTCGGTTTCTACGTGACAGTAATGATATAATTACCGTTAAGAAACAAGCTAAACTCTTTGTTAAAGGTCTCTTTTTCCTAATCGCAATATTAAACAACGATCAGTTGCATGACAAGTGCGAAATACTTAATCACAAATAACGAATGGTTGGCTCGAAGTCCTGCGCATTATCTCTAATGTTGGAATATTTGATCATGCAAATGTCAAAATACGTTCCGAAACAGTATTGATGAGAGTACAGTATGTAAATCGTGCAAGGTTGGCAAAACGCCTAATTTTGATTGAGCTGTCTGAAATCAGAAGCTATGGATTGTCTAGAAATAGCGATTTTCCATCTTGTAATTTTGAAATAAAAATAAAATTTTAGGACTACTAGTTGTAGTAAAATTACCATTTGATACATTTGTTACCTAAATAAACGAGTAAATGTTAATTCACAAAATGACGATTTTTTTAAAAACATAAATGTGGTTCATGGCTTATGAGATCTAATATGTTCTAATCAGATTACCTTTCCATATAAATAGTACTTTTTAATTAATATTTTAAAACATAAAATCTGTTTTCGACTCTTTCAGAAATAAATCTTTTCTTCTTTTAAAATATTTCTCTTTTTTATGTATTATTTTGAAGATGAATTTTACCAGGGTAAAGGACAGTATTTTATTGAAATTTTCTCTTTCAGTACACAACGAAAAAAAACTTCAGTTTTTGTATGTGGATAACAGTAAAGCAAGATACATTAAATTTAAGTGAACTCGAAAGATAAAAATAAATCAAATTTTTCATGGGTCATTAATGTTCACTTTCTGAGACAAGTTTTAATAATAATTTTTTTTTGCTAAAAAATTATAAAAATATTCATTTAAGGAAAATTATATTTTGTTAAGTGTAATTATACTTTACTAGCCATTATCTGAACGCTTCGCCGGGTATTTCATGACGCTTGTATATTGGTGTATATTGGTATTGGTATTGACTATATATTGGTATTAAAAGTTATTGCTCAGTAGTAATGTTAAGCTTTCGATTGTCTTTCAAAACATTCTCATAGTTTCCTCGCTTCTTGATTTTAAGAGTGCAGGATTTGCATTTCTAAGCCAAAAGTATATTTATCCTTTACACCCCCTTAATTCCCTTTCCCCTTCAGAATCAATTTCCGCAAAGCCTGTTTTTAACGAATCTCTAATTCAAAAGAAACATATTTACCTACAAGTCTGTAAGTCTGATAGTTTTAAAACGGGAATTTTTTTTTATATTTGTAACGCTCTCTTAACATCCTTTGGGAATCGATATCTGCAAAACTCGTTCTTAGTGGATCGCTATTCAACAAAAGGAACACAAGTGCCAAATTTCAAGTCTATAAGTCAGGTAGTTTTGGAGCTCTCATGATGAATAAGTTAGAGTGAATGAGTGAGTGAGTGAGTGAGTGAATGAGAGTTAGTGAGTGAGTGAGATCGAATGAGTGCCTGAGAGAGAGCGAGCGAATGAATGAGTTTGAATGAGTGAGTGAGAGTGAATGAGTGCGTGAGTGAGTGAATGAGTGAGTATTTCCTGCATGTATATATATAGATAGATAAATATCCTCAAACACGTATAGAATCACATGAAATATTGATTAAAAAACATGTAAATGACTAAACGATACATCCACCTTGTTTTTACCACGTAAACGACAAATTGTTTTCCAGTTTTAAATAGAAAGGAGAGTAAAATCTTTTGCCTTTTCCTGAACAATACCATTTTTGTTAATAGAAAATGAGAAATGGCTTCACAGAATGCTTGAATAAAACTCGAAACACGAAAAGTATTTCAAAAATGCTCTCTAAGGCAAATAATCGAAGAAAGCATTCACACTGGGAAATATCATTACGCCATTTTTTTTTATTTCTTTAAGTCCAACTTTCAAAACAGAGCAAAAAAAAAATGTAGACAAGACAGAATCCGTTTTAGAGAAAGGCCAGATTCTTCTTTTTTGGGATTGTACTTTTTCAAAAACCTCCGACAGTTCTGATTTACGACAAAAACATTTCGTCCTTGGCCTAGTTTAGATTCATATGCATACAAATTCTTTGCGCCTGAATTTTTCTGGGATGTAAACAATAATCACCAGTCTTTGTAATATTTAAGGGACAAAAAAAAAGGAAAACATAAATCACCAAAAGTTTCTGATTCAAGAAGACAATTATTTACTTACTAAGAAAAGTTTTCCTAAAAATAAAAAAAACTTTTTTTTCATAGCTGTTTATATATATATATATATATATTACTAAATCTGCCTTTAAAGGATTACGCATGATACCATAGGACATATAGGAGAACTATTAAAAGCAAAATTTTAAAAAGAATAATTAAAAAAAAAAAGAAATAAAATGTTGCAAACTTATTTCTTATTATAGTGTGCTCAATGTAACAATGATTAAAACATTGTTTTTGTTCATCTCTTATAAATTACTTAAAAATAATATACTTTAATGCTGGATTCAATTTAAATGCGTTTGAAAATATTTTAAAGCATCCGCGCGCGCGCACGATTATGTCTAATATTATATTAATTCCTTCCATTTGATTTGATTTTATCCCTTAACTACCATTAGCGTATATATCCGACCCGCTTAAACAGTACATTGTGTCCCGAATGCATATATACGTCTTTCTGAAATATGATTCTTTTCTTTGTGATGCTATCAGTTAAATTATTCCGAAGGCTTAGGAATACCTTTACAGCGTCTAAGAAGGATTCACTTATTTCAGAGAAAAATTTGCTTACTTATGCGCCCCCCCCCCGGACACACCACATAAGCACGCCTATGTGAAAAACGGTGGCTCTGGAAAGTGAATCTCGTAACATTTAATTGGTAGTTCAGGGATTAATTTAGATTGCATCCTAAGGTAACGTGAGATTATTGAAGAAGGACTTCGTAATTTTAAAGCAAGGTTAAGTTACGAGGATCATACTTGAGCTGGAACACCTTCTCCAAACTTACAAACCCTGCCAACAAGAGTACTTTGAACCCTGTCAATTTTAACGTGCCATGGCCACTCTGGGACTTTAGTGGCACCTGAACTCGATACCTTGACTCGACAATGAGCACACGACCAAGACCATTAGGTATGATACCATTACCGAATTGAAAAAACTAGTTCGTTTTTTCTATAGATGCAAAATATTTTTGCTTTAGTTGCATCAACCATCAAATGAAGATAAAAGAAACGGTGTGAAGGTGTGCTTCAGACCCTTTATACGACGTGTCTTTAGTGCAATGCTTCTCAAACTTTCAATGTTTGCAACCCAATATTCAATCAGAGTATTCATCGCGCCCCCATACAAGAACAATGTATTGAATTCAATGCTACTATATTTTGAAGCAAAGCTACAATACGACTTTGACTTCTTAAGTATCACCAGTTTACATTAACTTCTCGCTCAGTCAAAGCGTTTATTGCCCCAGACGTATATATACGTCTTTCCGAAGTACAATTTTTTCTGTTCACTGCTATCCATAAGATATTTGGAATGCAATAAAAGGACATTGGCAGTGTTTGCGAAGGATTTATTTATTTCAGAGAATTTTCTTATTTATGCCTATGTGGAAAACGGTGGCATTGGGGAACGAATCGCGTAACTTTAAATTGGCAGTATAAAGTAATTAATTTTAAACCGTACAAATTATCAAGGTAAGTGTTAATTTGGAAAACTCATGGGGTCACTGGTAATTATAAAACTTTTTCCTTAACTTCATATTGTTAAATAAATTGTAAAATACATTGTGCAGTACTGATATATTTATAAGTGCATTATGTCAGTGTAAATGAATGTTTATTCTATTTTTATTATGTCAGAATTCATTTTGTTTGTTTACTTTCAGTAAATAAATATATTTTTTAAAAAAATTATCTTTTGTTTTCGACTTTTCAATATGCTCGCACCCCTCTTGTAGACTTATCACGCCCCCCTAGGGTGCGCGCCCTACTGTTTGAGAAACGCTGCTTTAGTGTCAATAGGTTTCGAATCCGTTACTCTACAGCCCCGGACACAAATTAGAGACCATAAACGCACGGCTACCGCAGCCCTTATAAATTCTTCCCAAATTGTTCACATAGCTTATCAATAAGTATGATAACAGATGTGAAATCTACCTAAGATAAAATGCAACTAAAATAATATTACAAAATAAATGAATTCTTAAAATTAAATTTATTTATGAATGGATTTTTTTATATATATAATACATTTAATCCCTTATCTGCCGATTAAAAGTTAAGCGATTCGCTTCCTGGTACCACGGTTTTTCACATAGGTGTGCGTATGTGATGTATTAGGGAAAAGAAAAGGCACAAATAAGCAAATGTTTCTGTGAAATAAAAAATCCTCAGGAAACACCGTGAAGATCGTTTTATTATATTCCAAAGCGTTCTGAATGGTTTTACAGATAACCGCGCTACAAAAAGAATCGTATTTCGGATGGACATATATATACGTCCGGGAACGTAACACAACAGTTCAGAGAGACGGATATATACGTCCGGGGCAAGTAACGCAACAGTTCATAGAGATGGATATATACGCCGGTGGCACTTACAGGATTAATCGTTAAATGAACGTTATTTTTTTAAAATAATGGGAATGTATGCATATCCATATGAATTTCATAAATACATAAGAAAAAAAATTCGCATTTTTGATTGATGATTTTTTAGAATTGTGCTAATTCGCTTTTTTCATTAATATTTCGTTTCAAAAATGATATAGTTTTTTTCTTCTTTTTTCTTTCTTTCTTTTTTTTTCGCATTTTTTTAGTTAAAAGCTCGTATTTTACTTAGTAGAACACCAAATTGCACTTAAAACACACTTTAGACAAAAATAAGCGTAGAAAATGTAGGTTACATTGCCATATTACACTTTTCGCTTACTTTTAAGATCCAAAAATGCAAAATTGTGTTGTTTACGCTTATCCTAATTAGAGTAATGTACTGGAAAATGGATTTTTCAGAGAATGAGGTTAGTATGATTTATAATTAAGAAGAATTTGGAGTGTTTAATTAACGGGGGCAACGAGCGTATGGAAGAAACATTTAAAGTTTTTTTTTAAAGCAATTTTCCGTTTAATTTTCGCTTTAGAACATTTAATCGCTTCAGATTTTATTTATTTGTTTTTAGATTTTTTTTCTATTTATAGTTAAAAAAAAGAATCTTAAATAAGAACTACTGGTTTCTTATTATAGATCTCTCTTTTCTCTTACTAATTTGAAATTTCACTAAAATATTGTGGCCATTACAGTAACTGCCATGATTTTTAGTGTCAGATGTTTTTGATTTTCTAACTAAAGAAAATCTTTCAGACTTATGATTATAAATACATGTACAATGACAATATTCAAATGCCTAGTGGAATATCCTTTTTCAATTCCTACTATTCTATACATTTATTTATTTATATATATGTATATTTATTTATTTATCTTGGTGGAATTTTCAATCGTTAATAAAATACATTTTAAAGCGCTCAATTGAGCTGAAATTTTATATACAGGATCATTTTGGATGACAATACAATAATTTAATTATAATTAATAAAAATTAATTGATTAAAACTAATTATTTAAAGAATTACAAATACAGCCACGTTGGCGACTTGTGTCAACACTTGAAAAGGTTTTTTTCTCACGTGTTAAAGCATTCAGTTGGACTGAAATTAAAAGGACAATATGATACTTTAATGATAATTTTAAAAAACTGATTACCACTTAATGTTGTGATTCTGTCCTATGTATATACATATTTATATTAATTGTAACTATTTAATAAAAAGTTGCTAAAATAAAAATTTTCGTTGTTGATCTAAGTAGGAATTGACTTAAAAACTATTTTTTTTATATTACTTGTTGATGTGAAATTTATTTTGATTTAACTTCGTCTGAATTTATGTTAAGTATATAAATAAAAAATTCGATTTAAATGTTGTAAAGAACGGTTACTTTTCTTGGATCTGAGTATCTTTGGAATTTGTGTCTGAATATTCCTTGAAGAAATAAAAATTATTGTATTTAAAAAAAATATCGTATAGAGACGAGTTATTTTTATCTTAAACAAAAATTTTGTCATTCCTTAAAACACTTCGTGTAATGAATTACTTGAGGTGTACCAAGCAAAACCCTAACAAAAGGGTTTTTAAGTAAGGAGGACTTTCTTGCAGGAATTGGCATAATAAATTGCAAATTGTTGCTTGAGAAGAAATATAAATAGAAAGATAATCCAAAAAAGCCGGTATTATCTCTGTCACCATTGCAATGTAAGATTTAGTATTACACAATACTTCAAATTGCTAGTGTTTTTCAATTCCTACTATTAGCTCACACTCTCTATATATTTATTTATTTATCTTGGTGAAATTTTCAATCGTTAAAAAAATACCTTTTAAAGCGCTCAATTGAGCTGAAATTTTATATACATGATTATGGTGGATGACAATACAATAATTTAATTATAATTAATAAAAAATTAATTGATTAAAATTACTTATTTAAAGAATTACAAATACACAGCCACGTTGGCATCATTTTTGGCGACTTGTGTCAAAACTTGTGAAAAGGTTTTTTTCTCAAGTTTTAAAGCATTCAGTTGAACTGAAATTTTATAGACACGATTGTTTTGGATGACAATACGATACTTTAATGATAATTAATAAAAATTAATTACCATTTAATGTTGCGATTCTGTCCTATGTATATACATATTTATATTAATTGTAACTGTTTAATAAAAAGTAGCTAAAATAAAATTTTTCTTTGGTGATCTAAGTAGGAATTGACTTAATTTTTTTTTATGACTTGTAAAGAGAGATATAATTTATCCATGGTACAGAAATACTTCTCCTCCGGAATTTTATTTGTTGTGAAGGCAGGAATTTAAATTCTTGAAAAAATATTCCATAATGAAAAAGAATTGGCTAGGCAATGTGAAATTTGTTGCTTGGAAAGATAATCCGACAAAGCGCTCATATTATCTCAGTCACCCCTTGTAACGTAAGACTTAATATTACACCTTTTTTCAAATTTTTTGCGCCTATTTTTTTTTTAAAAAAAAAAAAAAAAAAAAATCATCAACCGTTTGAAAAAGAGGTAGGAACATGAAATTTGTATGTCAGTATGAGAGAAATTCTTTCAGAATATATGAAACTTTCTTCATAGCATGCAGAGTGAACTTATAAAAAGCAAACTTTCAGGATTTTCTGTGTTCCCCAATTATAAAATAAAAAATAGTTTAAAAACTCCAAAATGGAAAATTAAAATAAAATTCTCTTTTATTTTCGCATTCTATTTACTATGCTTAGTTGTATGCAATAAAAAAAATGTGTATTTTCGTTCCACAATTATAAAATAAAATATAGCGTTAAAACTTTAAAATTAAAAACTAAAAGAAAATTCTTCGATTTTCACATTATGTTTACTATTATCCTTATTTATATGCAATAAAAAAAGCATTTTTTAAACATTTTGGGCAAAACATTAACCGCTTAATGGGTTAAAATACATTCCATCATACCTTTTTACCAAAAACAATATTGATTACATCTTATATTGAAATGTTTTTCGCAAAAATTGTACTTTGGAATACAATTAGATTACATTACAGCGAGACTGCGATCTATTATACGAAGTCTCGATTGGTTCCCTCCATAGTAACTATGTTATTAAGTCTGTATTCATCACAGCGTCTGTTTGACTTAGAGATCCAATTTCGTCAACATATTAATGGTAGATGCATAACTAGTCTGGAGCATTTACTTCATTATACAACAAGGAATTGTGGACAATGATTTAATTTCACATACAGTGTATAAATTCGATAATTAAAGTTCTTCACAAGCATTATCTTTAATGTTAAATTAATTTTCTAAAATTAATAAGAACCAATTAATGTATTATGAACCAATTAATGTAAATAGCTTTTCAAATACTTTTTTCTACAAATTAGTAGAAAAGAACGGTAAGTTGAGATTAAATATTTTCCAAATTATTCTAAAGATGCATTTTATGCTTTGCTAGGATACATTAGATGTATTATATTATACAAAGAGAAATATTGTTTACAATGTTTTAACCTTTTAAATGTCATGCCCGAGATTATCTCGGGCACAACACTGGTGTTCGAAAATGTCACGCCCGAGTATTACTCGCGGTAATTTTTTTTGAGTGCATCGTATTGTTTTACCCGAATATATATCGGAAGACGTTAATTTCGGCTTCATCTCTTTGTCAAACCCGACTGATTCTCGAGAAAAGTTAATGTGCGATCAATTCAATAGATGGCAGCACTTTACTGAAGACTTCAAAGGTTAGAAGTTCTTTGGTTCAAAAAAATTTGACAATTTGTGTACCCAAATCATCAAAATAACTTGACAGTTAAAGGGTTAATGGATATAATTAACATAGCATATAATGAGTGTATATTTATTAACTCCGAATTATAAAGTAACACGGGGCTACTGGCGACGGATTTCGCAATTTACCACAAATTACCACATGCCAACGGGAGGATTTTGAGTCACGACAGATTTAAATCTTTAACTGCTGATTAAAAGTTAAGTGATTCGTTCCCCCATTTTACTGATTTTCACATAGGCGCCCGTTTGCGATGAACTGGAAGGAAAAGAAGAAACATAAATACACAATTTTTTTTTCTGAAATAAGTAAATCATCTGTAAGCACTGTCAAGGTCATTTTATTGCATTCGAAAGCATTCGGTACAGTTTTACTGATTGGAACACTAAGAAAAGAATTGCATTTTGTAAAAACTTATGCATACTTCAGGAGTATTTAACGCACAAATTGCGCGAGTTGAGAGATGACGTATATATACGCCATGACAGTTAAAGGTTTAACAAGCACCGGCCAAGTTCATTTTATATTGCATTCCAAAGGCTTAAGTATAGTTTTACTGATCGTAACACAAAGAAAAAAGGACCATATTTAAGAAAGCCGTATATATACGTCAGGAACATTAAAAGCTCAAGTTGAACGCGACGTATATATAAAACAAGGGCAGTAAAGGGGTTAACATGCATCAGCCCCTGTACAAGCTGGGTCTTCATTGGCACTAGGATTTGAACTCATGACACGCCGGCCAAGAGCTCGAGGCCATGACCACTAGGCTACAGCGGTCACTACATATTACATAACGAATAAACATAAATATTAAATGGGAAAATTTTATTGAAAATTATTTGCAATACTTAAAGAATTGTATATTTTTTTGCTTTCAGTAAATGCATTTAAAAATAACAGTTTATTTATTGGAAAAAAAATAATTTCATTTTACGAGTTACAAAGAAATAAATGGTAAATTCAGTTAAAAATATTCTATTTTATGTAAAGAATATAATTAACATTTTGTTCCGTTTGAATACAATTAATGAAGACCACTCAATTTGAGTTCCATATTTTAAAGCCGCGTGCGGGAGCACAAATCTATTTCTTAATGAATACCCCTTTTGAGCAGTGACGTCGTTCCATAATGCACAAGGGATGGCTGGGGATGTTTCAAAATCCCCTTCGTTCGCTACTTTGAGCATGAGAACGCACAGGTGCTCACCAGCACGAAACCACGGTTCCTTTGAAGGAGTTGAATTTCGATCTTAACCCAGAAACGATTTTAAGGATATAATTTCTCAGAGTGGAGTGGCAACAGGAGAAAAACCTCATCGGTAAATGCATTAGTGGTTTAATTTTTTTACCGAATCAATCGATTACAAGGCTCAGTGAACAAAGGAAAGTGGGAAAAAATTTACTTCACCTGTGTGTGTGTAAAGTAGAGAGAGAAAAATGATTGGGTAATGCGACGCACAACTTTTTGGAATCTTACGCTTAAGTTCATTTTGCTGTTTCCAGATTCCTTTTTCCGTTTAATTAGGATCCTAACAGCCTGCGGGTCTTGATTCGTCCGTCTTCTGTAAAAGCGCCCCCGAGGCTTCTTTGGACAAAATTAAGTGCACTTAAATAGAGAGTTGCTTGGAGAGAGTTAACACAACTAAAATTTACTTAAAGAACGAGAGAGGGAAACAGTTTCTAAGTATTCCATGACAGTTATATCCTCTTTGCCTACACAAAATGAGCATCGAAACAAAACTCTTTGTAAATTTAGGAAACTGCATGTTTAAAGGCCAAAATATCCTTACTTAATCTCTTGTATTTTTATATGCTTTATATATTTTTAAATAAAGCATTAAAATTTATATCATAACAGTTTATAGGAATTTTTTATTTTTAGTAACCGAATTTGCACTGGTTTTTTCTTATCAGTTTAATAAATTTGAATTATAGTTTAAGAAATTACTCGTGTTTTATTTTTATTATTTATATCATAAATTTTCATTTCTAAGCAAAAAGAAAAAAGATAAAAACAGTTTATGAATTACCGACGTTTTGTTTGTCATCCATTTATAGCACTTAATTTAAACAAATTTTAATAAAATAACTCTGAATTCGCCGTATCATTACAAAATATGAAATTTATATAAATATTTTTTAAATACATACAAACAATTTAGCCCTATAAATTACATTTTAAAAATATTTTGGGGTTAGTCTTTTATTAAATTATACAAAATTCAAAAACATGTTCTTTAGGTGTCATAAAATATTTGGTAATTTGAAGAAAAAAAATAAATATGAAATCTGTTCATATTTTTATGCGATTAATATTTTTCTTATTTAATATTCATGTTAAAACCACTCGATTAAAAAATATAAATGTAATAATGAAATCCTTCTGATGACATCAGTTTAAATACGATTATACGTCATCTTAAAATTTGAAATTTCCCCAAATCAAAGCTTCCTTGCTTTAACAATACCTAATAAAATGAAGCAGGAATATATAATTTAACTTAGTTTACTCATAACTATTTAATAGCCATGATGAAATTACATTAAATGGAGTTTTAATATATAATTAAACTGAATATGAATCACAATTTATAATTACTGGAATTGTGAATCCCAATACGTCATAACGTAAATATGCATTATTATACATTGCAGCATCGGCAATTGTATAATAGCATAATTATTTGACAGGTAATATTTACGGTACTAATAGCTTCTATCAAAATCTAATTGGAAAATGAATCGCATGCAAGATCAGAAATTTTATGCGCGAATTTTAAAAGAGAGCATGGAAAAAACCGGAAAATATATTTCAACTTAAGTATAGACTTAGTAGACCTCTAAATTATTATTAAAGTTTATTTTGTGCAGTATTGTAACAACTATGTCATTGAAATTTTTGTTACTTCTTTTATTTTTAGCGACATACTAATATATATAACTGTTTAGCAAATCATAGTTATGCATATAATAAATTGAATATTTTATATGAAATATGCAAAGAGAATATTTTATATAAAATATACAAAGAAAATTATTGCAAGAAAAAAATATATATTATATAAAATCACAGTCACCACCACTAAAGAAAATTTGAATTCTAAACCTTGTATAATTGAATGAAAATAACAGTATACATTTCAAATATCACTGAGAAAATAATTTTGAAATGTGTATCAAATGTCTAAGAACTGTACAAAAAAAGTCAACAAAAATTAAAAATTCGGAACATGCAAAAATGATAAAATCTTATCTATTTTCTTTGACATATATTAGTATACCAACAGAAATATCTTAAAAATACTGCTTATTGTGAAATTATCTTTAAAACTAATTTAACTGCAAGTAAAACCGAAACTATAATATTGTGTGTAATAAGTGTAAACTATAGGATGTATCTTTTTATTTATGAAACAGAGAATTCAAACAATAAACACAGCTTCTTATTCATCTAAAAATAACTCCGCAAAGTAAACAGAATAGACTTGGAACAATTCCAATCTATCGACGACTGAAAAAAAAAAAGAAGGAGGAAGAATCTAGGATTTAAAATTGAAAAAGTCAGTTAACTTCGAAGTATTCTATTATTTAAGACATATATTTTTCCTCTTCTATCAGTCCAATCACTTCA
>BMAV01012044.1:211859-243478 GCA_019973955.1 Trichonephila inaurata madagascariensis
TCCAAAATCACATTTATTGACAGCCATTTCATCCCTACGTCCTCTTTTTCAAAAAGAAAAAGAACAAAAATCTTCCGAGAAAAAATAATTTACCCTGTCGAAACCAACACGAAAAGAAAAGAAGAAGCAAACCTTATCAAGTCGAAAGAAAACTGCTTTTAAAATTGAGTTCTAAAGTTAGATGTACCGTGGAAACAAGATGGTTGGAGCTTGGAAGAACGAGTAACAATCTTCAGAAAAAGGAGGGCCCCTATGTCCTTGTTTCACTGCCGAGTTCTTCTCTTCTTTTTTCCTTCTCCTTCTTTCTCTTTCACCCAATCGGCCTCCTTCTGTTCCTTATTTTTCGCTCCGATGTCTCGCCGTACTCGTCATCGGTTACATCCTTTTTGGGGGGAATTATTCGGAGAAAAAAGAAGAGATGGCTCGTTCAGAGATTAAGAATGGTGATCGTTGCAGCCTGGTATTATTTAAAGTATACTATGCCCGTCTATCATTTTAGACAATCTTATATATATTATATATGTTTACTATCATTAAGGAAACATATTGGATAAAGATTGTTTAAGATAAACTTTTCTGTGTCTAAAACTTTTAAAATGTTTTTAGAGAGGGCATACCATTTTTAATACAAAGAAGAATTAGAAAATCTATTGCAAGTTGTGACGGATCTATTCGTGATCCTTCCCCTAATCCTCTTGGGAAATCTTTCGGCTATCATTTCGCGTTATTCACAACCAACCCTTCGGAAGAAGAAATCCTGATATGCAAATTGATTTTACTATATATAGTCGAAGTTTTCTAGCTAGAAGAGAGAGTAGGAGCGGATGAAAAGTAGAAGTCAAATGAGATTGTTACTGATAGGTATCATTATTGAATTGTTGTGATTAAACACTTATTAGGGGAAAGATTTAAAGTGACGATTGATCACAGAGATTAAATTAACATTAGATTAAATCGGATAATAGATTAGATCTTATTTAAATTTAGGATAGAGTTTGATAGTCTCCTAATTTTTCGTGTATTTCGTCGTTGTTCCACTTTCGCGGTTAGCACCGAGGCATTCTCTTACTGTTATTAATTGAATTTGTGTCGTTATATTGTGCGATCAATAAATAGATTGATTGGATCATGGCTAGAGTTTCTTCCCTACCTCATACATATCTAGGTGCCCGAGAGAGAGGTGAAGACCTCTCACAAAGTAAGATACGAAATTATATACATGAATATTAAATTGTAGAGAATATGACAGGAAACGAAACACATGTTGCAGCTAAATACTTGAAAAGAGGGGAAAACGGTATGGCATAAGAAAATGTTCCATGATGTATCAATATTTAGCGCAGTAAACGGCATAGCGAAAGTGGAATCGGATACGAGTGGCATGGTTCAATGTTCATTATTGAGTCAGTTTTTTGACGGAAAATATGACTTTCAAGTCATTCAACAGCTGTTAGTGAAAAGTCCATCCACAAAGGCAAAGAAGTACAACATTGGATGTAAGAAAAATCAGTTTTTAATTTCTCTTGGACTGAATACCGCATAAAAATCAACGATAAAAACACCAATGATTTTTTTTCCTAATAATTTTCTTTCTTTCAGTTCAAATTCTAGGGTTAATTCTGAGCAGTAGTTCTCACAAAAGCATTTTGAAAGTGGAGTTTTTATTATAATCACCTTGTATATATTAAGCCGTGAAACATTTGAAAGAAATGACAAATAGAAACATTTAGTTCAAAAAATCGTTGGTTAATTAGGAACAGTGATTCTCAACCATTGTGCCGTGACACTTCTGTGTGCTGTCAAATTTTTTAAAATTATTATTTATAAAAGAGAGTGAGAAAAAAATCAGCAACCGAATCATATGACCGTTTTATAGAAATAAACTCTTAATAAAATTGTTATTCACCATCTGACAACTCTAGAGGATCTAGATAATTTTTTCTCCTTCCCAAATTTAGATATAAATAATTTGATTGGGTTCATAATCCATTTGTTAAAACGTATACATTTGCATATTAACCAATTTTGAATGAAGAGAAATAACTAATTTCGTTCTGTAATAATTAAGATTAAATTTCAAAACATTCGGAAGAGTCAATTAATTCATTTTGAATTAAAATTAGAGGCGATTATCGCATAATAGCCAAGAGAAGCTTAAAAAATATTGTTACAAGTTACTGTAACTTATCAGTGTGAATTCTCAGATTTTCAGGATTAACAAATATAACAATGAAAAAAACCTTTAAAGTGTAGATGATGAAATGAGAGTGGCATAACCATTTTTACGACCCAATAAAAAAGGAAATCATCAAAATTCATCAAGTTCAAATTTCGCATTAAATGTACTCTTATAATTAATTTGTAATTAATTACTCAATAAGCATTTTGTTGTCTTTGTTGTACATATTATTTTACTTAACTTTGAGAAAATTATTATCATAAATTATTTTACGTAGGGTATTATAGATAAGTTAAATTATTTTAAACTTATTTTATTGTTAAAGTGCCGCCAAACTTTGAAATTGTTAAAAGTGTACCGCAATAAAAATAAAGATTAAAAATAATTGATTTTTAATTTATTTATCTAATTTTTTTAAATACCAAAAAATTAAATGAAACATTATAATAAGCTTCATTCTCATCTACAACATTTTAACCTATTGACAAAATTGAAAGCACTACTCAGTAAAACATATTCAAATTTCCCCATTCCCACATAAAAATTCCCCACATTCTTATCAAAAAGGGGGAACCCATCCACCCCAAACGTTTCACAAGACTTGAGTATTCCAAGGAAAACCATTACTTATTTTTCTCCCGATACCTGCTGTAGCTGATCGAATATGATTTCGGAATATCTACCATCGATTCTAATGCCAAATTCCATTCCTTTCTAGTTGTAAAGTATACTTTTAGAATAAGAGGGGCTCCTGCCAAGAACCACCCCAGGGGAACAGTGAGGGGTGGAACAAAACGCTCCAGTGCCTCCCCTTCAGGGCACGACTCCCATCTTCCGCGTGATTCCCTTTCTCTCGTCACGCGCCAGTGGTCATTCTCAGGACCTGTGTCTTGGATTCAGTCTATGAGGCACTTTTCCTCGCCAGCCTCACATCGAGTCTTCAATTTTCGATTTAGATTTGCTGATAGAGGGCATCGAGGTCGGTCTTTTGAAGGTGATACGAGATGCCTATTTAGCGCTCGGTCGGCTAAGAGAGATTAAATTTTGCAAATAGTTCGGAATTGAGTCGAAGTGAGTTTGTTAATAAAATAGCATAACGGATCTTTGAATCTGTGTTTACTAACTTACAGAATATTTCTAAATTTAAGGGGACACAATATATTTTATGGGTAAAGATGTGTGCATAACATCCACGTTGTAATGGTCGCCGTGCGATGTCCATTAGTGTGGGAGATTTAGAAGGAAGAGATTAACCATATTAAAAATAACTTCTATTTATTTACTATTATGAAAAACAACACAAATTCTATTAACCAAGTTAAGAGATGCACTAAATGCGGAAAGCAATATCGAGATACGAAACAATAAATCGGATCACTTAGTTCCAGGCAATATACCTTCTCTCTAATTCCAACCCACCTAATCCAATTTAATTACTAATTGACAAATCATAAATCTTAATCTTACACAAATAAGCTACAAAGTACGCACGCCTCACTTCACGTTTAATCAATCACTGCTATCCATTAGCAGTCTAACCTCTCTCTTTCTAACTTGAAAGTTTAATCTTTACGTACAAGTCTTAATTTACATTCTCGCAGCTTCTTCTTTGGAATAGAATTAGAATTTGGAATAGAATTGTTTTTAAAGACCTAAAATTTCCCCAAGAAGTTTAGTATTTGAAAGAGCGTGAATAGACCCGTCACAACGTTACCTTATAATAAAATAGGGGTATTTTTTTCTATTGGAATGAAGTTCGGGTTTGTCTTATAAACGCCAAATTAACCCCTTAACTGCCACTGGCGTATACATTTGTCCTACTCAACCAGTGCTTTTAGAAACCTGGACGTATATCTGCGTCTTTCCGAATTATCCTATATTTTTGAAAATGTAACATATAATCAAATGGAATTGGTCATTTAGATACAACTTGCCAGAGTAGTAACATGATAAACTGTTCATAGAGTTCAGGTAGATACTCTGACTCTTCAGTTTAAACTGCATTTGGAAGAAATGACTTTAAGTTTTGCTCTTTGGGAGGAATATCTTTTTAAGATCCAGCTCGCAAATTGATCACTCCAAGCCCCAAAGGAATTGTAAAAATATTTTTATTATTTTTTCAAGTGTCATTGGTGTTAGTATTGAGTTAATAACTAGAAAAATGTAATATTTAATGATGAAGATACTTTCAGGTCTCATAGGAAAAAGAATGTCTAACCCACTCTATCGGGTGAGCTGGATTTTAAAGGGTTATTATACATACCAATATTTTTAGATATGTTCAATTTACTCAAAACATTATTCCTATTCCAAAATCATTTTCATGATATTTATTCAAGAAATAGTCTCTTAAACTGAAATATAAAATACTTAAAAGAAAGAAAATTTTCCATTTTACAAATTGCTTTTCCACATGAATATCTTTCGGATTACCTTTCAACTGTTTCTTCCTTAATATTGTAGACTTAACAAAAAGGACTTTAATATAAAGTCCTTTTGGTTGTAAGTTAGTAAAGTTTTTATTTTTGGAACTTTATTTAAGCTAATTTCTTCCCTAGAAATCCAGTAAATCATTCACAAGAGAAAACCCAGTATCGACATTTAAAAGAAACAATACAAGCTTACAATATATTACAATAGAAGACCATGGAAGCCTTTTCTCTCTTCTAACCACAAAGGATATCTAATCTCATATACCCTTAGCAACTAGCAGACAGGATTTCCTATTCTCGTTGAAGAAAAGTGAAAACAACAAAATTAAAGAATAAAGGCTTTTCTTCACATAAAATTGGTTGAGTAGAAAACTTTACGACAATGGCGAAAACCCTGTTATCTGCATTTGATTTGAATATCAAAATAGAACGGATAGGGGATTTGAGATTCACTAAATTTAATCTTTTCTTATCCGGAATCGATAACTTTCAACTTATTTAAGGATTTAGATATAAATCAACTCTCGAAATTCCGACAAAAGTGAACAAGGAAGACTTTCTTTATAACATTTTGGAGTTTTTTTTATGAGCTGTGAGGTTTCATTTGTTGTCAATTATCTTTTATTGTGTTCATATCTTTAAAGGTGGAACTAATGAAATAATTTAATTTTTATTAAAGAATTTTATTCCGAGAGGGATATCCATTTCTAAATCAAATAGAATATAAGAATTGTACAGACAAATTTGCGTATTAAATATATTTAAAATGAAATTCTGAGAAAGTTATGTCGTGATGGTATAGCGATAGGTATAATATGTATAGACTATTTGTGTGAAACTATCACCTTCTCAGTTTGTAAAATAAGTCTGAATGGAAAATGCATATCATTATTTCAATTAATTGTCAAAATAATATAACATGTGCTCTTTAAGCAAATTAATTTAAAATTTTCTTACCAAAATCCAAATATTTCAAAGATTATTCAGATCAAGTACTATAAAAATTTATAATGATTTATTATCGATTTATTTATATCTATTTATATTACATGTAATTATTTAAACAGTTAAAAAGTAATACGTTTGTACAATTAAATTCTTGCAGTGATATTATTTTAATTCACTATAGCATTCATTTTCTTAATAATGGCCTTACGATTTAAGTAGGGTGGTGCTTCTCGAACTTCCAATGTTTGCGACCCAATATTCAATCATAATTTGCATCACGCCCCCCTCCATACAATAGTAATGTATTAAATTCAATAATACTATGACGTCAAACACACAATAAGACTTAAACCTCTTAAGCCCACAACGCATATAAACGTCTCGCTCAGCCACTGTGTTTATTGACCTCAGACGTATATATACGCCTTTCCGTAGTTATATCTTTTTTGTAACTGCTATCCATAGAATTATTTTGAAGGCTCTAGAAAGCAATAAAATGGCCTTGCCAGTGTTTGCTAAGGATTCACTTATTTTAGAGGAATTGATTATTTATTTCTTTTCTACCACCCACCCCCTCAATATACCACATACGCTTACCTACGTGCCAAATGGGGGCATTGGAGAGTGAATCGCATAATTTTTAATTGGCATTTAAGAGATTAACTATAAACCGTACAAACTATCAAGATAAGTGTTAATGTTGGTATATAATTTTATATATGACAAATCCATAGGGTCACACTGATAATTATTAAACTTGTCCTTAACTTAGTATTGCTAAGATAATTATAAAAAAGATTGTGCACTACTGATACATTTATAAGTGTATTATATTGTAAATGAGTATTTTATTTTTTATTATGTCAGAATGTATTTGTTTGTTTTTTTTACTTTCAGTAAGTTAATTATTTTTAAAAGAATTTTTTTCGACTTTTCAAGAGGCTTGCGCCCCCTTCGTAGAGCTATGACGCCACTCCTAGGGGGCGTGCCCCACAGTTTGAGAAACACTGAAGTAGGAAGTTTGAGACGTGGCACTTTAAAGAAAGGCGAGGGCTTTTTGTGACGGACCTAGTAATTTTCAACCACGGTGAAGTAACATAGATGACACCTGAACTGGCAACCCATTTCCGAACCTCCACGACTCCAGCGTGAGGATTATGAGCAATAGAGTTAAAATACATCAGCTTTTCTACACGGATGTTTGGTGGCATCAGGTCTCGAGCCCACGACTTGAAAGCTCCGGTCATGAGTTCATGACCATGCCTACAAGGCTACCATGCACACAGTATTTTATGGAACACAGGAATTTAATTTAATTTTGACTGCATAAGATTAAAAAATTAAGAGAACTTATTTTCCAATACATTGAATATATTTTATAAAAAGGGATAAGTGAGTGTGTGCGTGAGAGAGAGGATCCGAATTAGGAATAATTTTAAAGACATTTTATAATTTTTTAATAAAAATAACAGTATAAAAAATGATACAAACGTATTATCGCAACCTATTGGCACATGATATGAAACGAAGCACCTGGTTGTCAATTAAGCGCATACGACACATAGGAAATCAGGATTGCCAACTTGGCGAGTTATTAATACAGTTGACGATTGTTATTATAATATGTAAGTGCCAAAAAATAAATGAATAGTTTCAAGTAAAACGTCACAATGACTTTTTTAACTTCTTTTTTTTATTTTTAAAAATTTTATACCCAGAATAGATGCATTAAGAATGTGCTCATTCAGAGATTTAAAGTAAAACTTACCTTATTTGGAAATAAAAATGTCTTACTTTAAATACAAAATTAATTCTTCTTCTTTTTTACTTTTGTTCTTTTCAGTAAAGCTTTTTAAAAAGGAAAATGTTTCTCGAGAGATTTTACACTATATATTTTTGTTCATTCGTGATAAAAATAAATCATCTATAAGGATTCATTTAAGCTCTACACAAATCCGGTATTAAAAATAATTTCAAGTATTAAAAAAATTTCTTTTTTCATTTTATAAATTCATGTTCAAGTGCCTGTTTCGATCTGAAGCTGAAACGAGAATTATCGAACACTGATAGAAGCAGTTGCAGTGAAATCTTTTGTTCCCTTTCAATGAAATGCATAAAGCAAATTTTGAACAATCAGAAAGAATAATATATTAAGAATAATTAATGTAAAAATTCATTTGTTTATCTTTGAATTGGATAATAAAACCCTTTGGAAATAAATATAATAAATAATAAACGAAACGTGTCTTTTTTTGTTTCATTTTCTTTTCTTTACAGCAATTCTTTCTTTTTCAAAATGTTTCCAAAATAGTTTCTAGTAATACTTATTATTTTTTTATCTTTTTAAGCACGATTGGTTTGACGGTTGAAAAGATAAATACATTTAAATGCATTGTTATTTCGTTATAGAATATTTAAATATACCCCTCTTTAAATATTAAAAGTGTCGAATTTCGAAAGATTTAAAACACTCTCTAATAAATTATTTTTGAAAAACTTATTCACTTGCAAAATACATATTTATTATTTGAAAAAAAATAATAATTAAATATATAATTATCATTTTTAAATCTAGAAACGAATAATAATAAAGCAAATACAGTTAATGAGAGTGTTTCTTAGTACCATATATATGTATACATACATTAAGGCTCAAACAGAGTAAAAAATGGGCAACTATTTATTTACTCTAAAAAAAAAAGAAATCTAAACATTTGCTTTGATCTTCTTAAGAGCATAAATCACACAATAATTTTCTAAAAAGGTTCTGAAAAGAAGGAAAAATACGCAAATTGTAACAAAAAAAAGAGAAAGTTTCAGAAGCAAATTACTTTCACGAACGCAAACTTCACAGAAACGGGCTTTGCGGAAAAGCATTTGCTTTCATTTTTCTATCTTTCTCAGAGCACACAAACGGGGGCGGGAAAAAAAAGTATAAGCGCTTCCCATTCCGAATTCACAAGGACGGAAAGATTTAATTATCGCAAAACACAAGCAGGTGTACTTTCCCATTCCAAATAAAACTTTCTCTAAACACTATTTCCCGAGGTTGACACAATGTTCAATTTAAACTTTAGCGAGTATTTTTTTATATATAAATTTCTCTCATTATACAGGTGTTATGAGCTTTCTTTGAGTGATTACGCTTTCAAAGAATTACCATCTTGAGTGGTTTATGCCCCGGAAAGAAAATTGCAGTGCAATTTCAGAGAGCAGCGAGATTTTCCTTGAAGTGTCTTTAGGAGTGATTCAATAGTAACGCTGGAAAATCCAATTGAACTAGAGTATTTAAATGTAATTAAAAGATGATTTGATACCGTAATAAATGAAAATATGTCTTCCAGTTTCAAATATAGTCAGCTCGGTGGCTTAAAGATAGCATGCCCGCCTAGTAAGCCCAAGGTTGTGAGTTCGATCCCGGTTGGACTCGATAGCTTTCTGGATGTGGAGATGCTCGACACACATTACATATGATTATGTGCGATGTAAAAGATCCTTTGAGTATCAATTTGGCTCTGGTACTCTCGGCAATATTTTCATCCAATAAAGGCTTGAATTAAATAAATCTAAGTTTCAAAAATTTGGTAGCTGGAGCCGCCACTAGAGGGTGCCACCCATGAATGAATGCTTCTTGCCTTTTGGCACTTGCCATGTGAGCAAAAGCTTAATAGCTAGCTTATTTAATGTTCCCAGAAAGACTAATTAATGTGACTACGTTCCGAACCATGAATTTGCAAAAAACGTATAAATGGATCTGTTTGATGTTTAGTGCCAGTCTTTCTCGAATTAGAATACACGTATAAAGTTGTTTTATAAATATTATTACACAAAAACGTTATTTTAAAGAAACTTTTTGGCAAAAATCAAGAAAAAATAGCATATTTTCAAAACATTCGCCGTTATAAAAAACGCTTCTATAATAATTATATTTTGCCTATATTTAGCTGAGACTCCGCTACAGAGTCAGAACTAGGATTTTTTAAATACCGTAAATTCCGGCGTATAACGCGCACCCACACTTTCTAGCTGCATTTTTTAATTTTTAGGTATATTCGCCGCATAACGTATACCCACTTTTTTTTACGAAGAAACTTGAAATGTACGTGCGCAATGCTCTTATGTTTGGTAATCATTCATTCGAGGCATTATTCCAAGTTTTTTTTAAAAAAATATAAGATGCTTTTAGAACTACAACCCTTTAAGTTCATAAGGAATGTCATTTCTTTTAAACAAAGAATGTTTCGATATATATAAAAGCCTAAATGTTTTTCTATGCTTATCTTTTTTTTTTAAATTATTTTTAAAGCTCTCATTTTTATACCCAGTGTATAATGCGCACACGTAAATTTCGAGTTTATTGTTTGTGTTAAAAGTGCACCTTGTGCGCCGAATTTTACGGTATAGAAGTTAGGAGTGGATTTATTCATATTTTAATGTCTGAGTATAAAGAAATCTTGGGCAAAAAAAAAAAACACGGGGTTTTATTTCAAGTGATTTTCTGAAAGTAATGTCGATTTAAAAAAAAATGAATTCAGAAGAATTTTACAAAATTTTTAATGAAAATAACATCAGAAAGAATTTAAAAAGTCTTAATTAAAAAGTTTAAATTAAGTCTAAATTAAAAAAGAAATTAAACAAAATTGCTCGAACTGAGTAAGAAAGTTCTTATTACATGTCAATAACTAATAAACGACTCAAAAATTATCATATCAAATTCAAATTATTTTTAATTTACCAAATAATTTTTTTGTAAATTAATAATAAAAATGTTTTCTTTCGACTAAACATTAGTTTTAAAAAGTACATTTCTTGTCTATATAGTCCAAACTTGTGTTAAAATATCTCACAGCAGCAATATCAAATAAAAACACTGTAAAACGAAATCTAATGTATAAATCAAACGAAAGAATCTCAGGTCACAGCACTGCAGCATCTGTAAGCTTTAATGCGAGAACTGCGAAAAAAGAAAAGAAAAAAAAAAACTCCGATTACTTCAAACTAACTCTACCTCGGGGACCCAAAACAAACGTTTTATTTCAAAGTCAATGACCCTGAGAAACGATATCGTGTTTGCGAAAACCGATTCTTCCACTACAAATTCCTCCACAACCCCGGAAGATATTACACTTGACCTTCATTGATTACTGAAAACTGAATCAAAAGAACCTGTATGTCCCCGAGGGTAAAAATAATGAAAAAAAACGAAAAACAACTAAGCCTAAGCCATCATCTCATTCAGGTTTTCTCTCTACCCCCTACGAGTTTGGTGGCTACGAAGTACAGTTAGGGTTAACCAGAAGGTGAAGGGGACATATAATAAAAAAAGAAAAGATAAAAGAACCTACAGAATCGGTTTTTGTTCTTTTATCAAAACAGCAATGACCGTGCTTAGGACTTATCGAAGAGGGAAAAAAAAAGAAAAGCATTATAGCTTCCATAGGGACTATTATTTTTTCCCTTGTTTTGGAGACAAAGAGCCAAATAAAATATTGGGTTGTTTCGATTGCCGGCTGTCAAAGTTTGCCGCTGAAACATCAATAAAACCCTTCATTGGATGAAACATATTATTAATGAATTTCCGTACACGTCTGTTACAATTTTGCTCAGATGTAGCCGCAGACAGTGTGTTGAAAAACAAAAAGGAATAACGCTTTGTTATTGTGGGTTCTTTTTTTTAGTAGGCAACGGATATTAGTTAACTTCTGATGCGATCAGATTTTATATTGCATTAATGAGAATAACTTTCATGTGTTTGGTACTTTTCTTGAGAATTAAAGAGTACCCTTTCAAAAGAAAATACAAAAATAAAATGTACAATATTCAATGCTTCTATAATTAAAAATAAAGAATATTGACAATGTTTTACAGATATCTTCAAAAAAAAAATTAATTTTTTTAAAAAAAATATTTTATGATACTTAAAGTATCTGACTGAGTTTGGAACCGTGATTTTGAAAAAAACGATTAAATCATGGGTTCCCAACCTTTTTTTAAAAGGCGCCCCCTTTGCTGGAGAATATTTTTATATATCCCCCCCCCTCCCACTCCAGAGAAATAAGAGCGTACGTAATACATGGTGATAACAGAAATTAAATTTTTAAAAATATTATATTACTAATAGAATATACATTTTTTTTTAATTTAGTTTTTTTTCTAAAGCCCCCATTTTTTTTTCTTACTTGCAAACCTGAAATAGCTATTGCCACGAATAAACAGTTTTGAATACATACAATCAACATACATAACTAGTATTAAAGTTTGCTTCTGTTAGTACATAATCAGCGTGTTTTTCGAGTCTTTTTTAGACTATTTGGTTTAATCTGCCCATGCCCCTCTATACCATCTCAAAACCCCCTAACTTACTCCGGGTCTTTAACTGCCCCTGAAAGTCTCAAATGCCTTCAAGGGGACGTTATTGCCCTCGTGGAGAACCTATGTTGTAAATGAATATTTTTTATTTGATAAGTAGTGCTATACCTGAATTAGAATATATATATATATACATATATATATATATATAACTATTTTAAGAATATTATTATAGTAAGAAATTATTCAAAAGCAATTTTTTAGCAAAAAATAAAGAAAAAGGACATATTTTCATAACATTCTCATTTCACGCAAAAAAACTTCTACCATAATACTCTGCATATATATAGCGAAGACTTCTTTACAGATGCTGGACTACGACTTTTTTAAAAAATTCACATTATTTTCGGAAGTACTATCAATTGAAATAATAGCTGGTGCTTTTTGTTAAAATTTCTCAACTATGGTGTATTAAAATAAGAATAAATCCACTCCAAAAAATATTTTTTAAAAAAACCTTTATATAGTGCATGTTCTGTATAGTAGTCTTAGCTATGCACAAACAAAATATTTTTATTATGGAAGTATTTTTCATAAAAAGAAATTTGTTTTGAAAATATCTCATTCTTCATTTTTTGCCAAAATATGGCATTTAAATAATTTTTTACCATAATAAAATTCTTAAAATAATTGTATACATATTCCAATTGAAGTAATACTAAATATAAAAAAAATTGTACATTTAAACACTTTCTTCAAAGTCACGATTTCAAACGCTGTCAGATACCTTGAGTAAAATAGCATTCATATTACTTGAAAAATAATTTTCGCGAAAATAGCAGAAAATACAGTTTATTCAAATTAGCAATTCATTATAAATATAAGCAATACCATATTTTTTAAAATGTACTTTTTCTTGAAGACTTACATAATTTCATTTATAAGCTATTCAACAAATTCAATTTTTCTGTATCACTCCTTTTTTCCGAATATTTTTGAAACTTCTCTAAATAAACAGAAAGAGAATATTACTAATGATAGTTCTGTGTCAAAACATTTTTTCTCAATCTGCATAACAGTGCGAAAATACCAAAATCTTTTACACCGTAAATCTAAAAGTAGTTTTATCGAACATTGAAATGATATTTTCTATTTTTATTAAGTTTAAAATAGTCTTCAATTTATATGAAGAAAAACGGTCTTCAAAAGACGAGGAATATCATAACAGGAACTGTCAAACCATTCTTCCCCCCGCCTATTTCTGGTACGGAAATTCAACAAGCACTCGAAAACGACATCGGATTCAAAATAAACAACACGCAGAATGCCTTATCCAAAGCTCGGAGCTCTGACACACAAAAGAAATGGCAAATATATTTAGAAGATTCAAAATAACAGTGCAATCTTCGTGGAAAATACGAGAGAAACAAGTACGGCATAAAACTCAATAACAAATTGCACCTTAGCGAATGACAAAAAAGCACTACCAACAACAAATCTTTTCAAGCAGATGATGTATGCTTGGATCAAAGAGAGTTGGGATGAAAAAATAAAAGAATATAGATAAGGAAATGCGAAAATGCTTCGAAGAATTCTTGTTACAAAGTACTTTTCAAATATTCTTGAGGATATTCACTATTGACATTCATAAGTCAAAGACTTATTTACTTTTGGGGTTTAAAAGTAAAAAATAAAAATTGTTCTTGCTGAAACAACTTACAGGACGAACTTAAAATTGTTTAATCTTATAAATAAAGAACTTGGGAGTGTATACGAAATCTCCCCTTAGGGTATTAACTGCAAACGAAGACAAGTATTTGTTCATATAGTTTTTGCTTATAATCTTTACACTTTTAAACTAAATAGATTAGAAAAATCCATAAACAATGCTAAAATATCAAGTTCACGCTTTTAAATCTTTAAATTCATTTTAATGACATTTTACTTAAATATTTTTTTTATATTTTTGGCCCAGATATTGTATATGTAGCATTTACAAAAGTTAATAACTATTAACTATTCTGATAGTTTTTTAAACTAACCAGAAAACTCATTTTAAGAAATAAAATATAATCATTTTAGTAGGTGATTCCGCGCGTTTAGTAACCTTTGAGGAATACCAATTATTTTCATTAATATTTTTCATCAGTTAGCTCCGCTGTTTTATTTAAATAGCAGTATTTAGTGAAGTAAATTGTGTTTAAATTGTATTGGTAAGATAATGAATTAATGCAATTATAATTTCTAATTAAAGTTAATAATATTTTTATTCCTTACTTTCTGTCAAAAATACCTCATATAGTATAACTAAATAATATAGTCCTTCCAATATCATCTAAGCATTACCGATGTTAAATTCTAGTTCCACAAAATAATAACATAAAAACTTACATTAATCTTAAATATAATTAATTTTAGGTAAAGTGCATGCTCAGTTAACTTTAACCGTAGAATATCTGACAATTAATTAATAATACATTTTAAAATAAGCGTAGCTTATATATAATTTCTGAATCATTTTTTTTTAAAATTTCACTTCACTGTAACTTCTCAGAAGAGAATTTAAAGATTCCTTCCTCTTTGGTCTAACAATAATTTTTGGTACTTTTCCGTTTCTCCGGCGCAAGCGATAAAGTCGCCAAATATGATACCACCGACGCCAAACAGAATATTCCTGTAGATCACCTGTTACAACACATTTCAAAACAAGTCTTATGTATAGTATTTTTCATAATACATCAAAAATGCATGAAAAACCAATGAGAGCTAATATTTATTTTTATTTTTTTATGTGTATTTTGTGTGTTGGGTCGCCAATAACGCCCCCTTGGCGAGATTTGTGCTGGCAAAACCAAAAAGTACCTAATTTTTACATGTTTTAAAAAATTATATAATAGTATTTATTTAAGGTTTCCAACTACGTTCGGGGAACCGTGATTTTAAAAAAGCGCATGAATGGATTAATTTTTATGATATTTAGTGTCACTTACATTAGAATACATGTATAAAGTTTTTTTAAGGAAATTTTAATAAAAAAAAAAATTTAAATACAATATTTCGGCAAAATAATCTAAGTGACACTAAATATCATAAATATTATCCATTTATACGCTTTTGCAAAATCACGGTTTCGAACGTAGTCGGATACCTTAACTGTTACTTATAATATGTAAATACATATTGAATTATAACAATATGTAAGTATTTATATGTATATATAAGTAATAATAGTGATTATTTTGATGTAAAGCTGGTATTCATTGCACCTTTGCATTCGAATTTTAATATACAGGTTTTCTTTTAAATAAATGAATTGTTAAAAGAAAATATATGGCAAAATTTGATGTGCATATATATAAAACAGAGCTTTTTCAGATATTAAGACAAGTAAAAGCTAATCCTCTTCAAACGCCTTCCTGTAGAACATAAAATTCCAAAAAAGTTATGGGCACTGCCTTTTATTGAGAAAACAGCAATAAAATATTCTAAGAGTTGGACAACATCATCTGCCTCATGATACAGCGGAGTGAATCCAGTGTACAATTTTACTAAAAGGTTCTTTAATACATTACAGCCAAGGACCCGAATTTTATGACCCGGGATCCAGGATGAAGAGCTTTTCCATATTCGGATTCTGGAACAGGCCAGCCTCCTTTTAAAATTCAAAGAAACTTCCCTGAAATAGATGAATGTTCCGACATGCGACCTACCAGTTTTAAATTCTTGAAAGACATGTTCCATCACTTGGTTCGATGACCTCGGTAACAAGTGTTATGGTTCTTTGGGTACAAAAAGAGTATTTGAAAAGTTCACAACAACCCACGTGCACTATCGGTTATGCATGATTTCGTCTGTGATATTCTTCTTGGAATTTTTAAGTTCAAACAGACGAAATGTCATATTCGGGAATTCTAAATTTGATTCGTGAAATGACAACCGATTAAATTCTGAATTGAATTGTCTGCTTCGAACTCTAAAGGTACACGCGTAGAAATAGTTTTAATTCATTTTCCAAATTAGCAAAGATAGTTTTTGTTAATTTGGAAACTGGGAATTTTTTTATTTTAGTGTAGCATTTATGCTTTTCTCTTAATAATTTTTAAAGTTTAATCGAAAATAGTTTTTTTTTCTTAAGCAGAAAACGTGAAGAAAAAAAATCTCTTAACATTTATTGTACTTTCAATAAGGAAGTTTAAGCTTTTACTGCTGAAATTGAGTTTTAATTCTTCCATATCTAATAAAATAAAATTGAAAACGAAATTTTGAGTTATCTACATATATAATTTTGAAAGTTATAGAAAATATATGTATATGTGAACATGCATATTTTCTAAAAATAATAATCTAAAATTTAAACTTGAAAAAGGTTTTAATAAATACAATAGATAAAATATTTATTCAACTTAAATCATGTATATAAATTTATTATTTTTATTTTAAACATAAAGATCCATATATGTCTATATATACTTGAAAATATATCTATCTTTTTAAATGTTTCAGAATCTTATTAATTTATATAAGAAAGTAAAATCCTGCATTAGTTTTAGACTGTGTATTATAAATTAATAAAATGATTTACGTGCTAAATTTAAAAAAAAAGCTCGCTTACAAATTAATCTTATTCCATAAGAAATTTATATAAACATTTTCAGTTTTTGAAAACCATCTAGAACCATCAAAAAAATGTAAAAAATAAAGGGATGAGAAATATTATCAATTAAGGTATCCGACTACGTTCGGAACCGTGATTTTAAAAAAGCGCATAAATGAATAATTTTCATGATATTTAGTGTGACTTAGATTAGAATATATGTATAACATTGTTTTAAGGACATTTTGTCAAAAGAAAATTATTTAAATACTACATTTTGGCAAAAAATTAACTTAGAATAACCATTTTTTAAAATGTTCTCCTTTTGTAAAAAAATGCTTCTATTATAATAATATTTTGCCTGTATATAGCTCAGACCTCTGTACAGAGGCTCAGCTATGAGGTTTTAAAAATTCACATTATTTTCAGAGTTAACACCAATTGAAATAATTATCGGCGTTCTTTTCTTAAAATTTCTCCCCTCTGTTGTCGTAAAACATGGATAAATCCATTTCTAAGTTATATATTCCAAAGATTCTAGTTGAGCCTCTGCAGAGAGGTTTGAGCTGAATACAGGCAAAATATTAATACAATAGAAGCATTTTTTACAAAAGGAGAACATTTGGAAAAAAGGTTATTCTAAGTTAATTTTTTGCCACAATATTGTATTTAAATAATTTTTTTTGTCATAATGTCCTGAAAACAATTTTATACATGTATTCTATTGTGACACTAAATATCATAAATATTATCCATTTACACGCTTTTGCAAAATCGCGGTTCCGAACTTAGTCGGATACCTTAAAATTATTATATATAACGTTCTCAGTTCATTCTTCTGTAAAACATTGTATATTATACGTCGACTCGGGGACTTATAGGTAGAGTGCCCATCTCGTAAGCCTAAGGTTCCGGGTTCGATCCCTGCTGGAGTCGACAGATTTTCTGGATGCTGAAATCGTAGGTTTGTGTGTCATATGATTATGTGACATCTAAAAGATCCCCTGAGAACAATTTGGTTCTGGTACTCTCGGCAAAATTACATCATGGTAATATTTAGCATCCAGCGAGAGCTTGGATTAAAATTAACGACTAGATGGCGCCACCAGTGAAATGACTGTCACACTTCGAAAACTTGCCAAACCTGTAAAGGCTTAGCTGCTAAAATGCAGCCCATTAGAGAGAAAAAGAGGCATTGTATATTTAAAAACCCCTAAAATCGTATTTAAAAAAGGTTGAGAAGGGAATAAATGATCCATAAAATCAAGAAATATTGAAATCATAAAGAAATTGGGACTAACAACTTACACACATTTTTCGCACAACACAAACTTTTCGAAGTTTGACATAGAATGCAAATCGAAGCGTACAAGATTGAGTTCATTGTTACGGATGATAATAAATCACTCTTCTATCTTACAAGAATGACATCATAGTTCATCATTTACTTACAAATGACAGAGCAGTTGCACTTTTTTGTAACTATTAAACGCATACAGTAAAAAAAAAGGGTAAGAAAGATTATGGTATTTTTTTGCTAGATGAATGTGATGAACATTTATGGCTCTTACGCTATTTTTCTTTGGCCCATTGAAGCGTTTTTTATGCACGTAAAAAGAGGAATAATTAATTGCATATGCAAAACTTTGAAAGTTAATGCATAATTTATCCAACACTTAATGTTAAGAGTAGGATTTTTTTTATTTCTTCAAATGCGTGATGTAATTGGCGATTTTTTTTTCTTTTAAGAATTTCATCAAGGTAAAAGTTATAAAAAATTCTCCAATTTGTGAAATAATTAACTTTATTTGTGTTATTTTATCTTTTCAAAATATTTTTGAATGAAAGTATTAAAGAGTAAAATATGAAAGTTAAAAATAAATATGATGTAGGACACGTATATAAAATATTTCTGCAATACATTATTTGGTGGAAATAAAAAAAACTGAAAAAATGTTCACAATATACGACAACATTTTTAAAACTTATTAAAATGTTTCATAGAATTAGTATTCATTTCTCATTTGAGTAATGAGTTAATTTAAATTAGATAATTTTCAGGTACATGTATGTTGATTAATTGTAATCTGAGCATTTTGAATGCATTTTTAGGTAAGTTTCCTTTTTCTTTTAAAATATTCAAAATTTCTATCAATAATTTCTGATAGGAATTTGCTCAGTATTATAAACAGAAAGCAGAGGAAATTTGGCTAGACACAAAACTAGCTAAACCCCACTTTTATATAAAACTAAAAGCAGTGAGTATTTTTTATAATGCTGCAGTATCCATATGTCTAAGTTTCCAATATCAACTTGATTCATTTATCTTTAATGTTCATGTCATTTCTTTCTCTCCTGTAGATATTATTAAGTACTGTATGTATGTGTGTGTATATATGAGTGTGTGTATATTTGTGTGAGTATGTGTGTGTGTATGTGTGCGTGTGAGTGCGTGTGTAAATTTTAAAAATCTTTAAAATTATCTTGTTCTTGGAGTCAGATGTCTTATAGAATAAATTAACATAGTAATGTGTGCTAATTTTATATTCATTTACTTCATAGATTCAACAAGATTGCATTTCATACTTCAATATTTATTCATAAAAATCATATACAGTGTAATAACTCTGAAATTCACTTAGGAATAATTTAATTATGTTCTCTTTGAATAAAACTTAATGTTTCTGGTTTTAACTGCACATATTTTTTTTATTAAAAACACTAAAATAAACATTTTATGCTTTTTAAAACTAATTAGTTTTTAAAACCTTTATTTACTGCTTTAATAATTTGATTTCTCTATCTGTATTTCTATACTTATTTTATACTTGTTGCATTGATATCTCTGAAGAATTTTAGTTAAATTTCATGACGATAAATCTTGAAAAGCTGAAACTACTAAAAAAAAGTTAAGACGTGACATGAAAAAAATTGAAAAAAATTCAGATTTTAAAAGATAAGCAAAATTTAGAAAACTGTTATAGAACCTAAACGTATGAATAATTTCTTACAAAATTGTGATGCACCCTCTCTAGAGCTTAGGAATTCTTTAAAATATTCAATAAAATGCTACCACATATTTGTAGCAAGTGAATCTTCAAGTTAAAAACACCACGTCAAACCTGATAGTTTACGCAAATCCTATTTCTCCTTGAAAATTGTCACATATAATTCATACAGGTAGTTAACTATTCATATTTTCGGGGCATAAAACTTCATTCCTATGCGGTAATTCTTCTAAGAATTCCTGAAAGTCTATGTTTCTCCCGGAAAAAGCAAAACTTCCCTCTCCTAAAATCCTCCGGAGTAAAATAAAACATCCAGGAAAAAACTTGTTTATTTATGGAAGAAAACAACGGCGTAAAAGATGCATTTCGGGTCGTAAATCACATATTCAAAACTTTGCTATTCGCTAGATCATAAATATACGCTCAGAAGGCCTAGAAATTGGTCCTCGTAGAGTATACGTCGTATAAGATAGATACATTTTCTTGCTCAAGGAACACGTCTTCTTAATGTGACTAAGGCTGTTTTATGTTTGCGTGGTCATTGGAAAGTTTAAGGAAGGCACTTTTCTGCATTTTTACGAAGCAAACTATAAGCAGTTTATGAGGATACGGTTACAGAAGTTCGGAATATCAAGGATCACTTAGTTATGGATCCCAGGGGGAGGGATGTGAAGCATCTGAATAATGCAAAAATGAACAGTCTGCACTGTTTCGGTTTTGATGCGCAAATTTATTAAAAGTTACGTGTCTTCTAGAACACCGTGAGGTTACTTTTATCTACCTTGTTATAATGAAAAACTGATAACAATATTAATGCAATGTACTTTGGTGGTTCTTATAAAATATAATTATGATTAAGAGATTTCTTAGAAGAAAATTGAGGAAATGTAGAATATAAATACATTATATGTTGCTACTTATTATTAGTAACAGACTGTTTGAAAACTGGAAATTTTTTCTGTCAGCAAGTGTCATTTTTGTGTTAAGGGAATTCTAATAGAGCTCTTCGATTTTATTTCATTTTATATACTTACATTCTTTTTTATTTAAAATAAGTATTTTTTTTTTTTGTTTTTGTAACTAGTGTTGGTTGAAACTCAAATTTTCTTGATAAGCACAAAGTTTTAAAATAGTATTAGTGTAGCCATTAAAAAAGCATTGCGTTTATAATTATTTAGATATATTTGTTTAAATCTTACAAATAAAATTCATCCAAAATGCTTTTAAAAAATACGCAACAAAATTCAATTTGCTTAATCTTTCATAAATTTATATTCACAATTATATGAGTCAGTCTTTTAAATTTAATTTTTAATATATAAGTTAAATTTTTGGAAAAAAATATTTCAAATTTCTACCCAAAAGTAAAAAGTTCCAAATATTTGAAAAGTGGTGAAAATGTTTTCTCTCTCTATATATAACTATAAATTTGATAAAAAATTCTTCAAAAATTAGATATTTTTAGTATTTTGAGTCCTGCGTATTCTCTTAAAAACAGTATTTAGCATTTTGAGTCATTTGTATCCTTAAAAACAATATATAGATGTATATAGTTAGACAGGTATTATATAAATGGTACTGAATTAATATAACGTTCTTTTTGTTACCATTATTCATATATTTACTATCGTTTACCAATTCATTATTAAGGTTTTATTGTTTTTATGATTTATAAACTCTCTTGATATCTCTACAGCTGGTTTAGTTGATCATATTGGTCAAAATACCAATATGTAATATGAAGAAAACCATTGAAGAGCATTATTAATAGTATTTATAAGAATTTGAATTTAATTATACAACGCGGTTCCTAGAAAGTAAAGTAAATGGTTACTATCTGAAACAAAATGGACACTCATATATATGTAGATGATAGATAGTTAGATATGTCCTAGTTAGTCGAATTTTACCAAAATATTTCAGGAGTCGTAGTATAAATGTTTTTAAGAAAAATTCCCATTCTTGAAAATATTTTTTTTTACCCAATAATTACATATAAACTGAAAAACTCACCATTATTGAATATCTTTGACTATTAACTGCGTAAGTCAAAACATTACTTTAAAAAAAAATTGCAGGTTAAATGATGCTTGAATTATTTGAATGCTGTTCATTGGAAGAACCCATTTAAGGACAATGTTGTATTACCAAACCATCTCCAGGAATTGCTGCCACTACGGAGAACTTGATATGTTCGTGTTCAGTGGGGAGTGTGTTATCTCAAATGAAACTATCAAGAGAAGGAAGGGATGATAGTTCCGGGTAATGACATCGTTATAGGACAGTAGAGTTGAGAGTAGAAATTTCATTCTACACTTTGGGCTCTACCCAACTTTGAGATTTGGCATCATATCTATACAATGGTCGCTTTTTCCAAAAATGATCATGCTTACTTTTTTATTCTTAAAACGCGTTCTTTGAGTGTGGGAGAAATAAAAATCGTAAAGGTGAATGAAAGTTGTTCAATAAAAATCAGTATTTCTTTGTAAAATACTAGTGAAATGAAATTTAAGAAAAATAAGTATCGAAAGATTTTTAAAAGAAAGTTTCAAAGTAAAATATATAAGTTTATATAATGTTATACAATACATGTTTTTGTTTTCCTTTGTTTAATGCGTTATTTCTGATTCTTATTGACGATAATAGAAAAAAATGGCATAAAATATCTCGGAAAAAATACATTTTTTTTTTCATTTAAAACTTTAGTACCCCTAAGTTGAACCTTCTTACTCAAAATTATACTTAAATAGCAAGAAATCATAAATTTTCTAAGTGAGAAGAAAAAGAAGAGAGATTTTTTTCTTAAGAAAGAGGAAACGTAAAAAAATATTAATTATTCTTCAGGAATAACACCTTATTACCTACTTTTAGAATAATTATTTGACCATTCAAGAATTATTAAAAACATTAATTATTCTTCAAGAACAAAAATTTATTAACACTTTAAAAATAAGATCTGAACCATTCAAGAATAATAAAAAATATTTTAACTATTCTTCAGGAATAAAAACTTGTTTGCACTTTCAGAACATAAGTTCAACCATTCTTCAAAAATAAAGAAACATAACATGACGAATACGAATTTATGCCCTCTTCCAGAATGAAAAGTTAACCATTCTTCAAGAATAAGAAATATTAAAGGATTCTTAGAGATATAAAAAAATTATTAACCCAAACAAATTTTCTCTTTCTAATATACTATGTGTTCTTTAATTTCATGAATGGAAAAAAAAAGATATTCTATGTATCATAAAATATATTTCTTCTCGCTATAATTAATTATTGTTATAATTAATTATTCTAATGAACCACATAAACGAGAAAGAATAAAAATAATTGCACTGAAACGTTTCCAAGTAAATAACTATTTCTATTATATAAAACTAAACAATATAATGCCTCGGGACTTATGCACATATATTTAATACAAATAAAAGAATAACAACAATAAAAGCTTTAACTTCAACTACTTCTCTTTCCAATGGTTTCTTTTAAACCATGGTTTAAAAAATATATATTTAAGTATTTTTTCAGAATTATTAAAAACTCAAACATAAGAAATGAGAGCACTTAAAACAATATCGGTGAACAGTTTCTAAGAAAAATATCTTAAAGAACCCTCATACTCCCCAAAAAGAATGATCCTAATTAACTTCCAACGTGACCACACACTCTTCAAATTTCTGGAAGAAATCTTCAAAAGGTATTACGAACCACTGAATGATTCTTTCGAACATTGATTAAAAAAATTATACCTTCTCTCACAGATTTTCGAATTCGAAAATGAAAAGAGGGAACGGAATCGAAAAGAATAATAATAAAAAAAAAAAAATATGAGGAAGCTCATCTCTTGGACTGTGTAATGACATCCATGATTCAGCTTCGAACAAAACCTGACCTTCCTTAACGAAGAACATTTGGGTAAAGGTTAATTAACCAAAGAAGTAGTGAGGAAACAAAAAAAGATGGAGGCTCATTACAGTGGAGTTGAAGAGAGTTGTATGTATGCTGGAAAAAGTCAAAAATAAAACTACTACTAAGGAGAACTCGACATCTGTATAAAGCCTTAGAGAATTCAAAGGGCTTTTATCTTGTCGGTTTAATAGAAAATTTTATCAGGGGAATTGGGTACAAATTTACTTTTTTAAAACGAAAAGTTGCAACAGATTCTTTATAGTTTTTAACGAAAGTTTAAAACGGTTCTAAAGTTATGATTTATTGTTAACATTTACGTTAATTATGTTTTTCCTTGAGTTTTTAATTGAATCTGATACATTTTACTTTTTAAATAAGTCTTTTTAGTTTTCTCGTCAAATTAAATGGGTTTATTCTTAAGAACTCTGGTTGTGAGAATTGTTTCAAACAAAAATTTGAACTTATTGTGTACGTAAATAAACAAATATTTCATTTTGACGAGTTGTTTTCTCGAAAACAAATGGTTTAAGAAAATAGTTTTTAATAATATTTTTTCCAATTTAACTTTACTTTATATAACTCTAAAAATCTCAAGGGAACTTGATACGATTTATAAATACCTGTGATTTAAAGCTTTTCATGAATTTTTAGTCGCTCCCTTATGTTTGCATATTATGTAAAACAATCCTTTTACTCAATATAACACAAAAAGAAAACCATTTAACTTTTCAAGGAAAATTTGAAAATTCGTTAAGTGATTTTAAAATGCTACTCCTTCAATAATTAATGTACATACATGGAATTTTACTTAAAAGTTTGTCTAAATATATATAACAATATTAATAAAGTAGATGTTTTTTTAAGGATACTTCTCTTTAAAATTCCTTGAAAAATGTATAAATTTTAAGTGTAACTCTCTTTAAAAAAATAAGTATTGCTTTGATTCAGAAAATAAATATCAATTTTTGTTGCATGTATTAGTAGCAATAATTAGAAAAAATATCATAGCCTTTGGTGCTATAAAAAAAGCCTTAGCGTTTTCAATGAAAATAAAATAATTGTTACTTCATTCTGAGAATTTTTCAGTTTAAAGTTTTTATTTTTTGGGGGGGGATGTGAATAAAAACAAACATAAATTTATCAAAGCTTTTTTTTTCTTTACTTAGTTTTTTAACTTTGTGAGACTATAAATATACTTATATATAAAACAATTTAGACAAAAGAATTGGGATTTGATTTTTTTCACCAATTTTGGTCAATTCACTCACATTGTGTTCTTTTAAAAGATATGTTGGACCTATTATTTATTACACATTTCAATTAAGTGTTATATCTAAACATTAGTGATAGTCAAACATACATATTGAAATAATTACAATTTATATTCATATAGTTTCATAAAAAAATATTATGTTTAATTTTAAATATTTTTATTAAAAAAAAAAATGATATTTTTCTAAACAACCCCTTTTTAAATAGGGTTTTAAAAGAAAAATTACGATCCATTTTTTTTTTTTTTCTAAAAAAAAAAACTCATACAATAAAATTACACAATTCTTAAATTTAGAGATGTCCATAAATTTGGTAAATGATCCTTTTGAAATCCATTAATAATCGATTTCAAACTGACAATTTTTTATTCTAATGTATTTCCAATATTTCTCGCACTCCTTTCTAAATACATTTTCAAACAATCTCTTTGTAACGATATAAACGCTTCTTTTTTTTACCACCATCAAAACTTAAAGAAAACGATTCTTGTTAGAATTATTTATATTACTGCAAATGCAAATTACTTTTCATATTGGATTTAGATATCCCAATATAATCCTTTCATCCGTTCTTATTAATAAATAGCAGGTGGTGTTATGACATATCAAATCATTATACTCCTTCTGATAACCTGTTAGGGAAACGATCTGTTCTAAGATCTCCTAAATCTGATATCCCATCTAGACGAAATAATAAGGAGGCATTTAAAAATTATCGAGGCATGAAATGTATTTCCTCTCACAGTTAAGAATAAAAAAATTACTCGGAATTTTGATAGCTTTCCATCCTTAAAGACGAACCTCATCACCATATCTTCTACATTAAACCACTTCATTATCCATTGATGTCAAATTATTAAAAATTGGGCCTGAATTCCTTTCCATAAATTCTCTCTCCGCGAAACTTATTTAAATCTTTCGTTATCTCTAGACCTTAATTTCTTTTTCTGCTGCTTTTTTCTTTTCTCCTTTCTTGGGGAAAAGCGTCGTTTCATTGTATTTTAAGGGTTTTTTCCGCCCCATTTTTCGTACTAAACAATGCTTAATTTAAGGAATCTTGATGCTGCATGCTAATAAGCACCTTTTAGCGTTAACATCGCGAGAGAAAAGGTTTTACATTGGCGTGCTAATTATGTTCCTGTGTGGAAGTACGTACGTAGGTTCTTTATTCTATCTTATCCTTCTCCTTTAAGAAATTACTGTTCACTGTGGGGTTAGGATGAAATTGCGTGATGAGAGTTTTCGTTTTGAGCGACCCAGACGAATTTTTATGAAAACAGTAAAAGAAAACATGTTTCCTAAAATCCTTGTTTCTACCCTTTTTCTGTTACGTCCAAATGGAAGATTGTGTGTATACCATCTATCCATTTACTGTCACGCAACCAACACGATTTGGATGTAATTTAAAATATTTTTTGTATCTATTTTTTTCTTCTTTCTTCTCTAGCTGAGATTTCACGTTTTTTCCCTGCCAGTTTTTTTTTTCTTTTCGAAAAGAATCGTATTTGACATGCTTCTACTGAAAAATTTTTTTTGAGGAATATTTTTGCTATTGTGATATAAAATTCATTCCACGAGAATTCGAAGTAAAATTATTCACCTTTTTCTAGAGATTTCATTTTAGTTCGATATGTGTCACAACTTTCAAGATTTTCTGATTTGCCACTTATGTTATTACGAATTGAATCGGTGTGATCATGAAATTATTACACATTTCTGTTAACCCTATTTCGAAGAAATAGGGTTAAAGCATAAAAGAATCCTTTCTCGTGAACTTAAATAAAAATAATTTAGTCTACTGTTGACTGATGGAGCATTCCTTAGAGTTTAATTTTCTTGATCGCATGCATCTACGCATGTCGTATGAACCAAAACAAATTAGTTCAAAGTGTTAGTTTTCAATATGTGCATAACTTTTCATTATCAAATTGGTTTATACGTATCCCTTCATAATATCTTGAAGTATAAGCATAAGTTGTAATTCTAAGTTTCAATAAATGTTACTTACACGTTTATATATATATACACACATTATATTTATTATCATATAGCATTTGTCTATTCATTGGGAGGAAAGTTTTATGATTAATTCAAAGTTTTATCTTTTAAATTAAAAACAAATATAAATTAAAAAATATTCTTCAGGTAATAATTCGAAAAGTTAATTAAACTTTAAATAAAAAATATTTTTAAAATAGTAAATTAAAGTACAGTGATAAAAAGGTTGAAATCAGGATATGAAAAGGTTTCGATTTATTTTCACAAAATTGTCAGATTCTTATTCAATTTTCAAATAATAAATTAATCTTCCAATAAGACCAATCTTGATAAAATAAAATTTGCCTGTAATAAACATCTACTTTATCCGGAACTAAAAATGTTAATTTATAAAAATGTAACTAATTCATAAACAACATAAAAAAATTGCAAGTTCAATTTTTTTTAACAAAATACCTTTAAAGTATTTAATAAAGATCCTATTAATAACTTGCAGAAAACTTTTTGAGTTCATAAAAAAAAATTTCTTCTCTCTCTCTCTCATTGAAGAAAAACAAAATTATTTTTCAATAAACGCAGCGAAAATGTTCTAAGATGTCAGATTGCTAAAGGCTAAATTTAACAATGATCTAAGAAATATTGTCAAAAAGAATGCTGCTTAAGAAAAAAGAAGTTCCAAATTTTTTAGTTTAAAATAATACACAATTTATTAAGCCAAAAAGCTTATTATGTGTGTATCACTTGTGTTATTTTTTGTTTATATTCTAGCGAATCTATTTTAATTTTTATAAGACAGTGCTAAATTTTAATCGTTTATCCAGTAAATATTTCAGCAGATGGATGATTTTAATTATATAAATGATAAACCTCTATCTACACACTTAATTTATGCTTGTTTCAAATGTTAGTCTTTTCATGAAATAAAAACTTTTCTTTTATAAATTTATCTTTTCCGTGAGAATAAAGAATCTGTTTTACATTTCTATCCCATAAATATAAATTGAATAAAAACTAAGCCTCTTTTTTGTAGTTCTCGTGTGCTTTCAATATTCTTTAAATATGTCTAACAAAAAGTTTTGGAATAGGCATAAAATGCTATAGGCATTATTAAATATTTTACTTTGACTTTTATTTTTTCCCCCTTTTGGATCTCCAGGGATTTTATTTTGGCAAACTGAGAATAAGAATATAAAAATAAATGAACTTCACGAAAAATTTTATAAAGAAAACAGAAATAAAAAGAACAATATTTTATTTTTGAAAAATAAAAAATAAAAAAAAACTTTAGCACTTCATCCGACTTCATAAACAAACAAGCTACTTTTTACAACTGCAACGATGTAGAAAAATATCCAAGGTTTATGCTTCAAAAGAGCTTATTGTAAATTTGTTTTTTTTTCTTCTTACGATAGTTTTATAAAAGTGTAAACTCGATTGGGAAAAAGTACGTAGACGGAAAGGGACATTTTGTTACGCTCTATACCTATATTTATATATACATTATTTTAAGATTAACTAGGCATTTTTTATCGTAAGAAAAAAATAAAGTACAGTTTTAAATTTTTAATACTTAGATGTTTCAAATACATAATTGTGATGCAAAAAACTCGCAAGCTACAGGGATCTGCTAAAATGAGAAATATATTTATAAAGCGACAATAAATCAACTAAAATTTCCATTTTTGTGTTTAAAAATCTTCAAAACGTGTGACCTTCAAACGTTAAAGTCACTAAAATCACCTATCATATTACAGTAAAAGTATGGTAAAGGAAAAATTCTTTCAAAAATATTACTCAAGCATATATTTGCATTAAATTTCGCCTCAATTCAAAATTTTTAAATAACCCTACAATGTTACTTCGATTAGAATCAGTCATTATAAATACCATTTCGACTTTCCATACAAAAATTAATGTTTTATATAAAAAATTAAAAAAATTATGTAATAAAATTAATTTTTTTCTTATTGTTAAAACGAAATTTATAACATAATAAAATTTTATAATTACCATGTTCAATGAAAACCATAATTTAGATTAAAAAATATACACAACAGATTAACTGTATTTCAACACACGCACAATGGTTTGAAAAGTCAATAAAAAGGAAACTTTTCCCTTTAAAATCCAAGCCATTCTAGTTTAAATATAAGCTGATAATTACCCCTAATGATATTTTAATGACGCTTAAGTGAAAACAAAACTTTTAATTTGAATTTGAGGATAAAATGCATCAATAAATTTTTAAGTGATAATTTTTCACATTTATAGATAAGTTATATTTGTTACATACTATTTCACAATTGTAACAATATAAAAGTTTATTCTTGGAATTTACGTTTACTAGTAAATGCTAGGAGGAATCACTGAATAAACATTCTATTTTTAGAAATCATGGGATACTGTTACTAAATTCTTAGTATTGAGAGACGAGTTTTTTGATTTTCAGGAAGATAACCTTGAAGCGCGTAATAAATTTTGAAATATATAATGTAGGAACGGATTTATTCCAAATGTAATACATCAGAATATAGAAACTTTAACAAAAAAAAAAAACCACATTGTAATTCTGAAAATAACGTGAATTTTTCAAAACATCTTTTCAGAATCCATATAGAAGTCTTAGGTATATATAGCTAAAATATTATTACTACAGCTGTATTTTTCATAAAAGGAGAAAGTTTTGAAAATATGTCATTCTGTCTTCCTTCTTTGTCAAAAAATGCATTTAATTTTTTTTTTTGCAATAATGTTCTTAAAGCAGTTATATATGTATATTCTAATTCAACTGACACCAAATATTAAAAAAATTATTCATTTATACGCTTTCTTACAATTAAGGCTTGGAACGTACTTAATCACCAAGGGCGTAGGTAAGCAACCATCATAAAATTTTAAGGGGCAACAAAGAAGGGCCCCATGGAATTTTGATTCAGGGCCCACTCAGGCTTAGCTACAGCAGCGTTAATCACCTTAATAAGTTTGCAGATTTCATATAAATATACAATTCAAAACTCAATGTAAAACAATAATGTAATTAGTACAAAAAATAAATATAAATTTATTTTCCTTTTTTTAGAAGCTTTTTAAATGAGAAACGCAATAAGAATCAAATCCTGTTACATTACAAATATCTAACAACAAGAATTTTTTTTTTTTTTTTTTTTTGTATTCTACTTTACTTCAGAAAGCCTCTCTCCACAGATGACATCTTTTTTAAAAACCAACAAGAAAATAAGTTTCTCAAACGAAGTTGGCATCTTCCAAACATCTAATCCCACTTCATTTTTCTTTAAATCACATATTTTCATTACTTTACTACACAAGAAACCTCCATTCATCACGGTTGTAAGCCACTCAGATTGTATAAGTCTCGTAAAAAGGAATTAAACCTCATCCCCTGTATTGCTCCGATAAAAGAAAAAAGATGCCATAATGGGGAGCGTGAAGCCTATCCTTGTTAGAGGCCTTCTCTATAGGCTTACAGCGCACTTGAAGATACTTAATCCAATAAGTCGGAAAGTAGAAATAATGCCGTGATTAACGAAGCAGAAGGTGAAGGAGAAGTATTCTAAGACGAGAAGAGGCTGGACATTTGGAATGGAGATCGCTGCAAATCTTCCCTAAGTCGCGAAAAGATTGTGTCTTGATTTGATCGCAACAAGGTAACAGAGAACGTTAATCGGTGCGTTATATTACAATCAGGATAATATTATGAATCTCTGTAGATAAACAATTAAGTGTTGGTGTGTTATTTCAAGACGCAATCAATTAATAAGAGTAACATGTGAGCTGATACAATGCTCCTTTCTTCCATTGTATCAATAAATTTAATAATATTTGATCATTTTTTTTTTAAATTTCTTGAAATAAATGGTAATGTGTGACCTTAAATTATACGTTATTTTAAAAACATCAATACATTTTTTTAGCAATTAGCACTTTATTACTTTTTTATATACGCATACTCACACAGACATTCCTACACCTATATATACACATGCACATGCTATGTATAATACACATACACACATATTTATATATATATGTGTGTGTAAGTTGCTGCATTATGTGCGCATGTGTATGTGCATGTCCATTGAAGGCATGTATCTGCATGTGCATGTCCATTGAATGCATGTATGTGCATGTGTATAAAGTGTGAACTTAAGTTATACGCTTAATTTTAAAATATCTATAACTTGTTTAGGACTTACGTTTTATCGCCAACTATTTTCAACAGTATATCAAACGAAGCACCTAGTTGCCAATTCAGCGCGTACGACACATGAAATCGAGGTTGCCAACTGGCAAGTTATTAAAAGAGTTGGAGATTGTTGCGATAATACGTAAATACCATTTTTTTCAACAATTAGTCTTTTGTTATTCTTTTATACACGCATACACACATGCACATACTACATATAACACACACATTTATATATATGTGTATATAAATTGTTGCATAATGTGTACATGTGTATGTGCATGCAGTGTGTGTATGTACGTGCGTATAACGTGTGAACTTAACTTATAAGCCAAGTGGAATGTGTACAATTGTGTAATGTGTAAGTTGTTGCATAATGTGCCCATGTGCGTGTTGTGTGTATGTGCATGTATATTACGTGTTAAAAATATCTATAAATATCAATTAGTGCTATGTTATTCTTTTATGTACGTATACACACACTGACATTCCCACACACATATATACACATGCATATACTATATACAACACACATACGGACACATTTATATGTGTGAGGGTGTATAAGTTGTTGTAGCAATTTAAAAATAAAGTTTTTATATAAGTTTTGCACTTACTTAAATACAAGATAAGGAATTTAAAGTAGTAGATTTCAATTACATCATTGAATAAGGCAGAAAAAAAATTGAACTTTACAAAAATGAGGGAAATATAAACTGTCTATCTTTAAGGGATTCATACTTATTAAACATTTTCCAATT